>VWZT01013955.1:240858-376114 GCA_013397055.1 Pachycephala philippinensis | reverse complement strand
GTTGTTGCTTTCCAGGCTGGAATTTGTTTATCCTTAAAACGAATACCCCATTCTTGGTTCATGATAGCAGTTGTGGGAAGACTGCAGAGTTCACGAGAGAGAGATATTTCACGGCAGCAGATTTTTCCGGGCAGGTCTGTTTGTTAGTGACAGTTTGAAACACCACACTGGAGCAGAAGAAAAACCTCTTTTTCTTTCAAATATGGAAAAGACTTAAGAACTGTAATTCTGACCTAAAATCATGTGTGTTATCCTTTGTGCGAGTTGAGAAATAAGTGGGGAGAGGTGCTGGAGAGAAAGGGAGAGTTTGTTGTAATCTTTATCATTCTTTTATTACCTTTAATTCTGTTAGTAATAAACGTCTTTATATTCTTTAAAGTTTTGAGCCTGCTTTGCCCTTCTTCTCATTCTTATCTCACAAAAAAGTAAAAGATGCAAACTAAACCACCACAATGATGTATATCCTTAACTAAATTTGCACTGGCATATTTATTCTAAAGGTTTACTTTCTTTTAAATACGTTATATTATAATCTCACTTAGAATCTCCTAGTCATTTAATGCATTTTTGCTTTTATTTATTCATATTTAAATACATTTACTGAAGGAACATGAATACCAAGTGTTTACATATCATTTTACATTCTAGAGTACATTGCAAATACTAACTAATTAGTCCTTTCCCAATAATGTGAAAGATAAGTAATAAAATTTTTCTTATCAAGTTCCAGAAAAGAAATTAAGTCATAATTAAGAAGAACACAGCTCAAAAGGGATTATTAGGTAGGTGTGATTTCTGGCACAAATATATTCTCCTTCCTGCCTAGAAAATAATTCAGTATTTCATCATCTGAAAACGCCCTAGGACTTGAGCTTTACAGCCCATAAAGGCAGGGAAAAAAATAGATCCCCAAGGATGGAGAGCATTACAATTTCATCATTTTCGACCAATCAATGTCTTTTATATTAACAGCTTGAATTACTTGACTCTTCCCTTGGAGCGCCATTCATCTTTTAATTATAGACGTCAAAAATTTTTCTGTGCAGCAATACAGATTTATTTCTTTATAGAAATGGTCTTGATTAAAACATAACAATTACCCTACAATCCTGTTTCTTCTTAAAGTTCATTTTTTAGTTGAGAATTCAAAATATCATTCAATTAAAAACTCTTTTTGCTTTATCTCTGAGATAAGACAACTAATATTTCAGGACAGTAGAGCACAGTCACCATCAGCACTGAGCCTGTGACACCATCGCATTTACCCCTCAGGAGACTTTGTCTGTTCTAGACACTAAACCAGCTGTACATTCATTCCAGTAATCTCGTATCATTGAGCCCCAGGAACTGACCCCTTACCTCCTTTCACCTTAGGCATTTTTAAAATATGCAACACTTTGTATAATATTCATAAAATACCATAAGGGAATGCATTCAATAGAACTGAGTAATAGTCTTTGAAGAAACACTACTGTTCAAGAGAACATTTCAAAAACATAACTAGAAGTGAACCAGCATCAGCCACCTTGGACATTTTTATGCATCAGAATGGTTTATAATATTCACTATAATGCATGTAGAATCCATATCCCATTATGGTATGTCCAATGGCAAAGTGCTCTGCTCTGGTTAAATGCCCTCCTGGCTCATGGAAACAGTCTGTCATTGGCACAGTAGCAAGAAGGTCTGGTGGCTGGGGGCAGCAGTTTTATTCTGGCTCAGCACCACTCTCATATAGTTATGCTGCTGCAGTCTCAAAGCTACGAAGTTAAAAGATTTTTTAAAAAATTGTATTTGTGTCTTTTATTTAAGTGTTCTCTATTGCTATCACAGAGACAGAATTCCTAACAAGATTTCAGACTGAAATGTGGCAAGCATTGCTAGTGGTGGCCTCTAATTATTGCTTTTTGTTCACCACTTCCGAAGCGGGCAGCTAAAGCACAAAGCCATGCTGCTGCCATTTAATAAGCAAAGGTGTAGATTTTTAAAGTGGTTTATGAATCAAAAATGCTACGTTTCACAGAAAAGCCCCTGGATTTCATATTTTAAGCTCTTCACTTTGGAAAATTGATTTGTGCTCCTAACTCATGCAGACACTATGAAAAGTTTCCTGTAAGATTATCAGTATGATATGACATTGCTTACCATACATCTGAGCCATTTTCATTTCAGATCATTTTTCCTCTTGAGACTGGTAAAGAGAAAAATGAATGCCCTTGATTTGGCCTACTCGGTGTGCATACTCAAGACTGTCCTGCCATCCCAAAAACATCTGTAAGACCTTTTACTTATGTAAACTGATCAACTGAAATCCAGTATTTGTGTTTCACTGTCACAGAAAATACTTGTCCTTTTAATTTATTTCAAGTTTTCAATACATGCAGATATTTAATACTGCAACAACAAAAGCAGTATTGATTTCTGCGTTGAATTCTATAAAGACAAATTAAAAGTATATAATACTGCCATGTAGAACTTCAGTGTAAAATATCTCAGTTGTCTGGGTGATTATTTTTCAAGGATTGAAAAACATAATTCTCCGACAGTTCCTGATGCACACGAAAGATGAACAAAAGCAAGAAATGATGGCTATAAGCCAAATAGTACAGAAGAATTTCCCATGTGTTAGCTCATGCTATTTCATGCATGAAATAGGGAAATGTTGATGACTTTGCTTCTCTTTGTACAGATTAAAGCACAGCTATATATTTATTTAAAAGCTATGGATACCTTCCTCTCAGGCAGTTTGTGCACAGTGGCAGAAAGGCCGAAGTGAAAACCATTTGGGGTTTCAAGCATGAGAGAATGATTTCTTGGTCCCCAAATGAGGAGAATCAATCAAGCAAGTTAACTCTTCCAAGCATCTTTAGCCCTCCCCTAACACATTGACTGGAGTGTGCTCTACTGCTTCCTGGCTGTGGACTCTCTCCCAGTACCTTCCCCGGCAGCTGAGCTGTGCTGTGCTCATAAAGCATGGGCAGAGATATCTTTCACTAGTTTATAAGGAAAAAGATGGCCTAGCAATGATTTAATTTTTTTTTTTTTTTTAATTACAGGAGTATCTAAATTGACTTTAATTGAATACTAAACCCAATTTCTACATCTCTTTTACGATATCTGAATTTTTCCTTAAGGTTGTGTTATAGTAAACTCTCTAACAAAATACTGCTATTCACTTCCACATGTACTGTTTTGTTCATTGTGATGAAGACGTTTCCCATCTTTTGCCACACAAAATACCAGTAAAGTAAAATGCCTTATTGAAACTACTTTCAAGCACAATAAAAACATGTTCTTACTTGTTTAAGCTTCTTTAGATCTTCATCAAGTTCCAAGTTGTCCAAAATAACAGCAACAAACAAGCTGAGTAGAATCTACAAAACAATTGTAAATGATTTGTTAAAAGTTATCTTATTTTTCTTAAGAAGTACTATTAAATAACATGGAAAAATGACAACCCTGCTGATGTAAACAGGATTCTTGCCTTTGACATCTGTTGAACTAGTACCACCTGCTAGTATATATCTGCTAGCCATTTTGCAAGTAGTAAATTGTTTTTTATCTTACCGTGCAATTGGTATGAGTTAAAAAATGCTCAGTTCTAGGTTTGATGATCAATGCATTATATACGTTTAACAACATACTCATTAAAATGTACTGCACATGAAGAGAAAATTAAATTAATCAGAAATAGTAACAACAACAACAACAATAATAACAATAATAGTAAAATAAATGCAAAGCAAAATCCTAAAATATCTTGTACGGGCAAAGGTGGTTTTCAATTAAGGTGTGATTTTTTAGCCACCTGACAGTCATTTACTTTATGGACTTCCTTTATGCTCAGAGTGTGTCTGTGAAAAGTAGCTAACTCCACTGTGGAAGAAAAGCAAGCTGCTTCATTATTTGCATACATCACATGTACGGGAAACTCATGTCACAGGACAGGAAAATCATGTGCCTCTGTTTACATTAAATATTGTTTAGATATGTTTCAAGGAGGAAGAATCCCAGGGAGAAAAAAAAAAGTGTGTATCAGTATAAGATATTACGTTTTCCATGTGTACAGATACTGACCAGAGGCCAAAGAAGCTGAAAACGTGACTGATATAGCTGAGAAGCAGACAGAATTAGGAGGGTATGGTAGGCGAGGGACGATATTTCAGCATGTATCTTCAGACAACTTCTATCTTAAGGCAGTAAATATGTATATATACATAAGTCAACAGCTGTCAGCAACTGCCAAGGTTTTAGGCTCTGAATTTCAATGCAAACATCCTCAAACACCCTGAGCTTCTACAGGCAAGCATCGATTTCTAATATACCAGAGAGGTACCAGAAGGTATCCTAACCCTTTTTTTTTGAGAGTTAAAGGCATAGAATTTTTCTGTGGTCTTGGACCACTGAGTGACAACCACAGCAAACATATCCTTCCACCACTGCTTGTAAATGAAGTGTAAGTTTACCTGTCATACTGGAAATTTATTCCCCACCTATACAGAAGATGAAATTTAAGTGGTTTAGTGTACCAGACAAGGAGTTTGGAACTCAATCTGCATCTGAGTTGAGTGTGTGGACCTTATTTCAAGGCAGGATTTTCTTTCCCTCCATGAACTATAAAGGTGCAGAAGACATAGGAAGGACTCTGGCCCATAAATTTTTAAACAGTCAGTGTTCAGAAAAAACAGTGTTCTTTTAACAGGAAGCTGACTTTAGCAATATGTAGAATTTCCTGCACTTATTCAAAGTGACATATTGTATGTGCCACATAAACAATACAATATATAATTTTCAGTGATCCAACTACTACGAACAGTGGAAGTAAAGATAGCATTCAGAACACCAATGCAAGACAGAATTCTGATAAAATACATAATCCCTGGCACAAAGTAGAGGCCCAGAAAGCCGACTTTAATTTCAGGATGGACTGTGGTGGTGCACCCCCTCATACCACTCAGGCCACACTATGATCTGAGAAATGCTCATTAGGCCACGGCCTTGATGAACTGCACTTGGACTAAGCCCCTCTTGAGCTTATCAGAAACAGTCTGTTCCCTAAACAGGGAACTAAGAGATGTCTAACGAGCACCTGATTTTTAGTGAACAGCCTGGGAAACATATTCTTCTTGCCTGCAAAACAGCCCAAGAGGAATAATATTTCTGTTGTTGAACCTTCAGAGAAAGTTACTGACTCAAATTGTGGCCAGGATGGAAAATTACTATGACTAAAGCCCACTCTGTAATGATCGTATGAACAGCAGTTCAAGGTGAGATCCTTTTGAGCTCTCAATTCCCAGAAGAAGGGGTGAATGTATATGTCTCAAACACCAATAACTGGATGGCTGTGGAGCCAGCCAAGGACTTTTAGTAATAACAGGCAAAACTTGTTGGTAATAATCAAGAACTATAGGTATTAAAATGCCACAAGAAAGAACAAGGTTTAGATGGAGAATGGGGGCGAGGCAGAGATAGAGCAGCACTTTTCCACCAGCTAAAACACAACACTGCACAGTGCAAGTGCAAGAATGACTTGACATGGATATGGGCACGGCATGGGCATGGACTATAGGCTGGGACTGACACCACCAAAGATCCCCAAAGCCCTCTAACCCATTTCCAGAAGGCCTGAAAGAATAGACTCTGCATGATAATTAATTGGCATAGAAAGAGAAAAACACGTCCATTAAAATGTTTCCCCACAAGCCCAGGCAGCACCCTCCAGTACCCTGGACATCCCACTGGCTGTACTGACACAGTTGGATTTACACTTACTAGCTGGATAATCACCCCCAGGATCCTGGACCTCTCATGAGCCAGAATGATGCTGCTGGATCAATGCTGAAACCAGGCTCAGCATCCCCCCAGCTGGATTAATGCTGGAAACAGGACTAGTGATCTCTTTTTCTCTCTCTTTTTCTGTCTCTCTTTAATTCATCTATACCCCTTCAATGAATCTCTTCCCTTTCACCTTACCTCTTTATCCAAAATCCACCACCTTGTGCTTACATAGTAAGTCATATACTATAGTCAACATACTAATTTCCATGCCAAGTGGAACTTTGTGATTTTTTGTGGACCCTCTGACTTTTGTCATTCCTTTTGACCAACAAGCATTTAGGAATCTTAGGTACTTCTTTCATCTTAAGGGTGGGTTGTTACACACAAACTACTTTGATCCCTAGTTGCTAATGAACAGTTTTGCTATAATTATGTCAAGATTTTACAGTATGGTGTTTTCCTTCTTCAGATATCCTGTTCAATCTATGAAACTCCAGTACATGCTGCTCAAAGCATACCAGTTAAGGCAGTTCAGTTCCACACTAAAAGACATACAGTAGTCATTAAATCTATCAGCCGTTACAGCCTTGCTGATTCATGCACTGATATGTATCAAGGCAAGACTTTCATTAGCTCCCTTTTTGCTTTTTTCCAACAAGAACCAAAGACAATCTATCACAAAAGAAAAGTCAAATGCAAACTTCTTATTTGTTTAACTTCCTCTGTCACCATCTCAACTAATAACAGTCCTTGTTTCCAAGAGACGGAGTCTTTTTTGAGCTTCAGCTTTCTTTTGCCTTCTAATGTGAAACCTATTAATTTCTTTCCAACTCTCTACAGTCTGTTATGCCAAATGCCTGCAATTATCATTCTCAATTCTAATTGTCCCCCCTCTTCTGGTTGGTGAAAGTAATTTCTTCATTTGACTTTTGTTATTCACTGATGGCTGTTTATTCTTAGAATGCTTCTTTTTGGTTTTAGTAGCAGCCCAACCATTTTTATGCTCCCTTACTAGTTCCATGTTATTTTCTTTCAAATTTCTTTTGCCTACAGACAACTGTGTCCTACCTAGCTTACCCTTCCAAGGTCTCAGGAAGCTCTTAGAACTGAAACTAACAATTTTGTAAGCCCAGATAATTCTGCAAAGTTGTCTTTGCAGGGTTTCTTCATTCATGTGGAATTTGCATAGGTGAATGAGAAGAAAAATGTACCCTTAGGGAGCAAAGCAAGGACTGTGCATTTAAATGCAAATTGCCTGCCAAAGGACTGAGGATGGTGCACTGAAAAGTGACTTCACTCCTAGCAAAATCAGTGCTTTCAGTAAACAAGTGGAGAAGTCCCAGATGACACTTTCAAAATAGGAAAACATAAAGTGGAATACTAAAGTTGTTTTTACAGCTAAATTATTTCTCAACTAAGATGTGAATTTTTTGCAGAGAGGTCACTTGACACAATTTTACTTCATGGACTTGCTTAATACTCATCTAAGAATTAAAAATGGATTCCTGATTAGAAAATGTTCTTGAATCAAAAAAACATCAATAAGATTCTCTTACAATACAAGTAACTTCTTTCAAATCCATGACCAAAAACTCACTTCCCTTTTGCTTTATAACCCCAATTCCCAAGGAGTTTTAAAGATAGCTGCAACATGAAAAGTTGTATTTTCTGACCCTTGTGAGCAAATTATATGTCTTCTATATCTTCTGATACATACATTTGTTTGGCTTATACTTTAATGATTAGGCAGCTCTAAGAGCATGAAATGCACTTTATTGCCATTTATAAAGTGGTTAAGTTTTCAATTCCATGAAGGAATCCATTGCACCCACAATTGTTGTCCGATTATTCAGTCTTTAAAAGTGAAATGGGATATACTGTAAAGTAAAAGAAGTAGATAGAAGCTGGTGGAGATTGTATAAATACAGGTAGTACCTTATGTAAGTAGGCATCTGAGCAAAGAAAGAAAATGGAATGAAGAAAGTGAAAACAAGAGTAAGTGCATCAAAACCTGCAGTGAATGGAAAACACAAAATGAGCAATAGTAGGAGTGAATTAAAAGTGCATAAAAACGTTATTTTCCTGATTGTGGTATTTTCTCTGTGTTGGTATTCAAATAAAGTAACAAGCCCTTATTGATATAGGATAACCAAAGAGATGTTTTCCTTCCCATTTTCTCTATAAAAGAATGTAATAATTCAATTTGAAATGCATACAGAAAAAAATGTTGGCTTTTGGTTTTTTTTATATAATTCACATTTCTGTTTACATGCAGGAACTGCTATATTAGTTCTCATCATTTATTGCTTGATATACTATATCATATATTTTCCATGCATTGATTTTGTATCAGGCAACAGGACAATAGGGATGACTAGTTAAAGGTTTGTATCTTAAGGTTCTACACTTCTCACTTTAATTGCTGTTGCAAAGTGAATGCAATGAAAGCTGAGGAGACCAGTTCTGCATGATAAATAAAATCACTTAACTCTGAAATCATTAGAGCTGTGAAGGTACAAGACAGATAACAATTATACTGTTAGTCTAGCAGTGTGACTTGGATCTAAGAGCAACACCTCACAGCAGAACAAAGGCCACCACCTCATGTCACATGGCCGAAGGGTAAATTTATTCTACCACATTCGCAAACTAAAAATGCCACCTATGCTAAATATGAGCATCACAATTAGTTTTAACTAGCTGAGAATAATAAGCAATATAAAAGCTATGAGAATAATTCAAAATTAAATGAAACACAGCACATTTGCGAGTGAAAACTTACCAGAGTAGCAAAAAGATGATACAGTATAAAATAAATAGCAACTACCGGTGCCCACATATGTCCTACAGCATTCAGTGTCTGATCCATGACATCCACCCATCCTTCCTGCGTGAGAATCTGAAACATTGACATGAATGCCTGCAAGAAAGAGAATTGCAAACATATTAACAAATTATATTAATATGGTTTTATTGACACACTCCTAAAACTGATTTAACAGAGCAGAACACCTGTTTTGGTTTGCTTTTTCAAACCTTAACAAATGTGTTTAACTTTTAAAGCCAAGTGAAAGGCTATTCATAAGCTAAAGGAGAAATAAATAGCTTGATCTTTGACAGAACTGTAATCTGCAATTTGTAACATAGTCCTAGTTTCATTACCCCATACAAAGAACTTTTTGGTTTTCTTCAGGGCTGAAAAAATAGGATAAATATCCTGAGCATCACTGATCATTGTTTTGAATGTTATACTGTATTGTGATTTTTTGATTATGCTTTTTCTTCCATGTTCCCTCTCTACAAATATACCTATAATAAATCGTTATAATTAAATGTGACTATAAATTATGTTATCTTAATAGCAGAAGTGTTTTAGGCACTCCACAGATGAGAATAACCGACACACAGCAAGGTCTCTGTACCTGCACTTGATTCAGCCAATCAGACTTTTCTCTATATTTTGTAAATAGCTTTTTTGTGGAACTACTCCTGTAACATTTTCAAATTCCTTGAGACCAGGTATACATGTCAAAAATATATGAAATAATGAGAATATTTCAAACAACTTTATTTAGCCTTAGGAACATATGAGAGCAGATAAGCCTAGAACCCAGATACCTTTGAAACCCCAGCTGGAGCCTGCAGCACTGACCAGAATTGAACTCAACATGAGGAATGTGTAACTGCGAGATGTACATCCTACACAGACACTGAGGAATGCACACTGCCTAGGAAACAGAAGTTTGAGTACAGTATCAAAGTGAAATGTGGATCTTGATAGTCTCAACTGTCTCAACGAGGCCCAACTATTGTATAAGTTGCTTTTGCTTTTGCCTGGCATCCAAAGTATTCTCTTTCCAGACAGCAAGGATGAAAGCTGGTATCTTACTGAACTTCATGCATAATAAAAAAGTGTTAGAAACTGAAGACATCAACAATGCAGCTTACAGCTACTAGGATTCCTAGAATTCAAGACGTTAACACAGTTACAAGGATATATTAGATCTGTGCTCAGTGTGCCCAGCAGCAGCAGATTAACACATTAATGCGATGACACAAAGAGAACAGGATTCTTCTTGTCAAACCTGTGAGAAAACAGTATCCAGACAGCTCTTCACATCAACTTGCCCTAAGCCAAAATGTATGCTGGAAAAGCTGAAAACATCTAGCTATACAAACTTACATGCTTGGGAAACAATGAAATGGTTCTAACTCATTTTTAAAGCTCCTGGCAAAAATAACTGGGTGGGAGACTTCAAGTTTATATTACTATTATAAACCACAGGAAAAAACTTTGCTTGGGCTCTTTATCAAGTTTATAGAGTTTTTCAAACAAAACAATTATTTCTCTAAGCAGTTTCTTCCAATGCAAACAGAACCACTAAGGTTATACCCCAACCCTTAAGGGTGTCCACTCCAGATTGTGACTTCTCACCTGCAGTGAAAGCAAATTTACTCTAGAGAAGACTGTCCATGTGCACGCCTACAGCACTTGGTTTTGGTGCTCTGTGAGATCCCTATGGCTAATATGTGGTGACAAGAAGCTGGTTCGAACTATCCGAAATAATGAGGAGGATGTGGCATGACTTGCTACATGCTCTTTCTGTACCATGAAATCAAGCATTTATCAAGGGCTATCTGCCTAAAATTTGAAAGGAGGGCATGCAAGTACAAAGCATGCTGGGATGGTGTAACAGGGCAGGGTAAGGCAGGGACAATCTAATCCGGTGCATCTTGTTATGCAGGCACTGCATAAAAGACACTGCCTTTTTGGAGTGCCCAGTTGGAGAGAACAATTTCCATGTCCGTACCCAGGGTTTGCCTTGGAGAAAGTTTGCTGGAAGCAGAAAGGAAGTTGACAACTAAGAAGTATCAGAAGACCACTGATACTATCTGTCCATTCTTCCATTGACCACAGATAAGGATTCTAGCACTAAAGCTTTTTCTCCTTTGTTGATTTAAATAATACATATTTTAAAGTGCAAAGATTGAATCATGTTACCTCCTAGGTCATGTTTGGAGGAAGAACTATGAATTTTTACTCTGTTACAGGGCTCACAAACATTTAGCTGTTCAGGGTTTTATAAACAATTGCCTGCTGACTCACACAAAAAAGCTCCTAACCAAAGTCTGACTTGGTTTCTTATTGCTGCTGTGTTCTGTGGCACTCTGAAGCAGTCAGGAGCCCAAACACTCTGCCAGGTTAAGACCAAGAAATTTGAGAGTTATTTTTACAGTTGCTTTTCAGAATTAACTCGCACTAATCAAATTTTCAGAGATGCTTCAACCTACAAGTCCAAATTAGTCACAAAAAGTGAAGCTAAGATGAACATGGAGCAGATCAAGGCATCCAAATGAGCAATCACACACATTCAGAGAGAAGTTAAACATCAAATTTCTATTTCTACACCAGAAACATCCTGACCAAATGTGAAGTCCCAGCTTTTCTTTTGAACACACAGATCCCACAGAGGACAAAGGCTAGCATGAACTAGAAGCATCAGAGAAAAATGCTGGCAACTACTTATTTGTAAATTCTTTTGTAAATTCTTAAAGCCTTTAGTATGTCATGTATTTGACGAGGGCTGAAATTTCCACAATGCCCTCTGCTTTACGTTTCTGCCAGTAACCTTGGCCTTAACCAGCACACTGCCAACCTGCAGCCAGATCCTCCCTTAAAATGAGTGTCCCCTCCAAGCTACGTGCACGGACTCTACACTGTGCAAAATTACAAACCCTTATTACTAATTCTTTTCCTTATAAAAAAATCATTTGCTCTCCAGGCAAGACATGTAGAGAAAGAAACATTTGGGATCTTTATCTAGCAGCGGCCTTTTGTAGCCAGCTCAGCAGGCATGAAACGAGCAGAAGTTCAGCCTCCTTTACATCTGGCAGTGGTGCTTTAGGGGGAAGAAGACAAGGACCCCATCAGTGCTCAGCACTGCTTCCTGGGTCTCAGGTTCCCTCTGTAATGGGGAGCTGAAGCTAAACCAGGCAGCTGTCGTTTGCCTGCACTCAGACCATCTCTGGAGCCAGTGGCCATTGTACCTGGCAGGTGTGGCACTCCTTGCTGAACCATAAGGTGGGCACCACATTAAGTAATATACCCCACTCCTGGCTTTAAAAACACCCAAGGGACTGGATAACTGAGCTAGTGCAGTATCCTTTCTTCTGAATCACACTTAATTACCACAGCTTACTGCTTTTAAAAAATATAAAGGTATAAAAATACCTTCTATACTATGTTGTAGACTCCTCGTTAATACAAGCACTTGATTAATGTGGAGAAGACATTCTTCTAAAATCAAAAAATCTAATCTTCCATCCAAACCAGTTGTCCATAAAGCATATAGTTTTATAAAATGGCCTTTCAATACAATTTAAGCATTTCGCTATCACATTAAAGTCCAGTATAATGCAAAACATTAATTTTAAGTAAATAAAGCACTGCACAATGAATATGTGCTTTGCACCAAGCAATCTTTTTTAGAGCAAGTTATTTTTAGCTGAAAGGTGTACCTCCCACTGTTTATTTTAAAATTAATTTGAAATGCAACCAGCTGACAGAATCAACATCTGTGGAGACGAGACTTCGAAATTTATGCAAATGGTGATTTTCTGAATTAATTTGTGTTATAGAAAAGAATGTCAATTTCTTTGAGTATTTATGCCCTGTTACTTAATGAGCTGTTTTGATGATGGAAGTCAAACTACCTTTTTATTTATAGTGTAAGATTGGCAAAGGTTTGGTAGAATATATCAGCCAAAATGCCAGTTCTGACATCTTGTCCAACTGTTACAGGGGTGGTGTCAAACAAATTGCTACTTACAGTTATAATGTACTTGTCTTATAACTGGTGCCTGTCCACAAAATTTTAGGGACCAAATTCCACTGGCCTAATTCATAGAAGCAGTTCTACAATCATTGGAATTACCTCTGCAAATTAAGTTAATGGGGTTTAGGACATTGCTGTAACATTCTTGCAAACTGTTCCACCAGCAGAAACTTACATTTTCCTTCTGACACGGTTATTAGGGCTCAGTAATGCCCTGAGAGAAGAGCAACCATCAAGGCAAATGTGGCAGTGATACTGAGATTTTAACTGCATCAGAGACTTAAGACTGCATTGTTCATCTTTTTTTAATGAATGTTGCTCAGATTGAACTGGTATTTCACATCATGAACTTTCTCCAAGCTCAAGGCTAGGAGCAGAGATTTGGTTTTGTGAAAACTGGGGGATTATTGCTGCTGCAATCAGCTGGGCCTGGCTTTCATCTTGTGTTGATCCATTTAATAGAAGGGCAGCATTCCCAGCTTTGCAACTTGAGACACAGAGCAGTCAGCACATGGCCACAAACTCCAGAAGAAACCAGGGCATGGAAGTCAGAGACACTAACAATGTGTTTTCTTCTCCATACAGTGAATTTTCTTAGCGGCCACCTTACACCTACGCCTTTGAACAGTTTCCCCCTCCCATTCCTTCTTCAGGGGGCACAGCCACCCTGTCCTTCCTCATGGCTCAGTATGTGCAGCCCAAGAAGATGCGCAAAAATAAGAGATGGCAGATCGGTTAAAAACAGTAAAGCAAACATTTATATTTTTATACTCAGTACTAGAGAGAAAGCCAGTCCATTTGGCAAGTTGTAATGGCCAAAAGAAGGGTGAAATTAGTAGCTATGGCAACAGTGAGCTTGTGCCTATTGATTTTCATCAGGAAACCATGTGAAAACATGCAATTTAGAGGCATTAGCAAAAGGAGGAGGTCTATTTGTTCCAAAACCCATACTGTGCCTTCTTATAAAGCACTTAGTTTCAAAATGATTTTAGGTTTTGTCTGTTTCAGTGTAGAAAGCACTTTAATGTACAAACTCAAAATTTAGCCTCTAGTGTCACCATTTTTGTTATCATGCTTGTCGTCTCTGTATTTGTAACTGAAAAAAACTCACAGCAACAGTCCTGGGTATTTAAGGTTTGCTCTTCTTTGAGGATAAGCTCTTAATAATTTATCTTAGCAAATTCTGGTATTGCAGGCTTCATATCATCTCGTACGTTATACAGTATGTCTTCAGTCATGTTTTGAAAATAATTATCATTTTCTTATAGCAAACTGATTCAGTGATCTTTATTCAGGGCAGAAAATGTGAGAACTCCCCAGAATTTTCTAGGAAGACACACTCCTTTAGAGGGATACCACTATTTCACTCCATCAATCACTATTTTGAGTACAAAATTTTCCCTGAATTTTAACCTATTAAGAGATGCTTCACTATAAAACTGCAAAAAGAAACCACATACTGTAAATTTTACACTTCTGGAACAAATATAACAAGGTGAATATGAATACAAATAAAAAAATAAATAATGAGAGACTCATGCTTCTGGCTATCATAAGAAAAATATCGAAAACAATTCAATTCAGTACTGCTGGAACACTCTTCTATTGTTGCTAACAGCTCTTTTCTTTTTCCAGAACTTAAGTCAGAAAATAGAAGACAAGTAAAGACATTTTCTGTTTGTAAAAACACTGTATAATTTTCCGGAGAAAATATTTTCTCACTCTTCAGACGTGTACTTAGTATTTACATATACCTGTTAAAATTCAGTATGCTAGAAGCCCTTATTGAAGCTTAAATGGCAGCAGATTAAAATGCTCAAAATAATCAAAAACTACACTAATGTATTGCTATAAACTGGCATTTTTTCATTGCAAGTGGATCTTTCTCAGGTACTTATATCAATTTATCTAGTTAAAATGTGCAGGTGATTGCAATCCTGCCTTATTTTAATCGTACTACAATTATTCTTTCAGGATTTTCATTGACATTTTGCATAAATAATAAAATAATTCTAAAACAAAATTCCATGGTGATTTGAAACCTACAGTTTGAAGTTTTTTCAGAAGATGTACACGGGAATTGAGCATAGAATATGGTGGTAATATCACCTGATTTAGAGACCTGACTTAATTAGGAAAGCTTAAGTTTTATTTCATTTTTTTCCTTTCTTCAGCATTTAATGAATTATACTGAATATCTGATTCTACTGGCTGCTTTTCTAAGCATGTTCCCCAAACCAGAAAGCACGGTGTTACATTATTCCCTGCGGGCGGGAATTTTTTTGTCTCACATTTGATGGCCAGCTTCCCATACATCAGGTTCAGCTTGATAATTACAAATTGTTGTTTAGCCATTTTGTTCGCTAAATGCATGACCCTTGAGGCTGCCTTATTCATTGTTATTTAATTGTTCCAACCAATGCACTTTCACTAAAATAGATACATTGGATAACCAAACTGGAATGACAGAAACAAATAAATTGTCACTGGAACCAATCCATGTACACTCAGTCTAATCCACTATTAAAGGAATTGCATTATTTTCATTCAGAACAGTGTGCTTCAATAAATACATTAGCTCCAATTTCCACTGATTTTCAATGTTCTGTTCTGAATTAACACAATGCCCATAAATATCCATTATTTATACCCAAAAGGCAAACACTTATTTTGTCAATGCAGACAGGTTTTATAACCCTGTGTTAAACAAGCATTCCTGTACAAACCAAGAACAACCACTTTCATAATATGAAGATATAAATCATGTGTAGACACATTTTATATAAATTCTCGCATTAATATTTGTGCCTGTGGACATGAATCCTCCTCCTGTAACACGCTAGAGTACTGTTAAGCCATATGATGTGTTGTGTCATCATCACAGTGCATAGGTAAAATTTCTCTATGTTCCCTTGACAGAGGAAATAGAATATGTACCTCAAGGAAAGATGTCTTTCACTACAGAAGGAGCACGGGAAGATTATTACACCCAGAAAGTACAATTATTTTATCTATACATATGGAGATAAACTGCTTCATGTTTCTCACAAGGAAAGGAAGACTACTAATGTAATACATATGATAGAATCTGTCCTGGTTTGGGCTGGGATAGGGCTAATTTTCTTCCTAGTAGCTAGCACAGTGCTATATTTTGGATTTAAGATGGGAATGATGTTAATGCCCTGATGTTTCATTTGGTGCTGGGCAGTGCTTGCACAGAGCCAGGGCCTTTCCTCTCACCCCACCAGTGAACAGGCTGAGGGTGCACAAGAGGCTGGGAGGGGACACAGCCAGGACAGCCAACCCCAAATGACCAAAGGGATATCCCATCCCATGTGGCATCATGGTCACCATATAAACTGGGGGCAAAGCTGCTTAGGGGCAGCAGATCAGGAACTGGCTGAGCATTGGTCAACATATAGTGAGCAATGGCATTGTGAGCCACTGATTTTGTACATTCTAATTCTTTTATCACTATTGTCTCCACTTCCATTTCCGTCCTACTAAAATTCCTTTATCTCAGCCGACAAATTTTACTTATTTTTCCCCAATTCTCTCCCCTATCCCACTGCAGGGGTAGGATTGAACAAGTGGTTGTGTAATGTTTAGCTACTGCTCAGGTTAAACCATGGCAGAATCACAGAATCATTAGGACGGAAAGGACCTTTAAGATCATTGAGTCCAATCATTAACCAAACACTGTCAAGTCTGCCATCTATGGTAAGAAAATATCCATGATAAGAAAATAGTAACAAGTAATGAGCAATCAGTGCTTTTTATACTTGCCCTTGGAAAGGTTGTAAATCTATCCAGTTCTTCCACAAAGCAAAACATCTGTAAACTGATTGCTGACATGACGATCAAAAGGCTGGCAGTAAATACTACCAAACTCCCAAGTTTTTTTCCTGGTCCAAATATCTTATACACAAAATCCTCCAAAGCAGGAGAAATCTTTATAAGCCGAACTACTCTAAGAACCTGTAAAGAAAGAGAAAAATGCAACTATCAATTATTTGATTATCACATTAATCACCAACGTTCAAAATATCAGACATTCATGGCCAAAAGGGGATCTGCAGCCTTGTAGACCAATACATATCCAGTTGCCACCACTGGTAACAGATGACAAGTTGTATGTTAGGTTAAAACCACAAAACTTGGAACATAAGCAGCATCGAAGCATACAGGCATGGGATGATAGTACAGGCATGGCAGCACCCAAGGTCTTCAAGGCTGTAGTCAAGTCACCGATCATGAAGAGTCATTGCAGAAATGCAATTGGGTAAAGCCAGCTTTGGGGTTACAAAGGGAACAAAGACATAGACAAAACACACCACAGATATTAAATCTGAATGCAATGTGGAATTAGAGACCTAAGGAGGTTTGTAGTGTGCTACCAAACAAAAGAATGGCTCCAGGCAGGAGTCAAAGTGCATCAGTCTAGATGTAGTAACTAACAATCTCCTGAAGGGCTAGGTAAATGGCTCCTGTTTGATTATCATCACTGTTAAAACTTCATTATTATACTAAATGGGCAGTGTCCTGAACAGTCTTTGATGAGAGCTCTACTTTGAGCAGTGGGCTCAATGAGATGGCTTTGAAAGGCCTCTTCCAACTTAGATTTCTCTCATTTTATGATGTTTGTTATACCAGGTTACATATTCACATAAAGGATTGCCAAGTCTTCTTCCACTGATTATCTTTCCATTTCAGTGACCTAAGGCAAAATTTTTTGGGCGTACGTATCACATAACCTAGCAAATTTGGTAATGAACATATTTTGCTATTTCATATTTTATATAACATGGGAAATTTTGGGTGGTGTTTCTTAGTATCAGAGAAAGTCAGTATCACGCAACAGCATTGTTTGCCCCTGACATATTTGACACCTCTCAGTAGTGGCAGCAAAACTCTGACCTTGTGTGGAACTCCTCATCCATTCCCTGCTGAGTCTGCCTTGAAAGAGCTGCTGACAGCTCTGATTTTCCTATTTCTGCCATTGATGTTGACACAGTGACAGGAACATCAGTATCAAAAAGAGGCAGTGGCAGCAACAGTAGTTGCTGAAGACAACAGACAGCAGCATATGGGGCAACTGGTATTCTGCAGTTCGGAAGAAAAAGACTCTATTCCAAGGTATCACCTGGATTTCCACAGGAATCATATTGGAACTAAAAGGTAGGAATTACAGTGCAATTATTGGCTGGCCTTATGTACAAGTCAAATACTATTACTATGCTGTTTTTGGAAAGAAAATAAGTATGACAGAATTTGTTCATGTAATGAGTTCACTGTACCCTGTAGCCTACTAATAATGTACACCTTTGGATTTCACACGAAGCTCATCTCCCTACCCATCTGTAAGGTATGCAGAATATGCTTATCATCTAGATTTAACTACCAAAGGGGAGAGAGAGAGGGTCAACTCAAGAGATCAACTTATTCCAAGCATACCAGAGCCCTTATGTGAGATGCGATGAGCCTCCGCTGTCTTCAGTGGCAAAGACAAAGAGGGTCCTAGATTCAGGGGTTACACTAGACAGCTTAACTTTCACAACATTAGCAGAAGGTGCGATAAAGTCCTTTCTTTCATATTGGTACCATGACTACATTACATATAACCTGAGTTCATGAAACTGGCTACCAAGGCAAACAGTGAGATGAGTGAGATTTCCAAGTACTATTAACATGTAAACACGGTGCCTTCTTACTTACAAGATTTACTCACAGTGTAAATATTAGCTCTGCTCCCATCAATACTAGTTTCAACATAGACCCCAGTGGGAAGAAGATTTCATTTTAGTTGGTATTCTGAGTGGTGTTTTAGATAAACTCAATTATCTGCCTTACTTTTTTCCCTTTTCTTTGGGGAACTTTAATTGACCTTTAAGCATCACACTAATCTTATTGATACTATTTGGTTTCTTCATTTATTTTCATTAGGTGACAAATTGAATCTAGCAAAAGTACATTCTAATGAATTTATGCATTTTGTGTAATTGGACTGCAAATTGTATTAAATTTAGGAGCTGTAGAAGATGTACTATTTGGATTAAATATAAAAATATGTTAAAAACAAATCAAAATGATTAATACAAAAGAGGAATACAAATACAATACAAATAATGGCTGCATATCCTGCAAGGGATGATAGCTATTCAGAAAATGACTCAGCAGCATTTTCCCGAGGCACAAATACAATACCATTTCTTCAGTCCAGTATAAGTTAAATTCTATTTAAACCTCTCCCTTTTATGCTGGTTCATTACAGAGCTCTGCAATAATACGCAAAATCCGTAATTTCTCCACTGATTTTATGTCCTACAGATTATAGCCATGTAACAGCCCTTTGCCATAGTCTTTCACAGAGGGCTTTGCAAAGTGTTGTGAATGAATGCACAGTGAATGCAAGAAAGATAGGTGGGAGGGTGGACAGTAGCCAACGTAGTAAAGAGCGAGCGATGAGTTGGCAAAAGGTAATGATACAGACCAATGAATAATGCAAACCGAAATGTATGCGAAGAGGGCTAGACAAGCCAAACAATAATTCATGCTTGCTATCCTGGAATGTGTCAAGAAGGACTTCTGTTTTCAGTAATCTGTTTTGTTGGCTGACAAGGAACACATTTACCCTGTCATCATGAATACCTAAATGTCTGGAAATCTGCCTAACATTAAGATGTATTCATGTGAAAAAGACTTTTTGACCTTGGTTGATTTGAAAATGTGTTATCTAGCTTGACCAGAACTTAACTGTGGAGGAATATGGTGTGTACCTTACATGCCGACATCAAAGATATTCTGCAACCTTCCAATCATTCGCCTCCCAGGGTATTTGGATTGCAAAATACAACCCAAATCTTTCAGTGTAGCAGGTGTTTCTGCTTGTAAAATGTATGTCTTTCATATCTTTTGGAAAAAAAAAAATCACATCTTGAAATTTTCTGTCATAAAAGCTAGCACTGTGTAATTAAAAAAACCACCAGCACCACCACTGCTCCATTAAACTAATTAAATCCATTAAAAAGAAAAGACTTATTATTTTATTATCAGCATCTGGCTACATTTTAATTATACTTCCAATCCTGTGAGTTGGTGATGTCATCCATTTAGTCCAACATTCATAATTTATGCTGAAAATTCTTACAAAGAAACCACCAGTCATAAGTGGACTATGTTTTAATAAATACAAACCAATTATTAACTAAGTTGCTGACTGCTTTAACTGAGAGCTCCCAGCTACACTCCCTGTGTGCTTTTGACACAAGAGTGCAATGGCATATTCCTGATTTTCTTGACATCCTTTCTTGCCCCTTAGATGTATCATGCTGCACTCAATAACAACATTCTACATATCTGGACAGTAAGATCAAAGCTATAATGACTTAAAAGTCTTCAAATGATATCAGGTGAAAGCAAAATAGATTTTTTTCATCCTGAAAGCTTTCTTGAGCAGGTCTGCAGAACTGTTTAGAAAAAATACAGGATGACATTTTCAGAAATCTTAAAAGGCCATATACTTCAACCCACACTCGGGGAGACTGCTTCCCCCATATTGTACTCATGATTACAATATGTGTCACTATAACTAATCACATTTATTGACAGGACTCTGTCTGATAATTTATTATTTGCCTTTATCGAGTATTACTTATTCACCATGCCAATCCATTGCTGAATAATGGGCAGATATGAATCCTTTAATATATATATTCTTAAAAAAACCCCTTCTTTAGCACTGTAGAATACGACACATAATGAGTCCCAGTGCTTTCTCCCAAAACTGGAACAACCCTAGCCACTTGAACGAGGATGAATAGGGAATTGGTTGGGCTGGCTGACAAGGAGAATCAGAAGTCAGAATTAATCAGTCTTTTTTTGTCTCTCTTTCCTGCTCTTCCTCCAAGTCAAAATGCAGGAAGAGCCTCAATAAACACACTTTTTCTCTAGGTAAGGAATAGCTGGAGAGCTATAAAACCCAAATCTAGAATGATTCTGGAGAAATTACCTCAGAAGACCCATAGTATCTTAGGCATGTGACTGCCACAGAGATGAAGATTTGGAGAAGCAACAGCAAGTGAACTGAGGCCTCAGGGAGAGCAGCCAGGAGAGTGGTGGTGGACACTACTGGAAGGTGATGTTGTAAACAGCTGTGTACAAGGTCAAGGCTCAATGAAGAACAAGGAGGAAACAAACCAGAACTTAATGAACAGTGCATCTCAGATAAGAAATGGGAGTTACTGAAATCAGAAAGGACTTCTCAGCAAACTTAGAAAGAATCCTATTTTTGTAAATCCACCCAATGAACATAGTTAAAAACAGAGGTTTGTTATTTTAAAGTTATTCTCAAAATGAGTCAATACTGTGAGAAAATTGAAATTTGTGTGAAATGTGGATGGGTAATGTTTTAATTCAGTATGGAGGGTAAAAGGTAAAAGTAACTGATCATACCTGAAAATATGTAAATTGAGAGTGATAGAGGTCTGGATAAATATGGAGAGTGGTTCCAATCACAAGCAGCAACTCAAACTTGTGAAGGGATGAGCTGATGTATCCTGTGAAACCCAAACACCAGATCTTCAGAAGAGCTTCTAAATCAAACAGAACTGTAAAAGCAACCTAGACGGATATATAAAATAAGAAAGATGCATTCAGAACACTGAGTTAAATTAGAAGTTTCTATGTCATGATGTCTATCAGGGCTTTGTATGGCAAAAATAAAGATCTTCATAATATTTAACAAAACCAACCATATTCTACACAGAACAAACAATAATAGATTGCACTTCATAAAATTTTCTAGACTCAACACAGACAGGTAGATTTGACAATTAAGAAAGCATGAAATAATAAATCCATCCAGATGATCTTTCACTTAAATACACACAGAAAAAAAAATACGATGACTTACGACTTCTTTTTTTTTTTTCAAAATATGAAGTAATGAGATTTCTGAAGAATTTTAAGAGATCTAAGAAAGACGCCAAAGTTTAAAGGCCTCTAGTTTGAAAGTTGCTACCTCAATTTTCTAAAACATCCATAGTAATATGACAACCAAAACAGGTAAAAAAGAGGTAATGGTTTTTAAGCACCTAAAACAAACTTCAAAAAGAGAGGAAATTCAAAGTCAGTCCAGAATTGGTTAATTTTCACAATAATGTTAAAGAACTTGAACATGGTGGGAAGTTGCAAGGGAAGGAATCTACTTGTAGTTATTGAATGACTTTGTGATTCTTCCAGAGGCCTTTCCTGAAATATCTGCACAGTAAATTGCATAATGTTCAGCTTGAGCAAAAGGATAGGTGTACATCTTCAATTCATTTTCTCTTACTTCTCTCACTACCAGAAATCCTTCTGGCTAGATACACTTCCTCATGTGCCTTCTTATTTTACCACTGTATATACTCTGAGGTGCTCTCTTCTACATTATCCAACAGCCAGGAAATGCAATGGAAATGCTTTTCTGTGACTCAGAAATGTTCCTCTCTGACCCTTTACACACATTGGGACTTAAAAGAGACCCTAAAATAACATTAGGTCACATCTAATTACAACTAATACTTTCCAAAGTGCAGTACAAATAAAGAAAATGCAGCTTATATCTCCTTTGAGGACAAGCATTATTACTCTGTTAAGATGGAGAGACTAATTGACTGTGGGTCATGAGGTCTACTGAATTTGGTAGGGGATAAAAATGTCAGAGACTAAGATTTTAATCCTGACCCTGACAGTGAAAATCTCTGGGCTGCTGCCTTAAGTATTTACGCTACCTAAAATTTAAACTCTACAGTCCATCAAAAACATATTTATCAACATGAAAGGGGGAGGTTGGGAGATAGCTAAATAAAATATTACATATTGTATGTGTACAGGACTGTCACAAGCAGGAGTGGAGATGGAAATTAAACATTGAAGTTTATGTCCTTTGTTTATTCCTCTAGTCCACACAGCTATTTACAAGCAGTGCTACCAGCTATATTGTATGGTTTCCTCAAGGCATGTAAAATAGTTCAAATGTCCTCAAAAAGATTAAATCGAGGCAAATGCTTCATAGCACTCCAACAATCTTTTCTGGAGATTTTCCTTAGGAAAGAAAGACTACTAAGAAACATTTGTGTGCTTTCAGTCACAGACAGTGTAGGGACACTTTTATGCCCTTATCCTCAAGTGGATGTGGCCAGCTTTTCAGCCTGTGTTCTGGGATCTCAAAGACCTCTAGGAGAACAATGAGCCAGGTTTGAAGAAACTACTTCTTTACATGAAAATCTCTAATACACAAGGAAAATGTTCTAGCAAAAAATCTTAAAAGTAGAGCTCACTTTTAATGACAAGACATCTAACTGAGTCCTAAAAGAAGAAGGGCATTGAATTAGGCAAAATGGAACAGTGGATAGAAAGCAGCTGGGATTTAGCTCAGAGCAGGTGGGATAACAATGCCGTTTAAATACACACATACACACTTCAGAGCACATAGGCTTCCTATTAGAACAAGACTAACAAATATGATGTTAAGTGTATTTTAATTTATTCTAAAAATGTGTGGGCAGAATCATTTGCATTTCACATGCTTGTCAAATGAATTCAAACCACTGGCACTTAAAAATGTATCAAATGGTTTGCATAACATCTGATTACATTTATACACCTGTCTTCCTGCTGACAGAGCTTGTATTTTTTTCCTTCCTTGTAATTAATTACAGGAGAAGATTCAGAATATCTGACTAGAACTTTTTGTTAAGTGTGAAGTGCAATACAATTTTATAGTTTTGTGTGTGTTTTTTTAAAGCTGGAATAATTCCTTTCATTGCTGTAGAGACAAGGCAAAGGCAAACAAGCCAGAGCAGAAAAAGCAGGTGTAACACATGAGCAGCCACCGAGCAGCCACCCTCCACCATGTTGCCAATTTTGCTTTGTGGAGGCCAAAGAGGACCTAACAGGAATGGACCATTTCCCTGATAGTTATGTCCCTTTTTTTCACCTGGAAGCTTTATGGTATTAATTCCACCTTCATCAACATTACATTTTGCTAGTAACCACTTTCCTTTTTTTTTTTGGCAGAGGCAGAGCTCATTATCAGTCAGCATCCAACAGTGACAGACTCAGTTTGTTTTCTTTGTAACTATGTCTTACTTGAAAGGTTATCAAGCTGTTGGGAAAGACAAGAATTCTTCCAAGGAGGACCAGTGGGATTAAGGGCACAGACCTCTAGCCCTTCCCTCTCAACCAAATTTGACACAGCATTCAATCCTTCCTTCATCCAGGACAGGGCAAAGGCTACCCAAAGGCAGCAGTGCAAGGCGACAGGTTACAAAAGGAATCTAGGAGAAACTATATAGGAGCACCTGGTTTTGAACTCTGGTATTCAGACAGTATTTGTAGGAATCGTACGCAATTCAAATGACAGCTAGTCTGTAACATGTTTTAATGGAAGACCCATACAAAAACAAACCTCCATCACTATTCTGTCTAGGTATTGAGCAGTTAAAGTCAGCATCCTCATTACAAATTACCAAAATGCAATGAAGCTCTACTCTCTTCAGGATATTGCACTGGGGTTTTGAGTCATCCTGTTAAAATTCTGGCTTTGCTTTATCTGCAGGACTGATGCCTGCAAGTTGAAATGCTTGCCAGAACCTCTTATTTACTACTGGGTATACAAAATTATGCAAACAATGGGATCTGGGTATAGATTAATTTCTTTTATCTTCTTGTCTAACCTTTGCCTTCTTGAGTCTGTCTTCTCTTTCCAACAATGAAAACAGGCTTCTTTTCTTGGTAATGGGCATCTCAATTAGTTCATTTAGATTTGCCCACTGACTTTAAGCAGATGCATTAATGTGTCATCCATAGAATGGACCAAGCGAGATATTTTATTAGACATATCTTCTCCTAAAGCCAGCAGCTTCCAAGATAACTTCTGGAAAATGCACCAGAAAGCCAGACATGCTTGCTGTAATCTATCTGGCCATTTTCTTTAGCAAAGGGAATCCTCACCACTGTTGGCTGCTGAAGCCAGCTCCCACTGAAGGGAAAGATTTCGGTAGCCTACTCTAATGGAAAAGACAGAGCAACAGCACTGCATCCTGCTCCAACTAGTCTTCTTCACCAAGGAAACAAACTAGCCACTGTGGAACAATCTGCCTTGTTTGAGTATTCAGCCTCTTCAAGGCTCTTAAAAATATTTCCTTTGTTCACCCTTTGTGTTACAAAGAATGAGTTTCACAACAACCAAATACGAAATGACAGCAACTTATCAATTTCTCCTCTCTCCCAGGATTTTTTTACTCTTCTGCTCTTCTGATACTTTCCTTTGTTCCTCCTTCTATAACATACTACGGTTTTGTTAGTTTGATTTTTATAGTGCCTCTATACAGGCTTAAAAACAAAACCAGGAAACCCAACAAAAGGACATTAAAAAAAGTCCCACCTTTCTCTATCCCAGAATACTTTACCTCGTATACTTAGAAATGCAAAATGTAGAATGCAAACAAATGAGTTTTCTGACAAACTCTCCTCTAAGAAATCAATTATCTAAGCTAGGCAGAAACAGAAAAAATGTATTGTTAAAGAGAACTGGACATTGCTTCTAGGACAGAATTATAATACACTAGTCTACATTATATACTCACCTTGAATAAACTCTTGCAAATATTTCTATTGGAAAAAAAAACCCTGCAAACTCTATACTTGAAATAAATGTTGAAGAGATTGTTTCTAGCACTGATTAATAAAAGCATAATTATACTATATATTCAGAGCCAAAATAGAAATAGGACATGGAGTGTTCCCTATTTTGAACATAAATAGAATTAATGTTATTTTGTTAAGAATTCAGGCTCCACTTGCTGTATCCTAGGCACAAAGCAAAAATGCCTGCTGTGAAGAGTTCATGGCCTCCGGCTTTAATGCTGACTTAATTATTTGTTTCCAGCAAAGGATACACTGGATTTGCCTGTGACAGTTAATTTTTCCCCATCATAGTTTGTATGGTGCTATTTTGGATTTGTGCTGGAAACAGCGTTGGTTACACAGGGATGTTTTAGCTGTTGCTGAGCAGCCCTTGCACGGAGTCAAGACTTTTTCTGCCTCTCACCCCACCCGTGATCAGGCTGGGGGTGCACAAGGAGTGGGGAGGGGGAACAGCTGGGACAGCTGATCTCAACTGAACACAGGGATATCCCATCCCACAGGGCATTGTGCCCAGCATATAAGGCTAGAGGAAGCAGGAAGAAGGGCAGGGAGGATGTTTAAAGTGATGATGTTTGTCTTCCAGAGTTACTGTTATGGCTGATGGAGCCTGGCTTTCCTGGAGATGGTCTCCCTGCCCATGGGAAGTGGTGAATGAATTCCTTGCTTTGCTTTGCTTGTGTGCATGACTTTTGCTTTACCTATTAAACTGTTTTTATCTCAACCCATGAGTCGTCTCACTTTTACTCTGACCATTCTCTCCCCCATTCCCCTGAGGGAGAGTGAACAAGAGGCTGCATGGGGTTGAGCTGCTGGCTAGGGTTAAACCATGAAGAAGATTAAAATGAGTTTCTCTGTCCTCAATTCTACTCTCCGATCTGTGGGGCGTGCCATAAGACAACCCAGTATTTGCTGGTTTTTTTCCAATGTCTTATTTTCAGGATAATAATTTACATGTTCATGTAGTTTTTCAAATAGACTTAGAATTTGAGACAAAATAAAGACAACACATTTCACAATTATTCTTGTAATTGTTGTCCACACCAACATTGACTCAATATTCACAGAAAATACAGCTACACCCAGCAGCATGAGAGACAACAGAGAATGATGCAGCAGTGCTGTCTCTATAATCTGCACTTTTTAAAAGGTTTGGACTCCGGTGCTGTTTTTAACAGGTTTTCTTTCTCTCATTTTTGTCCCAGATCTGGTGAACTCTCAGCTTCATACAATTATTAGAGATCAGATACAAATTATAAAACTAAGATTAAAAATATGTATTGACTCAACCTTCCTTAAACAAAGGAGATTCATAAAGCATTGCACTGTTATGAACTAAAGAGTTTAAAGTTGGGTGTGTGAGTCTGAATATCAAAGGTATTTAGCCATAGAAAACCACATAACAACTAAAAGCAGAGAAACAACCAGGAACATTCTGCTATCATGCACTCTAGTCTTAGAATGACCCCTCTGGCTCCAAAGGACTGTGTAACTATTGAAGCCAGGGAAACTGCAGTAAGCATGAAGTAGACGTGTGCCCAATCCAGGCAACTGTGATCAACACTTTCAGAGAACTGATCTTGGTGCACTGGTTAAAGAAGTGATCTTTCAGCACTGGTGATTTTTTACTCTGATACAGTGACAATTCACAGTACCCATGGAAATAAGTATTTTTAATGAAGAATGCTGCAATACTCATTGCACTTGATTTAGGAAAAACAAGTATCTATTTGAAGCTTTGCCGGTACATTAGTACCAAAGACTTCAATTCCTTTTTTTTTCCCGTTACCTGAATTAATTAGTACTAAAAAGACAAGTATTCAAGGTTCTAGGATCTCTAGTGCATGCTCTACAGTAAGATCCTTGACCAGCTAATGACTCAAGCAGGCTCCCTGTCAAAATGTCACTTGTACCTCCACTTCACTGGTTCAGGAGCACAGATTCCTCCTTTACAAAATTCATGCCTGCATAAATGTTTTTTTTTGGTGGTTTTTTTGGGTTTTTTTGCTCTTGCAATTGCTGAAGCCAGACTATTTGCAACACTATTTTGGTTTTGCTTAAGGACCTTCTGGCAGCTAAGTATATATATCAAATAAAGATGATTTAGGAAGGACTTCTATACTGTATTTTTTAAATACAGTGTTTTGTCATCTTTTTAAAGTTAAATTCTTCTGAATGTTACACTCCTGCTAGAGAAAGAGAGCAACTCAGCAGCCATGCATTGCCTGCAGATGTTTTTCTTAAGCCTCAGCTCACTACCACTAACATTTTGTTTGAGGAAATTACCTTTCAAACGGTTGTAAGATAGGGCTGTCAGCTGTTGTCAGACAGAGGAAGTTGAACAAGTTAGCAAAGTATTCTTGGAATGCTTAAGGGAATAAAAAATTACATACTAAAATGTTCTTGACAGTCACATTTTTTACTTTAGCTTATCTTGAAAATTACCCAGATAGTTGTTTCAGCATACTCACCTCTGCAAGGTAAAATTCATCATATTGTCTCTTGAAATTTTCTCCTTTATAGTAATTACTAGCAGCAACAATCACATCGACAGCAACCATGCTTAGTATGAACATATGAAACACAGATGACCTCATCATTTTCTACAAAAGAAAAAGTAAATTTTATCATCAAAAGGAGACAAACCACATGCATTTTAAAGTTCTATTACATTGTCAAAACATAATCAGCGATAATACTGTTATTCTAAAGCTTCTTTATATGATTCTACTTTATTACTCTTTAAAATATGTTTTAATATTTTGCTTCAACTGGTTTACATGTGCAAGTTTTGGGGATTTTTTTGTACTTTCCAGTTTTTATTTGTCAATTGACTTCTTACTGAAGGTTTATAATTTAATATGGTATCCATCACATTAGTATGTTTTAAAGCATAAAAAGCATGTCTATCTACTCAGTTGGCCCTGGTTAATACTCCTGCATTATGATTTATTCATGCAAATCTCAATGACTTATTGCTCAGGAAAAAGTAACATCAGTTTTATCTTGTACATTGCTTTTGCTCAAGAAACACATGTATTACGGGATTCCTCTGATGTCAAACTATTGCCTAAATGAATAAAACACATCTACATATAGTAGATATACACATCTGGGCCCATGAGCTATGAAGTACTCACAGATGATTCACATATCTGTGTACTTAATGCTTTGTGTCACTGCTGCTGCAGCCCCACAGGAGAGGAGAGAAACAGAGGCACAGAGCACTGTCCAGGAGTTCACATCTGTGAGATGCCAAAACATTACTGATAAGGTACATAAGATGTATGCAGAAGTTCAAAGAAATAACTTCTAAGGCCCCACCACAAAGACCATGGACTTATGATTTACCCTGAAAGCTTAACCACTTCCCTCACTGGATCAGCCACAATAGAAACAAGAGTCAAACACACAAAACATACTGTTATTTTACATTAAACCACCTTTGAATGAATGGTCACTAATATTGATAACTTTTTACAAACTCCCACAAGTAATACAGTTCAAGTCTTTAATATAAGTAAGTTATGTACCATTATGTTTCCTTGTGTTTGTGGCTAAGTTGTGCTTACAATGGGAAAAGCCATTTTTACTTGTTCCTGAGTTTATATGTTAAAGTGCCTAACAAAATTTCAGGAAAAATAGAACTCAAAATATAGAAGAACTATGCCTCCTTTCATCTTCTTCCTAAAGAATCTGTGTGCCTGTACCGGTTTATGCTCACATAATCACAGAACTATTTATGTTGGAAGGGACCTTTTGAGATGATCTGGTTTGGTGCTGCCTGCTTAAGCAGAGTCAGCTAGGGCAGGTATTCCAGAACTGTGTCCAGGCAGAGTTCGTGTATCTTGACAGATGAAGGCTCTGCAACCTGTCTGTACAACCTGTTCCACTGTTTGACCACCTTCACAGTGAAAGAGTCTTTTATTGTGTTCAGATGTTCATCATGGCTCCAGACTTTCTCCCAGAACTCAGGGGCCTGAGGCTCCTGAAGGTCAGTCTTGCCTATTAAGACAGGTGAAAAAAGCCTCAACCACTTCCATGCCATTGCCTTGCTTTGCAAGGTCTCCTGATCCTTTCAGCAGCAGGCTCACATTTTTTCTAGTCTTCTTTTTGCTTTTCTTACACATATAGAAGCCCTTTTTGTTGCCTTCCATGTTATGGCAGATTCAATCCTATACCTCCACTCTCAGACAGGGTATTTGTATTCTGCCACTTGGCCCTGATTCCATCTCTTGTATGCTTCCTTTTAAATTCTGAGTTTTGTCCAGAGCTACTGGTTCAATCATGTGGACCTCCTGCCACATTTGTTTGATTTCCTGCACTTGGAAGGAGACCATTTTTTAACTTGAAGGAGGTGATCCTTGAAAATCAACCAGTTCTTCTGGAACCTCTAATCTCTAGGACTGTATACCATGGGATTCTTCCAAGCAGACACCTGAACATGAAAAATTCTGAACAGGGTTGTGGTCCTATCTTTTGGCTTCCTTCCTTCCTTACAGGTTCCTGAACTCCCCAATCTCATGGTCATTGCAAAAAACACTCCTCCTGAATCTCACAACCTGACCAGTTTCTCCTTCCTGGCAAGTATGAGGTCCCTCCAGAACAGGTGATCTCATCAGTACACATTTTAGGAAGTTACCACCAATGCAGTGCAGAAATCTGGACTGTTTTCTGCTGTATTGTCCTTCTAGCAGATACCAGAGTGGTTACACTGCCCCGGGAGAACAGGGACTCGTGAATGTGAAGCTCATAGAATCATGGAATGGTTTCGGTTGAAAGGGATCTCAAAGATCATCTACTTTAGAAGAATGCACAATCTAAGTAACACACATTTTTACATTTGTAAGATATATTAACACATTAGAAAGTTCATATATATAGTTGTAGAATACTCTCTCAGTCTTTAATGAACTGAGATTGTTATATTCATGAAGAATTGTCAGCATTAACATTTTACGTTTAACCCTGCCTGGAGCTCAGATTCTTAACCAAGCTACTCTTCATATTACAGGGTTGTTGTGTGTTTCTTTTTTGATGAAATTAGCACATAATATGGGATGTATGGGAAGCTGAAAGGATTAGTACTTGTTCAGCTTTTAGCAAAGCCTTGTGCCTGCCTACTGAAGAATCCATCCCCTCTTGAATTCCACTGGAGTTTAAGATTGCTTGCTTAAATTGAAGCTGAATGGAGACTAAGCACATATTTACAAGCACACAAGCTGATAGAATTGCCTCTTGTCTCTTAATATCTGGACTTTTTGTGTGAATTACAGGTACCATTGCAGACAGGAAACAGCTCAAACCCTTCTCATGCAAGCTGGCTTCCTTTTGACCCTAGTGACATAAAAGGGTTGTACATTCTATTCTAGAAAGGGAGGTTCAAGAGATAAAGCCTTACATCCAGAAATTTACAGAACAAGCAGGGGTTAATAATACCTAAAGCACAGGTAAGTCACCAAAATACTGGCTAACTAAGGTCTTGCTTTTTAATCCACAAGGCAAGCTATAAGAATATAATAATTAAAGATAGGGCTACTGGCATCAATCATGCATTTTTTTTTCAGTAGTGTGATTCAAAACAGGTGTCATCCTTTACATTTCCATTTCACACAAATTCTAACCTGATAGTTAGTCTCTCTGCATATTTTACACTGTATTTTTAATGGTGTCAAAATTTCCATCATAATAATGAAGTATTCTGTCTCAATTGTGAAAGTACTTGCTAAAAGAAATTAGTAAGTGAGGCTGCAAAAGGCACTTTTATCTCCTCTCACAGGGAAGCAAGATGGTAATACAGGAAAAATAAAAATGCATAAACTGTCTTGTTATACATGTACATATATGCACACTTTGCCACTAGTCTGTACCTTTGGACACTGTGGTGATTTAAGAATGGTACTCCTTATTTTAGTGCTGCCACTGATACTCTCCAAACCACACTGCCCCTTGCTTACTCCCCCCATCCCCTTCCCCTGTTGGTGGCTGGAGAGGAGAATTGGAGGCACAAAAGGTAGTGATCATGGGCTGAGATAGGAAAAATTTACTGGAGATGGCAATGAGATAAGAAAATGAACTGTTACAGCAACAACATTAATAACAAATGTACAAGAGAGAGGTGAGTGAGCCATGCACAAAATGTTCAGAATCTGCATTACCCAAGCACTCCCTCTGCCACACTTATTTGACTGGAAAAGACTCCTCCTTGCAAGAGACTCCTTTCCCCCCGACCCCAGCAATGACATCAGGTGCTATAGAATAACCTCCAGGTTCTAGCCATGCCCCCTTCTGGCTACTGCAAAGACTAATCTTGTCCTGGCCAGAACCAGAACAGACACTCATAAAAAGGATTTTCCAGTGGCGTATTTAATCCTGGAAAATAAATAGCAATAACAGAAATAATATCCTAATCATAGTTTGGTTCACAGAAACACAGAATGTTTAAGGCTGGAAAAGACCTTCAAGACCATCAAGTCTAACCTAGCACCATCACCATGTTCACCATTACACCGTGTCCTCAAGTGTCATTGCCACGTGTTTTTTAAAAAATTCCAGGGATGGTGACTCCACCACTTCCCTGGGCAGCCTATTCCAATGTTTGACAACCCTTTCCATGAAGAAATTTCTTCTAATATCTAAATTAAACCTCCCCTGGTGCAACTTGAAGCCATTTCCTCTCATCCTGTCACTTGTCACCTAGAAAAGAGACTGACCCCCACCTTACTACAACCTCCTTACATGCAGTTATAGAGAGCAATAAAGTCCTCCCTGAGCCTCCTGTTCTCCAGGCTAAACATTCCCACCTTCCTTTAGCCACTCCTCCTAAGACTTGTGCTCCAGCCCATTCACCAGGGTCCTTGACCTTCTCTGGACTCACTGCAGCACCTTTTATTTTTCAGTAACATTCAATAAAGCTTGTTGTCAAGGTTGCCTTCCCAATTAAACTGAAAGGAGACCATTTAGCTAATAGAGAGTATTACACTGGCATAACATGATTCAACATTAAGATAATAAGGAAGGAGGCTCAGACAGGATGCAAGCCAGGCATAGGCTATGTAAAAGCAGGAACAGCTGGCTGAGGCAACAAATTAGGAGATAGCTGTGGCGAGGAACAATAAAAGCACCTAGGTGCTGGCAGAGAGACAGAAAACACAAAGGGCCAGCAAAGTGGAGGTATCTGAGCAAATACCTCCACCGCACACACAGCAAAAATGCTGTGCTGAGGAGATTAAAAAAAAAGAATTAATTATTTTTAAATCCCAGGACTGGCCAGTTCATGAGGGCCAGATTGGTATCTGTGTTTCTTGATATTTTCTACATCATGTCAGAATCTAGCTGCTTGCTTGTCATGAATGCTGCACATGATAAGCAGCTTTCCCGTTGGCCTCTCAGACAGACTGCTGTATCTTTAGGAGATCAATCACAGTACTGTAACCCACACACCTACTGTGTCCAGCTTTCTCCCTACTCTAATCTGCCTTAGTTTGTTCTTTCTGCATCACAGAATTTTAATTTGGATTTGCACCCTTAAAACGATTCAGACACACCTGTGCTCCAATGTTCAACCATGAGAATTCACCGTCTCTTTACATATTTCTGCATTTGGAATGAAGTCTAAGTGAAAGCTGAATTTAATCCACAGCTCTTGCCTTGAAAGTCATTTTGGATCATTGGATCAGCAGTGTGTCATTTGGATTACAGCCCTTTTCAGATCACATAGGCATGGAAAATTCTCCATGCAAACTTGAAAGAAGAGACATAATGCCAGTTTTTGTTCTTGTTTAATTTACTGACCTTTTTTTAGCCCTTGGATGTGTGTTTCTTAAGCTGTGTAGGAATGAGATGAAAGAAATGTTCTGATGTTGCTGTCAGCCAGATATATGGTAAATTGTACCTAATATTAAATTGGACTTAAGATTATATGTGTTGAAGAAGTCTCAAGTGAAATGCCCTGCTGCTGCAATCAATCAACTACAACAGCGACGAATTTCTTACATTTACTATGAATTACCTATAATGCTGGCATCTGACTACATGCAGGATGCTAATTCTCAGTCTCCAGGACACTGAAGAACCTGTATGGCACAGTGCATTAAAGATGCAGTGGCCATAAAAACCTGTACATGACAAACTATTAATGATCCAAATTCTTTCATTGTTTGGAAATACACAAAGGAGCCAAGGATTTGTTTTGTGCTCAGATGGGAATTTCATGACTGTAAAAAATACTTCTAAAATACTACTCATTTATTCAACACTATGGACATGCTTGGTGCAGATGAGGAACTCTGAATGAAAAACTGTATTTCAGATCCTGGATTCACCCAAAACCTCAAGTAATGACACTGCAATTGCTGACAGGTAGAGACTACCTGACTCACTTAGTCTTACAGAGTAATACAATGCATGGCCTAAAGCAGTCTTTTGTCAGTCCAGTAGTATCAGAACGGGGTACATTCCTTTAATACTCCTCCCACGTTCCTGCATGGCAGAGGAAGGATGAGTGACATAAATTTGCCTTTACTAGCTCACTGCCCTGGAGAACATCCACAGCAGCTGCCACTTTGCACAGCCAGAGCCACACAGACGCAGGCTCAGGAAAGCAGTGGTCCATGCAAAATGCAGTCACTAAGCAAACTGGAATTACTGAATATGAAACTACCTTTTCCTAATGCTAGATCCCATTTGGGGGCTTGATATGCACGTCAGGTCACTCCTTGTATCACCCTCCTTCATATAGGATTTTTGTTTCAAGTCCATAATAGGTCTTACTTACTAAACAAGACGGTAAATGTTGCAAACTTGTGGAGTCTGACAGACTTAATAATTAAAGAACCCATGGGCCATGTTACCCTGATATTACTAGCTCAAAACTGATCCAGCTGATGATGTTTAATATTATCATGTGAAACCTTGAAAGAGGTGTCTTCAAAGGGCTCAGTGGTTTCAGTTTAGACCTACAGAAATTCAGACTGCATCTGATAATACTAACAGTCTTGGTGGTATTCTAAGAAAACAAAAAAAAAGAGGAAAAATCGTCTTGAAGAATAAAAAATTACCTACAAAGCCCTCAAACTTATTAGTACTGAGCAAGACATGGTGAGGATCTGATATGTAGAAAAGCTTTGCTTATTTTGGCTATTTAGTGTGTGAAAAGTTTAGAGTGCATAATTGTCAAACTGGCAGGGTAGCTCTTGAAAGTACCAAACCAATTAATGAACAGTGTAAACATCATTTAACTAAAAGACTTTGATAATCACTATATGGGTAAGCAGCTTTTTTTCAGATTTTGATACTCTTGAGTTGTGCATTCATCAATGGTAAAAATACGGTCGTATCTGTATTTCTTTATATTTTAGATATACTTTAACACTTCATAAACTAGTAGTATCTCCTCCTCTGTTTTATAATGGAATAGCTCTGGCAAGCTTCTTGCTCCTGTTTTGTCTTCATTGGCTTTTGTTATTTGCACTAGGAAGCTAGATCCTGCTAAAAGATTCCAGCCAAGCTTCCAGCTATAGTTGTTTAAAGACCTTGTACTGGCTACATGATCACTGTGGTTAAGTTTACACCTATCCTTATAATGATGCTGTATGTTATTTGTACTCCTATACATGCCTACTGGAAGACCATCCTTTCTGGTAGTTAGAATAGGGTTTGATTTGTTAAAGTTGTTTAGATGTCCACAAAAGATTTGGGTGATATTACTGAACAGCAACTGAAAAGCTTACGTTTGTGCTACTCCAGTCTTTTTTACTTATGGGCCTGTTGCAGCCTAGATCCTACCATCACAGTGACACGAAGGCAAATGCAAGTCGCAGCTTACTTCCATGCACAGAATCACCGTGATGTGTGGACATACATTCTGGAACAGCACTGCAAATCTTATGGCACCCAATGACTTCAGAAAGCCCAATTAGCTGGAGTTATGTGGGTATCACAGAATACAGAAACCTTGTTCAGAAGAGCTAACAAAGCATGACTCAAGTTCATTATAGCAGCTTGGAAAACACCAGGTCAAATAATAATAAAATAAAAGTATTGTAAGTAAACTCTCATTCTTTCTGGTCGTTTCAGAGATCAGCCCATGACTCCTAAATACACATAAAGGGATTATGGGTTTTATAGAGCAGGGCCAGTTTAAGGTGTATGCACAGAATTTACACCACTAAGAAAGGAACACAATTGCCAGTCATTCTTGATTCAATGTTGAAAGCAGGACACATCAAATGCCTCACAAACTATTATAATGTACAAGACTAGAAACAGCAAAACCCTCTTGACTTTAGGATTCTATGACACAAGATTTCTAAGAGTCACTAAGCAAAGATTCAATCCTGGCCCAAAGAAAAGGGTAAGTTTTTTTATCCCATACATGTTTAGTACACTTATGGTGTTTATTTCGTCCGTTTTCTTTTTTTTTTTTTGCAAAATGCTTGAAGATACCTTGAATATGAAAGAAGCTTTAGAAAATCACATTCTATACACTGCTAATCACAGATAATTCATAGCATGAATAGGATAAATTTGATTTTCATCTTGTTGGTTAATGGCCATCTGAGCAAGTACAAAATTGTGAAATTGCAGAAAATTTTCCCTTTTGTTTGCAGTACATTGTAGAGCATTTTACAAGCTATGTAACTAATTTTCTATAAACTATTTTGCTTTCAACTTACTTTATGACTGCCTGACAAAGATATGCTTGTGAGGAAAATTCAGCAATCATTCCCATGCTCTGCAATCTGAACATTTCTGAAAATTATTAAGCATTAACCATAAATTTTATGGGAACAAGCTTTTTAATATCTTATATTGATGCAGTTATATATCAGTATGGGACATTAAAAAACATTGTAAATTCAAGATACCATCTACTGTATTTGAGAGGAACTTCGATGCTATGAATTCAAATAGTGCAGCTTTATTGAGGAAACATGGTGAAGGAAGAGTTTAAAGATGCTGGAAGAGGTGGCTTTTAGATACTGCAAATGAAACAAGTCAGCAGCCACAGCTCAGATGCTTGGTGATGACAGGGAGGCAGTCTTGGCTTTACGGTACAGGACAATTGCCCCAGTGCAATGAGAGCACAGTGGTTCTTCAGCAATTTTGTCTATAGAGACTTGCTTTAACATTTTTATGATGGTAGAGAGGAAGTTCTTAGGGCAGTGATGTGGTAGAGATGAATGTAAAGACCCTTTAAGATTCACAGTCCAATGAAAAATCTCCTTAGAAACTCTGTCACTTTCAGATCACCTTAGCACAGAGAACCTTTGTTATCAGCTGCAGGAGGTAATTTAGATGGTATGGTGATAGCCAATGGAGGAAAACGCTCCCCAAAACACAAACATCATAACTCTTGCAAGTTTTAGAATATGCATTTGGAAACCTTTCTACAAACGTTTTCTGACTGCAGCAGGGGGGACACTGGCCTGGCAGAAAGAGCAGTATAAACAGTAAAATGTCCAGGCTTGTAAAATATTCTACAAATTTCACTTTTTTGTGCTTCTCCTTCCACCTTCTACCTCATCTGATTAGGATGCAAAACTCAAGGTAGCCACCATATCTGTGTTTTTACAGGGTCTCCTACCATGCAGCCTCAAAACAAGCTTGAAATGAGACTATTACTGAATAATAGTAACATTTCATGACATGCAAATATGTTCTCCAACAGGTATACACAAGATTTTCTGCTACAACAATATGTTTTTAGGCAACAAATGTAGTTTTCAGATGACATGGTATAGCTAAAATCATACAGAAATCAGCAGTTGTTAAGAACCATCTTCCAATAGTCTAAATGTCTCTGTAATATTTGAAAATACAGGCAAGTCATTAATCTGTCATATTTACACAGACTCTCTTGCCTTTTAGCATAGATAATTTTAATTTAAAAATTAAAAGCTACTTTAAAAAAAGGCAAGCTGAATTTTGATCAAAGGAACAAAGTAAAGTCAATCACACAGGAAGAATGAGAAAATACACACTTAAGAAGTAAAAAAATGGAAATAATGATAGAAAGTCTACTGAAGAGAAATGAAAAATTCTTATCTTAAAGAGTTTTTTGAGTAACCAAGCTTATAAGGCTAAATTTTCCATCAGAAATTAGATGCATTTTTTCCTTTACATCCTAGATTTGAAAGCCAAATTTCTATTTCTGCTATAGGGCTGAAGAATGTGTTGCATATGCCTCTTTCAGACTAGCTGCATCCTGTTAATTCACTTCCTGCAACAACAGAATAAAGCAGTAGCATAGATACACTTCTGTACGCCTCTTACTAACAGCAGCCACTTTTCTCCTCCCACAAACTTCTAATAGAACAGTCAAAAAGAAAATGGTGACTCTTCTGCCCTAAAAATCCATGAAATAATGGCTTCTTTGAAACTAAACAACCCTCCTCCTCACCAGTTTATAAATCAGCTAACACAGTATGTCATTTTCTTTGCAAGAAGAGAGGAAGTAAGCAGCCTTTCAGCGACTGCAATCTGACTTAGAGAAATTGAGAGCAGCTGCTGCAACATAAAAGAAATCTAAAAATACTACTTAAATTGTTCACGATAACAACAATGCATAGAAATTGTTACTTACCTGTCAGATTTTTAGAACTGTTAATAAGTATATCATCGCCTCAGCAGTAATTTTCTCTAAAGCTACATACTATGAAATGCAAAACAGAACCCAAATAATATGAAGTTTTAACTCTTTTTCCTAAATATAGCAATATAGATCAATTCAAAAAATATGAGTCAAAATAATTAATGACTAAAATGCAGAATTAAATAGGCCAAATTAATGTTTGTTTTATATCTAGTGACTTAATCAAAGCTGTAGGGTGGACATTCACTCTGTACTTTACTAAGGTGTGATTAATCACCTACCTGTCCTATGGGGATTAATATGCTTCCTAGTCCCAGAGTATTTGCAAAGAGAAAGTGTACAAGTTCTTTTCCTCTCAAAATAAAAAATACTGAACTAGCTTAAAATCACAACGCTAAATGCATCTAATTTTAGTGCATTTTATATATTTTAAACTTCATTTAACCTTAATGCATTTTATATGTATTAACCTTAATGCATTTAACCTGTGTGAGTGACCACACACTGAAACAGGCTGCTCAGAGAGGTTCTGGAGTCTCCCTCACTGGAGATATTCAAGAACCACCTGGACACAATCCTGCGCCACGTGCTCTAGTGTGGTCCTGCTTGAGCAGGAAGGTTGGGCCAGAAATCCCACTGCAGTGCCTTCCACCCTTAGCCAATTTTTGAACCTCAGGTACAGGAAGAGGTATAGAAACACTCCCAGCTGCTCACATTATGAATAAACACCACATAAACACATTATTATACAAAAAAGACATGTATGCACGTACATACATTAATATAAATAGACACTTATAGGGCAGGCCAAATTTACAGCCAATTGCTGATGTTGTGCTCAATCACCTTATAATGGATGCACTTGACATTTTAAATCTATGTTTTCTAATTTCTTCTCTGAAAACTCCAGCTGATTCACTATCTGTATTATAGCATTATCTGTGTTTACATATAGTTGCCAAATCCTCTAGATATCATCTTCTATTTTATGTATGTTAATGTTGACACTTCCTATATTTTCATATTTATATTTTGAAAGTATGTTAACCACAAAAGAAAAAAAAAAGTAATAATGTTGTACTTACTCTGTAGCAAGATAGCTCCATCTCTAATACTAAATCTATTTGCTACTACTTAGAAGCTGTGCCATTTATGAGCTGTTGTACATAATATATTGCTCACTCCTTTAGATACACACGAAATATAATTTTGACAAGTAATTGATTATGAAGCTTCAATTCTCCCCCAAATTTCAGGGAAGGTGCGTGACGATGGAAAGAATCTGGACCATACCTGTGCCGTAATTTTTTTCCATGCCTCCAAAATTTCTGTAACTTCTACATTTTACAACTCTAGGAACTTCACTTCCAAAAATTTTCAATTAATGCTTGTTCCTTGAATTACGTGCCTTTGAAGATCTCACCTGGAAGGTCTCCCTGAAACTGCTTCAATAGACTACTTACTCTTTCACTTACATTTCAATTCAAGAATAATGTCTCTGAAATGTCATTTATTAACCAGGTGGCAATCAGCCATTTTCACTGCCTCTGTTTTCTTTGGCCTTTTATTTATCAATTCATTAGAATAATTTTTATTTTTATGTTTTTGCAGCACTGTACATACTAGCTGCTTTATAAATATGAAGGAAAAGGTTGCTCTTATTATAATTAGTAACTCATGAGCTGAAAGAGCAGTAGACCATAAGGTAAGTATTGCACCTCATTCTGCAATTAGTACTTAGGATCATCATGAAATCCTTCAGAATTCTTGATATTATTTTTAGGAAATTACCCATGTACCAAGACAGGTGCAGCTGAGCTGGAGAGTAGTGAAATACACTGCCTGCCCTTCCCTTTTTGCCCTCTCACAGTTTAAACCACCTTCTCAAGAATTCAGTGCAGTTTGTTTCAGCGTGGCTTCATGGCTGTGTTAACTCCAATGAGTGAGTTGCTCATATCAAAGTTGGTATCTACTAACTCTGCATACGCTCCCTAGGCGACATGGCTCGGTGCTGGCCACATGTGCTGTAACCCAGCTCTCCTCACAACAGTGTTCATGTCTCATGAATGACTTACGTGGGTGTTCTGCTGGTAGTATGAAGTGACAGGAAGCAAAAGAGAGCTTACAGTACTCAGAGTGAGTTGGAGGACTAAAAACGTAAATCCTGCTGTTAGGAAGACTTTAGGGAATATCTTTTCTTTTGAGCTCATAAAAAACAACATGGAGAGCAATTCAGGATAAGCAGAGATTGAATTTCTATTTGCCTGCAACCTCTTGTACAATGATGAAGGACTATATAAAATTCCCAACTACTGAGAAAGCACTAATAATCCAACATTTTAACAGAAAAGAGGGACAAGAAATGAAAAAAAAAAAAAAGAGAGATGGTGAATACTGTTCTTCATTTTTAAGAAGTGATGGTGAAAAAAAAATCCAAATGCTTCAAGGAAGCATTTGCTTGTCTGATATGGAAACAGCAAAAAATATGTCCATCTAAATTTCTTTTCTAACATCAAAATATACATGTGGAAGCATCCAGTTCTGTCTTTGGACAACTCACTGTCAGTATTTCCAAACATCATGAGAACCTGGAAAATGAGATTCTAAAAAAACCATTCTTCGTGGAAGGAAACACTTTTTTAGTGGGTTTTCTTCTTACTATCATTGTATTTCCTGGAAAATACACTAAGATAAAACCCTCCTTCATGGAAAAGTTTTACACGCAGCTAGAGCTCCTTACATTCTCTTGGTACTTATTGCAGCTTCTTATCTTAGTACAATGATTATTATAACATGTGCTTTGAAATTCTTTAAATGGCTGAGCTAAATTTCAGTGCTTTTTAACAACTCTGGTATTGTTGAGCTGTTTAAAACTTAGAGAAGTACTTGATCAGCATTAGAAAAATTAGAATACTTCAGTTCTTTGATAACTTTCCTTCTGAACTAAAAACTGCCAAATGTGTACTTTAGGCAATTAAGACAACTCTACCCAGAATTAATGAAAATATTTCTTGGGTCAGACTGGCCATTTGTATCTATTATTAGTTTCTGCAATTAAGAAATTAAGACAACTCCAATTAACCTGGAGCTAATGAAAATCTTTTCCTGGGTCACACTGGTCATTTATATCGATTATTGGTTTCTGATTGCAATGCCTTTCCTCACAGAGTACATTAATCTTCTTAGTTAGTGTATGTACTGCATTTGTCTTGGGAACATGGTGTACAGTGCAGTTCAGACTGGCAAATGCTACCTCCTTTGGAAGTCTATATAAATAAAAATCAAACATTTTAATGGAATTTCCACCTTTTGATTAGAACAGTTTTTCTTGCATTTTCCTTGCATAATTTAATTAGCACACTCTCAAACTCGTGATTTACATATAAAAAGCAGAGATTACTTTGAAATAAATCAAATGCTCCATTAAAGAAGTGATCAGATGAATAATTAGAAGCAAAAAAATATTTTTTGCACTTAGGCTCAAAACCTACTTTCTAGTAAAGTGGCTTCCAGTCAAACAAAATTTAACACACAGAGGAGAATTATAGAAGTATTTCTCCCTAACTGAAATAGCACTGGAAACTGCTGACAACTTAGGTTCTATTGCCTTGGGCAGGGAGATAGCAGAGCTAATCAGAGACTTTGATTGCCATTAATTCAGAGGGCAAGGGGAAGTGATTGGCTTTATACTTCCCTTTTTCTTACAAAGCATCTGTTCTCCAACTTCATCTGCCAGACTACCTTTACTGCAGCCAAGCCATCCCTTTTTCCTTCACTAAGGTAAAACCAGTGGTTAGACCTGTCTAACCAAAAGGATGTGGAAAGACTACTCAAACTAACGTGGCTTGAATGAAACACAGTAGCATCCCAGAATAAAAATACATTGATTGTTTTTAATTGCTTCCATCTCACAGGTAGTAGCAGAAGACATTATTTCCCCACTTTCTAAAAAAGTCATTATATTAAGGTTGGATTTGGTCTGGCCCACACAGGAATCCCATCTCGTAAATCTGGAGATGCTGTAGTCATAAGACAAAGGAGAACGCAACCTTCTGGTTACATTCTGGAAACATCCACACAATTTCCAGTGTTTTTTTGGAATGTTTTTCCAAACAGGATTAAGAAGAGTTCAAAATTTAGATGTCATATAAAAAGAAATAAGCATAATGTGTAGTGTTCATAAATATGGTCATACTTAGAGCATAAAACCAAGCAGGTCCTACAAAAGACAAACCAACAGATGCACCAAATGCAGGTTTTATCAAGTCTTCTTTCAAGGCTGGGAGGTTGTGTGTAGAGGGGTACAAGACAACTTTTGGACTCCTTTCACCATTTCAACTTCACAGAGCTGTGTTACCTTCTGCTCATCTATACCCAGCAAACTAAAAGAGCAGCTCAGTTGCATGTAAAGCTGATTTGTAACACTGACAGCTTTAACACAACCTAAACAAGAGCTGCTTCACTGAATGCTACTACAGATGGATGGGATTACACAAAATAAATGGGATTGATTAAGCAGTAAAGACCGTACAGACACACAAGGTAATGCGTTAATTTGGATGAAAATTATAAATTTTGCGGCATGTCCTCAATACTGAGAAGAGACATTGATACAAAGAAGTTGATTAGGTAAGGGAGAGTAAAGAAAATACATAATTTTCCTTTCCTACAAATTCCTGAACTCTTAAAATGCTCTTCTCCCTATAACCCATCCTTTCAAAAAGGCTGGGAATTAAGAAGAAAGAAAATTAAATAAAAGAAGAAGACAGGTTAAAAGTTTGCCATCAGCACATACACAGCTGTTTTTTTACGTTTAATTAATAAAAAATCTATAATTGTGATTTGATTTTGTTATATGCTAAATCAAAATGAAGCAGCTAATTAGTAAACTAAATCTTGTCTGGTCTGTATGGCAAGAGTTTCTATTGAAGTGAACTTCAAAGCATTTCTTTAAAAATACGAGCATCAAACATTTTTTTGAACAACAAAGGAATATCCTTTGATAGAAAAAAGCTGTTGTCCTATATTTGTAATATATAATTCTTATTTGATAATTCTCAATGGAATTCTAAGGTATCTCATAAGACTTTAGAAAAGAAGTATGCTGTAATTAAATGATAAAACAAACTAATAACATGTCTAACAATATTGGTGCAAGTTCTGCAAATATAGATGTTTTCTTATCTGAAAATCATTCAGCTTATTTTATTTTTCCAAAGAAGATCTTTAGCACTTTAAAAAATTGTTGCATTAATTTATATCACTAGGTAACATTTTCATTTATAGTCATTCCTGAAAAATGGGAAAATACAGAAATTCCATTTTTTTTTTAAGTGATAGTGATGCCTAAAGAGGCCAATCTAGAAACAGAGACTAGACAGGAGTAAGGGAATAAAGGTGGATATTTATTTGAAAGGCCTTCAGAGGTACACCCTGGGCAGGCCAAAGGCTACACCCAAGATGGACGATGAGTCACGAGTTCTTCACACTTTTATAGGTTTGGTCCATTTGCATATCAGCATAAATTCTCCAATTAAACTTTAGCTAATGATGTAATTTCCCCTCAGCTTGCCCCCCTTCTCAAGATGCTGGTTTACACATTTTGGGCCTAGGACGGTCTGAGCGTCCTTGGAGACAGAGCCTGGAGAGGCTTTGTTATGTCTATTTTAGCATGAGGGAACAGCAACTAACAGGCTACAGGACACTTCAGAGTTACACACTAGGAATACAGAATTTGAAAAATATAAAAGCTAAACCCTAAGGCATCAATAGATTTATATCATTTTGATTATATCAAGTATGAAGAAATTTGTATTTCTTGAAAACCATCTCTTTAATTATGGAACTGAAATACTGAAGAACTGTTTGTAAGAGATCATGAGTTATACACTTGTGGTGTATTTTTATAATGTAGAAATTCTTTAAAGGGAACTGTTGTCACTGACCTACTGCAGAATACTGAATTAATATGCTCTACTAAATATCAATGAAGTAACAACTCTTCAGACCCATATGTTCTTCTCCCAGGCAGCCACTGACAGAACAAGAGGACACAGACTTAGGCTGCACCAGGGGAAGTTTAGGTGAGACATTAGGAAAACATTCTTCACAGAAATAGTGATTGGGCATTGGAATGGGCTGGCCAGGGAGGTGGTGGAGTCACCATCCCCGGAGGTTTTTAAAGAAAGACTGGACATGGCACTTAGTGCCATGGTTTAGTTGATAAGGTGGTGTTAGGTCATAGGGTGGACTCGATGATCTCAGACATCTTTTCTAACCTAGTTAATTCTGTGATTCTGTCCAATTTTCAGTTTTGACTAACTAGAGCTTTATTTTAAGCAGATGAAATTTGATGTGCCTATAAACTCAAACGCTTCTCACTATGACCATGATGGGGGTTTAAACCTACAGGAAGAGTAAGGCTTACTGAAATGCATTACCACAATGTGTTATTCAGTATTTTCACTGTGAATTCAGCTAGAATCTTAACATTTAAATTACCAAGGTTTTGGGTTATCATCAATGACTGTCTTAAAATTACATGAATCACCTCTTGTTGATGTCTTTTTCTTCTGATTATAAAGTGCCTAAGGTGATCAACTGCTATCAGTCCATTTAATTGCCAGACTCATAAGACTGCCAAATAAATTCCATTCCTTCTATGTCTATGTCTGTACAACCACACCTATGCATAGCTATCTATTCTTGCCCTCATTCCCACCCCTAAGGCTCTTAAGTATTTTTAAAATTAATTTCTAATTAATATTGCTATCCCACCAGTGCAAAGAATAAAATCATTAAAATTAAAATGATATCTATCACTGCCGTACAGCCCCTTCTAAGCTGCAGTTTTATTCCATTATTCACCCTTCGCACATGGTATCTTATTATTCTTTTAAACAACCAGCAGGATTAACCTTACTGGTTATATATATAATGATTAATTTTGAACTGAAACAGTGTGTACAGGTTAAACTGTACATTAATTTAAAATGTGGGGGGTTTTTATGTGAAAAAGGAACTTCAGTGCCAGCATTACTACAGGCAGTTTTCCAAGTGATCTGCAAAAGTAACTACACTGGTTTACCATCCTGTCATTTCAATGATGATGCAAGTCCATAATATTTTTTGTTGAATACACTTGCATAATCACAATGCACAAAAATAAATAAGTTTGTGGCATACAACATGAATCTTATACATACTCTTATCTATCTCAATATAATCTCCTTACTGGTTTATAAAACACAGCACACTCACATGTTGAAGAGTTTTCTTAGAGATCAAGAGTTTCAAAGCTGTTAAGTGGAGTTAGACATGTAAGCTCCCCTTAAGTAATGAAATAGAAAGAAATTCTTGGAATTGCTGAGGCATAGTACATCATTAATTCTGACAACTAGGCAGTATTCTAGGAATGTGTTTAATGTTAAAAATTAGCAGTAAAGTAAATTAAAGGAACTCCCTTTTTCATTATATTTATAGCTGAAAGAAATAAACAGTTAGTTTCTTCCATACATCCCTAAATCTTCATGTTTTTAAGGAGGAACACTTAGCAAGTGCATGACACTTTCATATCATGGGGTTTTGGTATTTTTATTTGTTTCAAGATAGTTTGATATGTAGTTTTGTTTCAATCTGCCATTTTTAATGACTACAAACCCATTGTTCTATATTTAAAACATTAGAAATTAAATCGCTCTTCAGAGCAGTCAGTGGCAAAACTCTCACTGAGTTTGATGGCGCCAGGGTTCTATTGCTTCTCTTCTGCACTTCCCCTAAACAGAAAGGGAAAAAATCTGGAGGAATAGAGTGGAAAAAACCTGTGCTAGTCTCATGCCCTACCCTCCTCACCTCTTCTCTGAGGGACAGGTAGAAGAAGGTGAAGCATTGTTGTTTGGCTCTACTTAGCCCTGCAGAACACTGAGAATCCTCCATCAATTTCCTCTCAGAAACCTAGTAAAGGAACAGTGAATCATTCTCTTTTGCAGCTCAATCAGTGAATAACAACCTGCCTCCGAATACCCAGCTGTAAGACTGACAAGCCAAAGTCGGTATTTCTGTATCATACACAGCTCTTTGCCCAAGTATCATTGCAGACAGATCTTTACTGCAGGTTTGGGTTTAGTTTACTCAATGGCATTCTCAGCTAAAATGAATTCCACTCAATATGCTCTCTCCCCTAGGAAGTTACTCCTATCACTTCTTGAAGGATGCTTCTCACTGCCACCTCAGAGTCTCCTGACATAAACTGGAAGATGCCAATGCTTTAACATAGCTACACCTTGCCTGACTTCATCCACATCCTTTGCAATCTTCATGTGAAGCATGTTCAGTAGTATCCTTGAAAAAGAAACAGTGCTACCTCCTCCCACAGAAATCTTTCTGAATGGTAGCAGCACAGGAGCTATCGTGGTTCCATAAAGCATACAACAGGCATGAATTCAGCAGAAAAGCAAGACCCCCAACAGAAGAAATGGTTCAGGTTATCTTCCAGAGACAGAACATGAGATTGTTCACCCATAACTAACTTGCTCAGAGAGCTCTTCCAGTTGTTTGCTTTGTTTCTGTCCTGTTTCAGAGACTGATATGCATAAAGCTGTACATATGTGTATCCATGTGAGTGGAGGAGCATGTTTACAAGTTCTGATTAAGTGGCAGCAACTAAATGGATGAGGGAGAGTAGTTCTAAGCAGTAGAGGTTATCAGCCTTGGCTAAGGACAAACAGCATAGATCACAGGTTGCTGAACCCTGGCCTAAAGAAGAAAGAAAGAAGAATTTAGGGTCTGTGACTAGATCTATTGGTAGTGGCTTCTGTGCTATGAAGCATTAGGAAATTTAACTTTGGGCAGAGGATGAAATGGACCTACTGAGTGTAAAAATAGTAAGACTTCTCTTGCAAACAACCATGAATAGTCAGTAGGAGGGAGTTTCTCAGTAAAAGAGAAATGGCTTACAGGATATTGAAGAAAACTGAGATATCCAGGATGATAATTCTGAGCCAACAGAATAACAGACTGGATGGCAAAAGTTTATGCAGCTAAAGAGAGGATGAGGGAGGGAATTGGATGTACAGTCTGCTTTCACTAATTAGTGTTTCAGTTCCTCCTCTCAGTTATCTAGGATCAGGGAAGCGAAGGCCAGAAATAAAGAAGCACAGCACATGTACTGCCAACTCTGCTATATTAGCAGAGTCTGTAGTAAAACACCTTCTGAAATCAAGCCCACTAGTACATATATCTGCTTTCCTCAGCCAAACATTCTGCAAAGTTTATGACAGAGAAGAGGAAATTATTTGTATACACTCTTGGTACTGGGCAATTAATAAAATGTCACCACATATAATATATGCACCAGGTGGCATTAATGGCAAAATAATATATGGCACTTAAAGTATGATGTTTCAGACTACTATTCAGAGGATGAGGTGAAGATTCAATGAAAATGACTGATTATGGAAATTAATTATGAGAGTCCCTGAAACACTGCAATTTAAATATGTTGTGGGTCTAGGCCTATAAAAATGGAAAAATCTGTCACAACTGTTAAGATCGGATTATTAAGAGATGCCTCTGCCTGAATTAAGGCGCAAATGAGAGCATATGTCAAAATCAATAGTATGGATTTTATTTAACAATAAAATTTGAGGTAGAGAGACAGAAAGAAATAGAGGGGAAAGGAGGCTGGGGAGAAGAGAAAGAGAGAGAGAGAGAGAGAGATCAAGAAGACAGTCACCACTCATGGATCAAGCAGCATCTCATTGGTTCTTTTTCACCCTGGGCGTCTCGGTGGTAGTGGGTCCTGAGGTAATTCAAAACTTTTCACTACTTACACATTTTACCAAACAAAGGAATTAATGTTTATTGGCTAAATTTATTTGCTTATTATTGTTATTTGCTTGCCTCTAGTGCTAATTTGTCTGCATGCTCAGCCTTTCTCCTCTTTTGGGTTGGTGACTTTCTTGGGTAGATGGGCCGTGAGTTGATCATCGTGATCTCCCCCTTCTGGAACTACTCTTTACCCGGTCAGATCTGATTTCAGTACAGTTGCTGGGTTTGCTTTCCTTGTGGCTGCATCCTTTATGTCCATTACCAGAGATGCATTCTTCTCCCCCAGACTTGTTTAAATTCCCCAAAGTCCGAGATAGCGCTTGGACAGTAGAACCACCTTTCTCTTATATCAAGCTCTTGTCACAGTGGCTTAATTTACAATCCAAGTTCCAGGCACCCATGGAGGCATATTCGGGGGGGGCTTTGGTGATCCCAGATGCCAACTGTCCCATAACTTCAGGTGGTCTTTGTTGGAGCAGTAACATGTTTCCAAGCAGCTGTTTCTTTACACAGTTTGCCACAGCGGGAATTTTTGTCTGGATATATTACCCAAGATGTGCTAGCCAGACCTCACTTCTGCCAGGCTTGGAGTTAGGGCCATCCTGTTGCTCCATTCTGTCCTTATCTCATGGCAAAGTCCTTCTTTGGTCCTATCAGTGTTTGAGAGAAGCAACTGTGATCTTTAAGTCCTTACAACAACTGGCAAAGAAAGTGTCTGCATCTCTCCACTAAGTATAGCCTTCTGTGCCTTAGTTGGACAAATAATTTTTATATATCTGAAGTAAGTTAAATGCCCATTGGAACAACTGGTTACTGTTTATGAAGAAAGAATATGGTAGTGTTTTGCCAACTGTCCTGACAAAAGGAAGCCCAAGTAACAGCTCTGCACTAAACTGAGATGGAAATATCAAGGCTCCTTGTATAGAGAAAAGGCAAAGCTGGGGAATGAACCCAGCATAGCTGACTGCCTGTTTTACAGTTGTGATTCATTTTTGCCTTTATCAAAGAATCACGGGATCACAGAATTTTTAGGTTTGGAAGAGACCTCTGGAGATTATCTAGTCCAATCCCCCTGTCAAGGCAGGATCACCTAGAGCAGACTACATAGGAATGTGTTCAGGTAGGTTTTGAATGTTTCCAGAGAGGGAGACTCCACAATCTCCCTGGGCAGTCTCTTCCTGCCACCCTCAATGTAAAGAAGTTCTTCCTCATGTTGGGGCAGAACTCTCTGTGTTTTAGTTTATGGCCACTCCTTGTCTGTTGCTGGGCACCACTGAAAGGTGGTTCATTTCACAAGAGAGTAAAAGGAGTATCTGCAAGACCACACCCTTATCCCTACCAATGCAGAATTACTTTCTAGCTTTTTTTTGTCCAGCTTGGCCTGGAAATGGCTGCAGACATTGGAGGGTATTTTCCTGCTACCACACAAACTCTTCTGCAGAATCTACAACATTTACTCATAGCCATACATTTTTTTCTTATTTTAATCATAGAATCATAGAATCATAGAATGTTAAGAGGTTGTAATGTACCTTAAATATTACCTAGTCCCAAGCACTTCTGCCATGGGCAGGGACAACTCCCACTACACCAAGTTGCTCAAGGCCTTATGCAACTTGGCTTCGAACACCACCAGGGTTGGGGAATCCACAATCTCCCTGGGTAAGCTGTTCCAATGTCTCACCACCCTCATAGTGAAAAATTTCTTCCTAATATCTAAATTTCCCTTCTTTTATTTTGTATCCATTACTCCTTGTAATGATTGTAGTTGCTTGTACCCTATAATGTATACCCTGCTCTACCCTATCCTAATCTTCTGTCCTCTCTACTCAATCCTTTAAAATACTTACCACTAACAACCAGGCATGTTTGTTTTCTGTGTTTAAGTATTATACTGTATTATTTTTGCCTCTGTGTTATGAAAGAGTTTGTTAAAATCTTTTCATTTGAGGAAAACTCATTCTCTGCTACCATCTGGTACTTTTATTCTGTTAAAGAAATGAAAGCCAAGAAGCAACCACAAAAATTGACGGCCTGTCTGCTTAACTGTCAGCTGCCTGCATGGCTCTGGTTTGGACATCTTCAGATAGCTCTCCTTAAAAAAAAGCCAAGCATGGCTCCCTCCATTCTGTACACAAAAGTCTTTGCAGCCTTGAATGACCTCACCCTGGTATCAAACCCGAGAGCATGCAGTGCATGACCTCAGCATTACACCATTATCATTCTGGTGAGTCACCAATACTACCCTTAATTTATTTTGGATACTCAGACTCTGAAAGACACGGGGATGCCATGGGGACCCAGAAAAGACAAAGGGACAAGCACTGTGTAAAGGGGGCATGACTGATCTGTTCTGGAGAAGGAAGTTTAGAAGGCCATAGTTCATGTTTGATGGTGTCTAGGCCAGGTATCCTGGCCTATTCTTTAGCCTATCCTATCCTATTCTTTAGTTAGAAAAATAAAGGTAAATATTCCCTTCCTATAAAAGGGAACGCACACTCTTATTGTGACAGTTCAGTTTCATATATTGTCTGAAAGCTCTAAGACAAGAACATTAAAGGTTTTTTTTTATAGAAGAATTAAAATAACAGATAAAAAAAAAAAAACAACCCAGCTCAAACTTTAAAATACTTACTCTGAATACAAAACTAAATCTAGGGCTAGAAATCAAAGTACATCTATGCCAAAAAAAAGGGTTGCAAATGTGCTATCTGTTCACATCCATTAAACATGAAGAAAGTCAGTCACCTTTGTCCATATGCCACATTGCCAGCTTTTCTCTTTGCTCCTGTTGGGCCTCAAAGATCCTCATTTCAAAGGTCTGAAGTAAGGGTAGGAAAGAAATGGAATCTCAGGAAGGGGAAGCAAAACTGTGAGGGAATCAGCTTGAAGATCTGAATCTACTGTATTGCACTGCAGCCTTCAGCTTCTTAAAATGCATAGGGCAGGTGAAGATGCTGCTCTTCAGCTATTACTTTAAAAATTCACAAAGGGTAAAGGATGTAGACTTTGACATGACTGCAAATACCTCTCTGTAAAACAGCTGCATTTATGTGAATGAAATCACTCATAGGAAAATGTGATTCTAAAAACTCTAGGTACCTTCTACTGATTTCAGTAGGATTTAATAAATGCAAAAGACTTGTGAAAATTCAGTATTCGCCTGGTGAAGCAGGGCTTAATTTTGCTTTAAAACTACACATTAGAAATATATAATTAAGGCCTACTGAAAACAGAGGAGGTACAGACTTTGGCTTTAGTGATTCACCCGAAAAACTCTGGCACACCTAAAATAGGAAGGTAAACCCCTGCAGTCCGATGCAGTCTGCAGAGTGATGGGCACCACCGGATTCAGATCCTCCACTGACCTCTGGCAGTGCCCATTACTTTCCATTGGCTCTGTGTCATATGGTCCTACCACTTGTGGCTTAAAGTCATATGAGATGAATCAGGACCACACTGATTCTCAAAAGTCGCCTAAGAGACCCCAAGAGTAATAAAAAGATATTACAAAGTCATTTGCTTTAAAAGGTTTCAAAAATCTAAAAATTACTCTAAAAAGAACAAACTAATAACATACAAGAGCTGTAGTACAAGATATTCTTTGCAGTCTTAGTGAAAAGAGACCTTTCTTTGTGAAATATTAGAAATATGGAAAATACTGTGGGGTAAAACAACCCAAATGAAACAAAAAAAAAAAAAAAACAAACCAAAACCAAAACCCTGCTAGTTTTATTCTAAGACTCTGCAGTCTTCCACTTAGCTCAGATTTGTCGTCCAAGTTACAGCTCCAAAGAAGTCATGCTGCTCCTGCTGTTACTCCTAACATTTTGATTGCTCTAATTGTGCTAAGCACAGAAAAGCCACATGACAATTTAAATACCTGTTTTCAGCTTGATAGGATTTGAAACACTGGACATATTTAACCCCAGAAGAAGAATTTACTAAAGGAAACTCAGCTGAACTTCAATTTTAGTGGCATTACAGGATAGTTCCTATAATCCACTGACGCTCATGTGCCCCAAAATTTCTAAGTACAAATTATGAGTACAATGTGTACTGAAGTCCATTGCTAAAAAAGAATGCTAGAAAACAGGTAATATTTTGCCTGTTTAGGTCAAAGCAAAAAGATTGAAGCAAGAAAAAGGAAAACACTAAACTGAAGCAGTCTTTAAATACATTAAAACCATTTGCATATTTTTATTGTAGAAGAGTTTTGGTTTATTAATTTGATGATGATGTTGTAAGAACTCAATGTCACTGCCTAATGGCTCAACTCTTGTGGTGGATTGACCCTGCCTGGATGCCAGGTTCCTACTGAGCCACTCTATCACTCCCCTTCTCAGCTGGAAAGAGTGGAGGGAGAAAAAACTTGTTGGTCAAGATAAAGGCAGCTTAATAAAGTAAAAGCAAAGGCTGCATGTGGAGCCAAAGGAAAACAAAAGATTTATTCTCTATTTCCCATCAGCTGGTGAAGTCCAGACACTTCCTGGGAAGCAGGGCTTCAGCATGCCTAGCAGTTTCTCTAGAGGACACATTTTGAAATAACAAATATGTGTGTGTCCTCTCCTTTCTCTTAGCTTTTATAGCTGAGCAGACATCATATGGTATAGAACATCCCTTTGGTCATCTGGGGTCAGATGTCCTGGCTGTGTACCCTCTCCAGACCATGCCCAGCCCCAGCCTACTGGCGAGGGGAGAATGTTGGAGAGACAGCCTTTACGCTGTGTGAGCATTGCTCAGCAGCAGCCAAAACACCTTTCTACAAAAGCACGGCACTATGAGAGCTGCTGTGGAGAAAACTACCTCCACCTCAGCCAGACCCAACACGTCTGTACAGACCTGTACAAAAGAAGGTCAAGACTTATAAAAATTCCTTATGGAAAATTCACTACTTCTGGAGCAGGTTTTCTGTGGACCCATTTGAAAATCAGGGGCTACACAAAAGGTTCGACTTCAGACTTGTCAAAAACCAAGAAGTTCAGAGATTTTGACTGTGTCAGCCAATCCTTCTGGCTGGACGGCTGTGCCCAGAGAGTGGTGATGAATGGAGTTACATCCAGCTGGCAACCAGTCACCAGTGGGGTTCCCCAGGGCTCAGTGTTGGGGCCAGTCCTGTGTAATATCTTTATCAATGAACTAGATGAGGGGATTGAGTGCACCCTCAGTCAGCTCATAGAGGACACCAAGCTGTATGGGAGTGTTGATCTGCTAGAGGGAAGTAAGGCCCTGCAGAGGGATCTGAACAGGATGGATCAATGGCCCAAGGCCAATTGCACAAGGTTCAACAAGGCCAAGTGACAGGTCCTGCACTTGGGTCACAACAGCCCCATGTAGCACAGGGCTGGGGGCAGTGAGTGGAAAACTGGTGGAAAAGGACCTGGGGGTGCTGGTCCAGAGCCATTGAACATGAGCTGGCAGTGGGCCCAGGTGGCCAAGAAGGCCAGTGTCATCCTGGCCTGTATCAGCAGTACTGTGGCCAGCAGGAGCAGGACAGTGATTTTTCCCCTGTGCTCAGCACTGGCAAGGTGGCATCTCAAGTCCTGTGCTCAGTTTTGGGCCCCTCACTACAAGAAAGACATTAAGGTGCTGGAGTGTGTGCAGAGACAGGCAACAGAACTAGGGAAGGGTCTTATGAGGAGCAGCTGAGGGAGCTGGGGTTGTTTAGTCTCAAGAAAAGGAGGCTCAGGAGAGACCTGATCCCTCTCTACAACTGCCTGAAAGAAGGTTGTGTTGAGGTGGGGACCAGCCTCTTCTCCAAACAGACAAGATGAGAAGAAATGGCCTCAAGTTTCACCAGGGGATGTTTAGATTGGATATTGGGAAAAAATTTCTTCACAGAAAGGGTTGTCAGGCACTGGAACCGGCTGCCCAAGGGAGTAATGGAATCACCATCCCTGAAAATGTTAAAAAAAACCTGACGGATTGAGGGAAATGTTTTAGAGGTGAACAGGGCAGTGTTGGGTTAATGGTTGGACTCAATGATCTTAGAGGTCTTTTCCAACCCTAACAGTTCAACGATTATATGATATAACTCTGACATACAATGGGTTTTGAAAACCTACTGCCTGAGATAAATTCAAAATACTGGCTCCTAATCTCCCTAGAAGATTCCAAGGGCCTAATGTGACCAAGTTTGCTGCTGCAGCAGGCTCTCCTCTAATAAGGACTATTGCCAAGGAAAACCACTACCCTCTTATAAGCTTAATCATAGTTAAACACCTATCCATTTTGTCTTTTTGATGTGATTCCAATCTTTTAAGTCTGCAGGAAAATTACATGTTCAAACTGAGTAAGTCGTGCTTTATTTTTTCAAATGCAAATCAGTGAGGACAATAACACATTTTCTTTCTTTTTTTTGTTTAGTTTCGGGAGTTACATTGCTACAAACTGTGGCTAGTAATTTACTTTGGTTGCAATGAACAAGAACAGACAGTTCAGCAAGTAAATGGAAAGCTATGAAGAAGAAACTATGAACATAAAAGAATTGTGTCTAACTCATTGTTAACATATGTAGTTTGGTATAATAGTTACAAAGAAAAAGGCAGGTAGGCAAGAAAGAGAGGAAGGAGGGAGATCGGGAGGGAGGCTGTATACCTTGCAAACTGGCAATACGCATGCAGTTCTGCATCCCTCTTTTTATGAAATTACTTTTCTTTTTGATGCATGTATGCAATAGCAGAGAAATAAAAGCATACACAAAATTACAGTAGGGATCGAGTAATCATTAAGTTAATTAATGTTTGTTAATGCCAGAATGTTACCTCTGGGAAGATTTGAAAGTTGTCTTACAAATGACAGCCCTGTCACCAAATACATACATGTATTTTTATAACAGTCGTTACTGATATGCAAAGTCTATTTCCCTTTCTGATGTTTCCCCAGCACTGGGAGTTCTACTTGTATACACAGGCACAAACAAAAAGCAACCATGTCCCATGGCTGATGTTTATAGTTCTCAGACAGTCCTGCCTTCCCTCCTCTCGTTACTGATTGCATGTTACAATGGCCTGTGTTCCTGACTGCCAAGTTTTGTTGTATCAAATTCTTTGTTTTATTGAAACTGAGCACCCATCTCAAAATTGCAACCAATAGTCTTTGTACTGTTCTGTGTTATTTCTGCGTAATTTCAGGAACATAATTAAATTAATCTGCAACTGTAATCAATTAAAATACTGCATTGTTACTTTATGTAACTTCCTACGAACAAGTTCTGGAGGCCAAAATGATAAATGGGATCAAAGAAAGGCTAGACAAGTAGATAGGTAATAAATCCATCAATGGATACTAAATATAATGGCCTAAATTTAACATCCACTTCAGAAAGTCCCTAAATGAACTACTGCTAGAGTGCAAGTCAGGGAACGAGGGCATAAATGTGTATCCAGAAGTTCCGAGAAGGATGATCCACATATGCCTCTTTCTGAGACTGGCCAAGTTTTAAGGCATGGCAAATGCATTGTGTATCTGCTAGTTTTATGAACACTTCAGGGTTTCCAGTAATCTATGACATTCTTGGATATCAATCTGAAGAAAGCAATCAAAAGAAAAGCAATGTGTTAAAGTATTATTTTTTGGGATAGCACCCCAAATAGGCTTTAATCTTATTAAATATGAATTACTGACCAAAATACTGCAAAAAAAAGCAAAATCTCAAAACCTGGATAAACATCTTTACTAATCTCACAATGCATTATTGTTTCAATTCTATCAAACCAAACTAAAATGAATGTAGACTTCCTAAAAAAATCATGCATTTAAAGCTTTTGCAATATATTAAAGATATTCTTTATGTATTAAGACTCTAGTGAGAGATAGGTATTTTCAAGGGGTTTGGGTGAGTTTTTTTCCTCAGGAACATGGTGCATAAATTTGAAACTAGGAAAGAGTTAATCAGATTGGAAAATATATATCCTACCTTTAGGACACATTCAATTAATATGCATTCTTCTGACCTTTCTTAGCTAAGTATATTGTCACTCAATATCCTGTGAAGGATGGAGTTCTTAGTAAAAGACAGTCAAGACTCTCTACTGCCCTGCATAATTTTAATTGAAATTTGCAGTAAGTTTCATTTTATTAATTCTTCTCTGGGCTCTGCAAACATTACTGCTTCAAAAATGAAAGGGAATATTATTAAAAGTTCTGTTTCAACAGTTGCATGAGTCTGGGTCTGTTCTTTGGTGAAACTCTTCTTATTTAGTGTATTGAGTTATTTAGTCCCTCAACACACTATATTGTGCATTGGGAAAGGAAATATCCTAATGGCTATGGGAATAGAGAGGGACTGTGGAGATGTGAGTTCCATTTATTGTCTAAGCACGAATTTTCTGTAGACCTTGAGAAAACTACTTAATAGGTTTCTTGCTGTAGTTCACATTCCTTATTGTGGAAAAATACATCCCTGTGAGATTTGACTACTGTGGTATTTACACATACTAACTAACTACTTGAGAGACACTTCAGTAAGATAGCACTGTGTTAAGCTGGCAAATAGATATATCCAGCTCTCTAAAGTGGGGAGTGATGGCATGTCACTGTTGCACCGAGGATGGGTAGAATGAAGACACAGAGTCCAGGTTCAGGAGTAAATGGAAGGGGTTTTGTGGGGATACAAGAGTGGGCTGCAGGCAGCCTTGGCCTTGATAGCTTACAGCTGTATCCCTGGCAAGAGGGAAGGCCAACATTGAATGCAGGTGTGCTGATTTCGGTAACAAGAGGCATGTGAGCGGCCGAAGAGACAAGTATAAAAGGTTGCACTGCAGGATCACAAGGGCGATACTGAGCTGAGTCTGAGCTGACCGAGCTGCTGCTAGCTGGTTTCTGCTGCTGCTAGCTGGTTTCTGCTGCTGCTAGCTGGTTTCTGCTGCTGCTTGCTAATGCCAAACTGATGCCTGCCACTGCCTGCTGGTACCTGCCACTGTCTGCCACCCTCCTCTGCCACTGCCTGCCTCTGCCTGCTGTGACCCTGCTGAGACCCTGCTGATGCCTGCCACCCTGCTCTATGCTGGACTTTTGGACTCCGATATCTGGTGTCCCGTGTTTGCATGTATCGTGGCGATAATTGGCTTAGAGCCTCAAAGGCTTGGAGCCTCCAGCAGTATGAGCCTCACGGACTGCAATCCACTTGGGGGAAGTGGAAAAGCCGGCCGGCGCGTAATCCCTGGGCGGGGGTGTGCCCAGGAGAGCCGTGAGTAGCCTACGCAAGCAAGTCTGGGACTGGACTGCTTTATGGGCAACCGTGCCTCTCTGAAGGACGCACGAGCTGTTTGCGGAGCTCTAGCCCATCTGTGATTACTGCAAATAGTGCTGCGTATTTATACTGCAAACTATGTTGGCCCATTTGTATGCCAACAGGGTTTAATAATATATCGAAAAGTCTTTTATATGTTGGTTCGTAAGAAATGTATTGAGTGGCATAAGATAATTGGTCCTCTGGCCATCCACCCCTTGAGGTGATTGGACAGCCTATCTCTAAATATTTCTCTAGTCAGTATCATAACAACATTACATAACTACTTGCAAGTGTAGATTGTTTACAAAAAGCATAACGCTGTTTTGAATAGTTTGCATAGGAAAGACAGGGCTCTCACAAAATGCTGAGAGATGGAAAATCTCCCTGCTAATGCTTCCTCAGTGTCCATAACAGAGGAAAGAATAACTTGATTTATGTGTGGTGTGTTAACAAAAACTTAGAATATCTTGAGTTGGAAGGGACCCATAAGGCTCATCAAATTCAACTACTTCCAGCTAAAACCACTTCCCATGGGCCAGCTAGATCTGTTGGGTTTTACTAGTTTGATCTTTGTATAATGGTGCTTACTGCCAGAGACCAGGGCAGGGATTCAGCCTGTCAGACCTTGCTAGCTGAGATAGAACATTGCAGTGGTGCGTGGAGCAATGCAGGTCTGGTGTTATGTCTGAGCAAACAATAATTCAGACAGAGATACCCTACAGGCTCTGTGCAGAGCATTTGTAACTCACTTTGTCTCACACAAACATGTGGTGGTTGCACCAAACCACTCAATTAGGTTAAAACAAATGAAGAGGTTGACCAGGTCTTTATTTCTGTGACATCTGATCTGCAAAGAGGTTTTACAAAGGAGTTCCACGATTCCACCTGGTGAGTAGTGTGTCTTGCTATGTGTAACCTGCTGGGTAGGTGAGTGACACTGGGCTTGCCAAGATACCCCTCTTGTCTCTCCTGGGAGCCCACCTGCCTATCCTTGGGGTGCATGGCATACAGCAGAGCAGACCTAACATGCATGGACAGATATGGGATCTGCAAGGGACTCTTGCATACAGCACCACAGTTGCTACAAGTAAATAAGACTAAACCGTGACAAATAGGCACTAATATGGTATTATTAATATGGTATTACTGAAGAGCTTTGACTCAGTCACCTAAGTTTTCCTTAATTTTACAGAAGTGGCTGGAAGTGGCAACATGAAAAATTAGTATGGTTTCTGATTATGTCTAGTAAATCCATCCTAATGTGGGCCAAAGAAGCTTTTATTTTGGTATAATGGTTTTATATTTATTGCATTTTTCTTTTGACTGTTCGCAAAGGTGCTTTGTGGTCTTTTGTTACTTGTTCTCACTGTTCCCTATGACTGGCATTGATTTAAAATATTGATTTTCTTTTCTTACTGAAAAATAATCTTTGTGTTTTCCATTTCAACATGAACATTTGGCACGAATGCATGCTGAGGCTCCCACGTTGTCACATTATTTTGCTGTTGTTGATATTACTTTAACATATTGTAGTGTGTTAGAACTTCCTGCCTACCTTGAGTTACTCCTACAAGCCCAGTAGGAAGCTCTCAGTTCACAAATAAAAGAAAAAATTGAGGACCAGTTTTCAGAAAAAAAGCCTTTAAAAATTCTTCGAGCCTGTATTTACCCTTTAAATGCACATTGTGTTTCTTATTTTTCTTTTCCTGTTAATTGTAGAGGTTGCTAATGATTTTGTCACTCCTTTCTTCTTTTTGTCTTCCTATCTGCAAAGACTTGTAAAGTACACATACTCATTTAAAGCTGGACTGGAAAGATTCAACTCATGTCTTCCATGAAACAGTGGTTAGTATTACTAACACCAAGTAATGACATCTTCAGCCTTCTCAAGACATAGTTTTGTAATGAACAGAAAAATTATGAAGAGTTTCCCACTGTGGCTCCTGTGGGAAACAATGAGCCAGACAGCAATTCCCTGTTCATGTTAATAGTTTGGGCAAAAATGAAATGCAGAGCTGAAGATGGAATGATATTTAGAAAAAGCTTGAGGACAGTGTATCCAGTGTGTCAGCATGAATGGAAGCGGTCACTTACGAACTGTTTGTGCACTCGTACTCTGATAGTAAAATGTTTAACTGATTAAAGATACTATATTCACTTTTAATCATATGTGCTTCACATAGGAAAGAAATAGAAGGTCACAAAGCTATGATCTGAGCAAGCAAGTGACATTATTATTATTATTACAGCACTTTTGAATATATGATTAGTGTCAGAAATTATAGCATATTTTTTGCACCAAAAAAAGGTCAGTCCTTCATGCTATGTATTATCTCAATTTGTTAAAGACTTCTGTAAAATTACAGAACTCTAGAGAAACTTGAAGGAGCCAAAAAGATGAAAAGCAATATCCAAAGGCATAAAAAACCATAGAGGGTGGCGGAGACATGGCCAGAGAAGAAGGAATTGAGTGTTTTAGCAGTTTCATGATGGATATATTGAATAAAGAGAGAGCGGCATGAAACAAAACAGTACTTAGGGATTTTCACTGCAGGAACAACAGAAGAGAACAGAAGTGGGTTTTCTCTTCTTCTCATTCATGGGAAGTAATTATTGGTGAACAAGAAAAGTTGGTAATCTATTTATATACTAATTTGCCCTTTAGTGTAACTTAGGAATCAGCAGCAATAGGTGTGCCTACTCTGTCCTATTCCCTTCTTACCTACAGTGGCTTTCATTAAATTATATACATGTACTTCTTCCAATTAACTGGGTTCCTCTCTTACAGGGGAAGAAAAATCTTCTCTTTCAGTTTGCTAAAATAAGTTTTGATTTGAATGAGTTTATTATTTGACTATATTATATGAGTTTATTCAGAAAAAGATTAACTGATTCCAAATCCTAAACTTCTGAGACTGCAATTAAATAAAAAACCCATCATTTTTTTATGCTCCGTTCTCATTTAGCAAGCCTAGAAATTGCATCAGTTAACAGCAGCTTGGATACTTCAGTGATGCACTTAGCACCGAAACAGTACTGAAAACCAACCATATTAGTTTTACTGAGGAGACTCGGGAGCAGAGTATGCAAAGTGTAATGTAAAAGCAAACATAGTTTTGGTGAGGTAAAAACAGTTAAAAAACGGGAAGGACTAGAAGGCTCTGCAGAGAAACTAAACCTGTTGGCAACAGAAGAACATGCACAGTATAGTCGAGCCCCATCCTATCTTGCTATCCTCAGTTGTATATGGGGAGATAGTAAATACCGGGCATTATGAATAAAAAATGAAGAGACTTCCATTATTTTCAAATTGCACATAGAGAGTATGGGAAGAAATGGTGAAAGTGTGGTGAATAGTGTAAAGGGATAGAATCTCCAATATCTGGCTAACTCTCAGAAACTGGTTGGGGATTCACAAATGAGCTGTTCTGAAATGCGTACTGTTTCAGCTTTATGCTATTTCAGATGAGGAAGGTAAAGCTGTTAACCATCCTCTGCTGTTTGCTTGACCCCTTTTTTCAGAGGCCTTAACCGTAATAGCAGCTGCAACTGAAAAGGCAGTAAGTTTACTCCTGAGACACCTCAGTTCTCTGTCTTGTCTGATAACATAAACTGGCGTCCACTTCAGTTTATGTTAATAAAAAAAGCTATGAATTCAGATGGCTGAAATGATTGCATTTCATTCAACTGGAGGAAGGAGGGGACAGGACACATAAAATGTAAATATAAGTGGTAAGAACCACTATCCTTTTCTGTTATGAATTAAAAAGATAATCTCATAGCACTGGAGAACCAAATGTATTTTGCCCATATACATTTTTTTTTGCATACTTTAATTCACCATTTTTTATTGAAAGAGACCCAAAAACCAGTAAGCCTCTCAAACTTCTTGGAGCCCCTCTGTTGAACTTGAGCCAGTTTGTCAGTTTTCAGTATATATTCAGTATAGATACAATATATATTGTATCGGGGGCCCAAAACCAGACACAATATCTGGATTCAGGCTAACTGCTCCTGAGCAACAGGAGATAATTCCTTCCACACAATGACCCAGGATCCTGCTGACCTCCTCTGCTGCCAGGGAAGGCTGCTGGCTCCTGTTCAGCATGCTGTCTACAGAAACTCCCAGGGCCTTTTCAGCAGAGCCCAGCCCCAGCTTATGTTGCCGCAGCAGCTGGTTCCTCCTGAAGTGCAGCCTGTCGTCATTGAATTTAAGCTAATGTCCCTGCTGGTCCTTCCCCCAGGCCTGCTTACTTCCCCCTGAATAGCAGCTCTGCCCTTAACTATTTCCTTCCCAATCTTGCAGTATGGACAAACATGCTCACAGACATTAATCTATCATTTTAAGATGTAAATTTATGAAGGATTCTTAAATTTTAAATAGCTTTGAGGCTTGTTATTTGATACATGCAAAGTAAAGAGCAACCAGAGGTCAGGCGGTGTTTTTTTTACCCCATTTCAAGTAGGCTCATTCTTACAGAGTGGAGTTTTGCATTACTCCAAGCTGGGAGGAGAGAGAATGAGACTATCAGAACCTGCCCTTCAGTACTTCAGATTCCCTGTCGCAAAAAAAATGTCAACATGAAACATTTGGAATACAGATAGACAGGCTGCTGCATGGGGAAGAGTCTGAATATAGTCCTGCACTTGCATGAGCACAAGAAACAAAAAAGCTATGCATTATTTTTCCCATAAAATTATTACCTAATATACATAGATGCCATCCCTAGAAAGGTAGTACTATGTCCTCATAAAATCAATGAATCACAGAATAGTTAGGGTTAGAAGGGACCTCTGGGAATCATCCAGTCCAACCCCCCTGCCAAGTCAGGGTCACCTAGAACAGTGACACAGGAACATGTCCCTTGGGTTTTGAATGTCTCCAGAGAAGGAGTCTCCATGACTTCCCTGGAAGACTGTAAAAAATGTGGTTTGCAAGTTACCTGTTTTGTCTGTGACTTTAGTTCTCAGTCAGTAATGCTACATAACTTATATTAGTGGTCCTGTGGACTTAAATTTTAAATGGGTTTTAATGCCTTTTAAGAGAAAAGAGGATGAGTCTGCTGGGGATGCAACATACACTTTAAAGCAATTACTTAAAAAAAAATTACTGTCAGAATCAGTCGTAGGGCGGAACTCTGGGGCCATATCCCACAGCAGTCCAATGTAACCATTAAGACTCTGCAGCAAAAACATGTTTAAGAAAGACTTAAGGTTTCATGAAACAAAAAAATACATTCTCTGCTGAATTCATTGTTATGCTTCTTTATCTTAATTTTTCCATGTACTGCACAGTTGCCTACTGAGACAGCATTACACCTTTTTTGTAGCTCGTCAGGATACATACTCCGAAACAATTGAAGAATTAAAGGACACACTCTTTAGCTGAGTTCTTTCACTCCCAAACATATTAATAATACGTACTTTCTGCCAGAGTTAGGTTTCAAAGCCAATATCCTGCCAAAGCAAGTGTCAGCTTATAACTCTCATAGCCAGCTCTTTTGTTTTGCAGATATTCTTTGCATATATTGCCTGGAAGAAGGTAAGAAGAGGTCTCAAGTTTGCTGAGAATACAGCAAATCTGCCAGCCAAAAATCGAGTGCATCAAGCTTTGCCAGCCAGCCTTTGGTTTTTAATCAACAATTGTTTGGGTTTTTTTTCCCATAAAATCAGGGTCAGTCCCTAAGATCCAAACATACTGAAGTATCTGCTTGTAGGAACTCCTAACAAAGAGAAACAGAACATTGCTCATGGCAGAGCTGATACGTTAAACACACAACTTAACATCAGCAGTGGCGTTTGCAAATTCTCATTTACAATTTCTCTTAGAAATTGTATGTTCTTATTTTCTTTCATTAAGCAAAAAATGCTTGTTTTCTAATCAGCAATCTTACCAACAGTTTTATGTGAAAAGCTTAAAGGCAAGCAGTTACTCATCCTAGTTAATACAGTAGAAGAAAGGTGATAGTAGTCAGACTCTACTTTGTCATATGGCTGTAGGTACTGTACTTAAGAGGCAGAAGGCTCCTTACACAACGTCCTTTGTCGACCCACTGGGGATATATTTACACTGTGAGTTTGTCTTGTGCTGTTTTGTTCCCAAATCCTAATCCCTGAGTGTGCCACGACACCTCCCTAACTCTCACCATCCTCTGGAAGGGAGCTCACAGGAATGGAGGAAGCCAGGTTGAAAGAACATACTAGGTACAGTCTACCTCTAATTCTGCCTATCTGAGGTGAAGTGTGGAACAGTTTTACTCCGTGCACCAAAGCCAGTCCTCCAATACTGCCTCCACCAGCCCTATATCTACCCCATGCATCATACAACCCATGTTGTTGATCTAACCCCACACTGGGCTTAGATCTTCGTGCTGCCAAAATCACTGGCCCACGAGCACTTTGAACTAACAAGAGCAGTGAGCTCCTGAGACAGGGAGGCTGAACATAACATACAAGATGGGCCTCCAGCAAACATGGCGTAGCATGGCCAGTGCCCATCCACCCAGAAAGGTACAAGGCCAGGAACAGCATGACTAAAACCACACTGCACTGCCAAAAGTACATGCAGACTGCACTGCTGACCTGCTACTGCCCTCTGAGAGTGGGAGACGTGCGCATCAGGCTGCCTTTTCAGAAATGCTGAAGTCTGGAAATCTGAATCTGTGAGGAAGTATTGTAAAAGGCTCCAAGCTCACAATTCTTTGATTACAAATCCACAGTCGCATTTCAGAAAAATGGACAAGACCAAATGATAATGGCAAGAGGAGCTGCAAATGGAAATACAGCTCAAAATCCTTTCAGTTCCATAGCTCAGTAAACCAGGAAGAAGTCACAGGCAAAACACACCACATCACTGCAATGCTCAACAATCTGAGATTGTTCACAGCACACAGATTCACTTGGTTCCCTGCTCTTCCTTAGGTCATAAGATTGCAGTCAGGAAACAAGGGAACGCCTTTGGTCGGCTTTAATTTCACTACTTCTATTTTAGTGGAAGATTTCATACAGTTTATATAAACCAGTTAAAGCAGACTTTATTTCATGAAACAGGAGCTCCAGAGGTCATCTTTTCCAAGCCCCCTGCTCAAGTAGGGACACTGAGAGCCAGTTTCCCAGGACAGCTACTAAATATTTCCAAAGATGGAAACTCCACCACTTCCCTGGACAACCTTGCCAGCACTCAGTCACCCTCAGAGTAAAAAAACTGTTTCCTGGTGTTCAGAGGGAACCTCCCATTGTTTAATGTTGTGGCCATTGCTTCTGGTCCTGTCTGTGAAAGAGGATGTTAATACTTTTGCAAGGAACCAAGGAGATAGTTTATATATTACATTTCAGTGTCTAACTAAGTGGGTAGCACAGGACACTCTCTGCAAAAGCTCTGGTTCGGGTCAGGGAAAAAAAAAGTATGAACTGCAGGAATTGCAGAGATGTCCCCAGTGCCATCAGCGACTCATGGTTGCAGTGCTTGGCGCTAGATAGGTCTTTAATCTCAAATGTGTGAAATACTTCCTCCAGCTAACTTGACAAGCATTTTTCTACCAGAATTTAGCCTTCAAACCCACAAATCTCAGCAGCACAAGCCTTTAAAACCAGGCAGTAGATAGGGCCTGCTGCTTCTATTTAAAACTTCGCTGAGTTGTTGTCTTTAAAATTTTGCTACATCTATTTAGTTTATCTCCAGAGCACTATCAGCTGTTATTTCTATTTGCTTCTTCTTGCAAGGATGGAAAAACTGGAAAGATGGGAGAGACCCAGGTGGAGAGGCATGAGATGTCTGAGGTGCTGTAAAATGACTGGTTTGGTTATTGATTCTCACCTCTTATTTCTGTACCAACTGAAAGTTTCCCACAGCCAGGGACAAAGGTATGTCTGCCTCAGGCACCTTCTCCCTACTCCATCATGGGCCTGTGGGCATCTGGAAGCTCATCGCAAAGGGATGTCCACAGTCCCCTTCATCTCCACACCCCACCACTTTTCTACAGGCAGCTGGAAGCCTATCACAGTCACGGGCGAAGGCACCACTGTTACACAACCATATCTGTACCACACACCACCTCCAAATCCCATTAAGTTCCTACAGGTAGCTGGAGCCTATCCACGGCCATGGAGAAATGCATCTTCACACCACCTACAACCTGTATATTCCACACCTCTGCACCCCATCATTGTCTTACAAGCAGTTAGAAAGCATCTTTAAATGAGTGTGTGTATACATTTATGTGACACGCAGACATATAAAAATATACATAAATGAAGTGTATCTATGAATAAATCTGAGAACTGCACAGAAGAATCTGGGTGGTTGAAGCCACCACTGCTGAGTATTTTAGGGGTTCCTAGGAGCAGGGTGCACAGGCTAGCAGACCAGCCATCTCTCTGATATTGGCCCAGTACAAAACAAGAAACAAAAAAAATTATATAACTGATGTTTATAGTCATTTCCACATGTCTTTTTAAATAAACTGGATTGAAATTTATTGTAGTCATGCTTTATAGCTCACTGCTGCTGAAGGAGGCAGTTCTCACATTCCCAGACTGCTCCCACTAATGTTCTGGTCCCTTTCTTGTGTCAGAAAAAACATTTATGGAGCTGTAGGGAGTCTGATCAATAACAAATCCACTCCTTTTCCCCTGCCAACCTTGATTCCATTCCCTGAACAACTGCATAAATACTGTGCCAGCTCAGTAGTGAGGGGGAAGTATAGCAATGAGGAAGGGTAACACTATCTTCTTTCTGCAATTCTCGCATTATGATCTGATGCAGAACAAAAAACATCAATTTCTCAGAACATTTTAAAATCATTAGACTTGGGTAGACCAGCAGTTAAAAAACCACAAAAAGTACTACATCACACAGAATATTATATTTATGAATGCAGAGGTATCTAATGCATGGAAGTTCCAAATGATACAAAGCAAGTCTTACTGCTCAACTCTTATTTCTGATATCTAAAGGTTAGAGTGTGCATAAGACACATAAAACATAGAATGGCAATCCTCTTTACTGCCTCCATGATGACAACGCCAACATCAGTACAGCTTATTTGTAGATAGAGACAGTAATGCCATGAAGGATAAAGTTCTTAATGGAAATTATGACATGAACTTCATATAGTTAATGGACTATTGGACTAATGGACTCCTAATGGTGTTCATGTAGTTTAATGTCTTAAAACAGGCGCTAAAGCACTGTTTCAGAGCTTCCTCTATTTCACAAAAGGATGAAGAAAAAGAAGAAAACTGCTAGTTGAGTGGAAAATATAAAAAGTTAAATGCATGAGGTTTATGTCCACTGGAACACCATTTTCTGTGTTCACATGATTCCTAAAAGGGGCAAAAATGCAATACTACAAAGGCAGATCAAGTAAATCAGATGGTATCTTCATTTTAATCTGAAATTGTTTTCACTGTGAGGTCAGCTACATTTTATCATCATACCTGAGACTGTTACTTGAGAACACCACAAATGATGTTCCTGTTGCTGTTAAAATCAAGAATTAAATTTGGGAAGACGAATTATCTGTTAAGACATATGCTATAATCAAATATATGGCAGTGGTTTGGCAAAGCAGAGATATTTGAGAATGAACAGCTTGTGGAGGGGATTGAGGGTGCTTGCCAGCTTAGGGTTCAGCAATGTACATGCTGCCAACAAAAACGTGTATTTTAGCTTACACATTAAACCAAACATAACCAAAACTCCCAACAAATGCTATAGTAGATTTGGCTTTCTATTCTGAAGTTAGTTTGTTTATCCAGAAATGACATTATTTAACTTGCAAATAAAAATTTGAGCTGATGTACAGCGCTCTGTACTGAAAATGGATTTATAAAAAAATTACTTATCTTAGTCTGGATTTATTTAAACAATGAGGATACAGTTTTACAAATTAACTTATATCCAAGTAAGAATATCAAATCTGGAAGTTTCAAATACTGTATGGCTTGCTGCCTACATGCTGCTTCTCCCTTTTTCTGTGAGCCTATTTTCACAAGAGAACAAGAGAAATTATGTACTTCTGTGTTTATTATGATTAGTCATGCTTCTTGGCATATGTTATTGTATTTTGCACTTAATAAACAAGCATTTATGCTGCAAATATCCTAGGAATTGAAGATGTTTGTATATAGATTCTGAGAGATAAGCCATGATTAATTATTTTATTTTACATTTCAAAATCTTAAATCTTTCTCTCATAAGCACACAAAATAGAGCCTTACAAAAAAGGATTTTTCTAATCTTCTCCCTTTGGATGTGGTACATCTTTTTTTGTTGATCTGTGATTTTCAAGAGTGAGTCTACACTGCAGTGTAGCAATGGATTTTAAAAAAATTATGACTAGAACTATTGTAGCTATTTCTCAGCACAGTTTCCTTATGGCAACACTTGAGTGATGCTGGTTACACACACTGATTTATTAAAAAGCAATGTCATACCTGTAGACACGCAGGAGCTCTGCCTTGGGGTTTATTCACATCAACAGCCACAAGCTGCCAACCTCCAGCAGCATCTTCATGAAACATCTTGAAAGGGAAGACTGTTGTCAGAAATGTTTTATATGGCAATAAATACAAGTGAGATCTAATACATTGCCCTTAAGGACCAGCATACATTTTCATGATAGCTAGTTTGAAATAAGACAGGAATGATACTTTCTGCTACAGGAAAAAAAAAGTAACATGCTTTTTCTAACATTAATTGTCTGAATTTTACTCAGATAACATCGAACACAAAGTGTCTCTATTAGTCCTAATATAGAAACCAATTCAATTAATCTCTGACCAGCATCATTAGATGGTGCTACCTGTTCAGAATAAATTCATTACTAAGGTAAGCTTATCCTAAGGAAACACAAATACATTGTGACCACAACAATAAGTTTAATGGTGAGTTTGGCGATAGCAGACAACCTCATCTTTTTTACTGGCAAAATTAAATTACTGCAAGTACCACTTTATTTTTGTTGCACTGATGCATATCAAGAGTAGCTGTACAGTCCTTATGTATTGTTGCACATAGCTTATAATTCCTGTAAATAGCTGAATATTTCCAGGCTGTAATGATGTTAATGGAAAAGGCTTTCTTGACCACAGTGTAATTCACATTTTATCAATAGCTTCTGGAAGAGTAGATGTAGGCATTCTGTTTTGTTGGGTTTTTTTCTCAGAAATTAGGACACAAAATGATGCAGACTGCTGGACATAAGGAACAGTGAGAAACCGTGTCTGAAAGTGATTAACACTGTCCTTGAAAATGTCCTTGAAAGAAAATGAATGGCTCCAGCATTTTGAGTTGCCACCTGCATGTACTATGTAATGAAGTGTGGCAAAGTTCCCACTTCACTCCCACCTTTTCCTTGACACCCAGCACTCAGACGAGTCACCTCAAGAACACAGCCACAGGAGCGTGGTTGAAGCTTAAAAGTCATCCTGAGAGAAGTGCTCATTAGACTGGGGACAGTGTCACCCAAATATGGTTGTAATTCTTTCAATTCTTTATTTAGCATCTCCGCACTAGGAAGAGTTGCCAACTAAGATCAGCACAGTTACTCCTCTTTTTACCATGCTTTAAAGTGCAGTGCTAAAGAGTTTTACAGGAACCTCCTTTTATTCTTTTCTAGAGACCCCTTCTTAGACTTCAACTCCTGGACACTCATTTTCTGTTCTCTTGGAATAAGTTCAGGGAACAGCTCAATAATGTATGAAGTGGGCAAATGAAGGCTACTTCATGCACAAAACAAGCAAGGGTTTTAGCTTTTGTCTGGTGCTTTGAACAAGAAATCCTGCAAGATATTTCATGCCCTTCTTAATACAGAAGAAGATTAATCATTTTTGCAGTTTGGTAACCTGGACTCTCCTGATGTCCCAGTATGTCAGTGACTTTAGGAACAAAGCAGCCATTTGAACTATTTGCTTGTCTGCAGCCAGCACACTATTTTAATTTGCGTGATGCAGATTATATGCAACATGTTCATGTTCTTTGGCATGATGACATTATTTTGGATATTTTAAATTTCTTAATGTTGGCTGGTTCTTGTGTTTCCCTACACTGAACTCTCTGTTCCATCTTCTAGTTCAAAGTATGCTGGATAAGCCTATATGTCTCAGGATTTGTCCTACGAACATTAAGTTCCCCAGGCTAAGCATATGTCATGTAGGAAAGTCCTTTTTTTTTTAGATTTTAAATAGATATCACAAAGTCTGCTTTGACAAAGACATATATAGAGCAGAAATTATTGCCACAAAGTCTATTTGAGCCAAAGGTGTAGCAGCCGGCAGAAAAGGACTAGATTTACATATGGATTACAGGAATATCGAAAAGAATATAAAAAAAATATTAAATAATAAATTTTGAAAACTTAAATCCTCTGGCTTAGGAAAATAAATAATCTCCAGCTCCATGGTTAGAAAAAAAAATCCCTCGTGGGTATGTTTCTCATATCTGTCTTTCTAAGAGCTTTTTGCAGGCAGTTGGTACTAGTTCTTCTCAGAGATGGCAAACTGCACTAGCCTGGAAAAGCCTGGTCTTTTGCCCATTTCAGACATATAATGTGATTGTTAAAATAGTGAGTGAGAAAATCTAAATCTCAACCCTGTAGCTCTTCTTTTTCATACTGGGTTCTTTCCCGCTACCCAGCCCACCCTTCCTACCACAGCTTCTTCTTACTCGTTATTTCTATTCAGGGCCTCACTTTCTGTGATTGCCCCAGCTGTAAGCATGGCTCTTTCCTTGCCCCAAGAACTCATTCTTCCTTGGTCTCAACACACCCTTCTCAGTTCCAGGACCAGCTTCTCCAAACTCTTCAGCTACCCTCTGACCTCTCTTCTTCCAGCTAAAACTTTGGGATTTCAGCTCTTGTTTCTTAGCACAGACCGTGATATCCAATAGCAACCCTGACTTCAAACCCACCAATGACATGATAAAAAAGCATTATCATACTTTGCTAAAAAGAATACAAGCACAGCAATAACATACCTAGCCATATAGAGAACCGTATTAACGGTCTTCTCTATTATTCCCTTCTAAGAAAGACTAGTTAGATAATGAAACCAAGAATTTAATTTTTTATGGAAATTCATATATCAGGTTTAGAATACAGGTAGTAACATGCAAAGTCAAATATATCACATACGAAAGGAAATTTTTTGCCTATTATTAATTAACAAATTAAACCAAATCAAATCCCCAAAGAATCCCAGCATTTCAAGTGCTTCACCTGGGTGGTGGCAGTTGAAGTAGTACTGCTCCTGGACCCCCACATCTGCTGGAACTGCACTCTAATTTCTGCAAACGTTTCAATGATGACCGCAATAAAAACATTCTGGAAAAAGAACAAGAAAAAATGGCTGACACAAAGCTCAGCAAGCAGAAAAGAGAAGAAATTAATTCTAATACGATCCATATTTTAGGCCAATATAAAAAGACACATGTTTTAGTACCTTAACAAGCCAGGCCAGAAAGAAAATTAAGGTGATGAAATAGAAATATGAACGCCATCGGGGAAAACTGTCGATTGCTCGGTACATGAGGAACACCCAGCCTTCCTGAGAAGCAGCTTCATAAACAGTAAATATGCTTGTGCCTGTCAAAGGAAAAAATGAAAATGTTTGGCATTAAACCACCCTGAAAGTTTTCAGTATCAGCAAACAATAAACTGTTAACTATCCTATTTTTGTTTTTCTAAAGGGTGTCAGCTCTCCTCTCCTCCTTCAAAGAGAAGTTTTTAAGGTGCATTTCCACATTTCTTCTTTTTGCAATTGAATATGAATTGGTTTTGTATCAGACCAGACTGACTCCCTTCCCTCCCTGGACACACATGTATAATCTCTTAGAAGGGTTCAACGGCAGTATGCAGATGCCTCCAAAGGCAGAATTTGTCCCATCATTTGCATTCATCAGCATCCCTGAGAAAAGGCAGCTTTAATAAGGATTAACATTCAGTAGGTTAAAGAAATCACTATTAATATCAGCAACACTGAGTAAGCAGCAATACACCAAGAAGGTGCCTGACACTAGCAAGCACAGGTAAGCATCTACAGCAAGCTACTGAACCATTTTGAAATTCAGGTAGTAGCTGCATTAACAAACATATGTTGACTTAAAAAAGCATTTTTAAGTCGAACTTGCTATATCAATCTGGGGAGTGGGGGGAGGGAAGATGAAAGTTATAAGAGACTTTTTTGTGCAGAAACCACTCTTGAATAAAAGCTATAAAGCTACTAATTTTAAACTTAAAAGTCCAAACTCAACCTAATGTCTGAGGCATAACATGCTTTAGCCAGCTTGCCCTTTCTCCTTATCTCTGCAATGAAAGCTTCAAAATATAGACCAGTTAAGGCTTATAAGTCATTCTTGTTTAAAGCAGTTTTTTTGTTCCAAGAAGAAACACAATTAAACTGTGAAATTAAGCTGTGAAATCTCACAAACTGCTGTGAAATCACAGAATTGTCCTACAGCCACCAGCTAGCTCTGCTCCACTACTGCTTCGTTTCATGGAATATCTTCGATAAAAGAGAAGGAGCATGAGGAGCACTGCCCTTAGCAAAACACAGCAGCTGTCAGCAACATCAAGACAGAAAGCTGACTATCTGATCCTTTTTACAGAGAAAGAAGTGGTTCTGGGCAGAAATTCCAGAGTCCAGGAGCTTCCCAAAAAATCACACCAGCCTAAAAGGAGCTCTGCACTTTTATTTTCCCTTTGAATTTGCAACATCTACATCCTTTTATCTGCTAACAGGGATGGGATGAACCTGGAGCCAGGGTGTCCCTTTTGCAGATAAATCTTACGAGAGGAGAGAGGGACTAATAGAATTTTTTCTGTATAACACCTACCTTTGATAGGTAGGTGTCAAATGGTTAAGATGGGCATGATGGGTAGGCAAAACAGTTAATCCTTTCTGTTAGTTTTTCTAGTTATTGGATTCCTTTCTTTTTACTGCATATGGTTCTCAGGACAAAGGGAAAGAAATGGAAAGGAAAAGCATTCAAGCATAGAAAGCAAAATCCTTCCTATTTCTTCAGAAGAAAAAGTGGTCTCTATCAATACTGAAATATTCATCAGTGATTACTTCATGGGTATTTTACATTTCAAAAATTCAAAAAGTAATGTTTCAATTGTCTAATAATGTACTGTTGCTGAACTGATTAAATTATTGAACAAAACAGTGCTGTTGAGGACAGGCAGAGATTAAGAAGAAAAAAGGAATCTATTAAAAGTTGCTGGCTAGGAAACTGTCATAAGTCATTACCAATGGGAAAGTCACAGTGAAGATTAGTAAAATAGAGGCGATGTCATACAAAGTATTTATAACACATCACTGGGCCATCTGCCACAGTAAAGCAATATGGTGAATGGACAAAAATGCACAATTAACCCAATTAAAATGAGTTCCCCTGTGACACTAAAGTAAAAATGTCTCTATAGTGTATAACTGGTAGAGGTATTTTTAAGGCTATTAGAAAGCAATCCCTCTTAAGAACATACATTCTTGCTTAACATATGGGACTAGAAAATAAAAAAAACTTTCATTACTGATGCCAGGAACCATGCTGTTAACTATCTCTGGAAATCCTCTTTCAACTGGCTACAGAATAAGGGATGCAACACCATGAAATGTTGTGCCTTCAAAAAGAAGAGTAATTCTTAGTTAACATCTGCCTTACTGCATGTTTTTTCTCTTCTGTTTTTTCTGATTATTTCTTTAATATCTGAGTACCTCTTCCTAAAGCCAATGCGTAAGTTATTAAAAGACTCTCCTCTCACAGCAACATACTATGTTTTTCTCACCATGTTCAAAGCCATATGGAGGGTGAGAAAGTAACAAAATTTTAAGTGATGGTGGAATACATCCCAAAAAAACAGACATCGGAATGCTGCCATAAATGAAACCTAACATATGCCCCTCAGATCAAATGGCAAATTTCTCGTTTTCCACAGATGTCTGTATTCTATCAGTGACACAGTGTCTTTTTCTACTAGTTAAAAGGGCTTAAGTAATGGCACCTTAGTGCTAAGAGTCTCATGGTTAGGGCATATGAGAACACAGATCCCTCTGCAGCAGGAATATGGGTGTCACAGAATGAGGACTTGAAAACCTGCAGGGCCTGGCTATTCAATGCACAACAGGCACCACTGCTTCAGAACGCAGTCACCTCTTGTCAATGTCCTGAACATTAAGATCATGATTTATGCAATGTAACTTCAGGCATCAGTGAGACTTTTCAGTCATGAAATAGCTTTGAACCATGAAGAGAGTTAAACACATGGTTGTTATGACACTGCTCATCAGCTTAGGCATGTTGGCATGGGCAACTTGCTGAATTTGAGAAATAAAAATATCTACCAAATATTTATGATAATTTTCCTATTTATTTCAGTAGATGGTTAAACCTTGATGGCATTAAATATTAATTTGGGAGGAACTTCCTGATGACAAAAGGGGTAAAATAAAGTAACATGCTTTGAAGTTTTTGTGTTTTTTTGAACTTGTCTAATAAATTCCACATTTTGATGTTATGATAAAACAATTCCTTTAAACACAATGATAATTAAACAAAACAAAGAAGGAAAACACTTCTCAATTAAAACTAAATAAATCAATATCATAATCTGTACCAATCTCAAAAAACTACTTTTATCCAAGCAAGAAACACTTCTACCTTTGGAAATGTTTTACGGCTGTACATGGTCATTATCAAAAAGAAAAGAAAAAAGGCTCAGAAAATGAAAGATTCAGTGAAATACTGGGAAAGAGATTGAATCTTGCTCAATTTACGTGACATTTTCACTTGCTCCATACCGTATAGAAGAAAAGACAGCAATCAGAGACGAACTGTATCCTTACTGATATTGTATGTTTAGTATATGGGGATTCAGCAGCAGAGTGCAGGGGGCTTATTTCTTCTTCAATACGTGTTCCTTTTAGATCTAGAAATGGGAACATTAGCCTGACAGGGCTTGGAGAAAATAACTGCTTTAACACCTGAATCATTCTAATAAAAGAAAATTCTAATGGTATCCATGCCTAATCAGGAAGCAAGGTAACCTGTCTCTTCCACGCTCTACAGATAAATAGATTGCCAGGGACACAAAAAGAATTAAAAGAGCCAGAGGACACAGGTGATGATTTTTCTTAGGGGAGTAAAGAAACCTATCCTGCCAAAACCCTATCTTTTAAATAACTAAGAAGTATAGAAGGTATATATATTTTTTAAGAAAGGGACTCAAAGTTAACAGAAAAATAGTATTACTATGCAGGCATGGTCTCTAACATACTGTATTTTATATTTATGTGTATTTTTTAAATACACAGGATTTTCTGCTTGTTTCTGTGACTGACACCACCATGCTCTGTGACATCATCTCCTTCTATAATCAGTTCCTTCTGCAAATGGACATCATGAAAAAGAGAGTGCACTGAATAACACTGGAGTTTTATAATAGAAGAATTAAGGGAGCAGAGCTGAAAGGTCACATGGAAAATTCACTGAGTCTGGAAACAGAACCCTTTCCTCCTAACCTGATGATGCATTCTTGCTTCTTGATTCAAAATCCTGTATTATTTGAGGAAGAGAATGTATGATGCTGAGGAGTTGTCTTTCATTAATTAATTAATATATTTGTGCTATGTGTAGCTATTCCAATTGAAAGGCAAAACCTGAAAACTAAGCTTAGATATGCATTAACACTAGCAATTTATGCATGTGTACTTTATGTTTATCGACTACCTTGGCTTACCATGTTAGGATTTTCTGTTTTCTTGTGACTACTGTGAAGCTGCTGAGAAAGAAAATCTACAAGAGGGCCACTTTGTGTAAAAAAAAAACCAACAAAACAAAACAAAACAAAACAAAACAAAAAAACCCCAAACAAACCAAAAAGTTTGCTTTTTAAATTTCTTGTTTTTCTTTTAAATCAGGAATTATTCAGGCAAGTAAAAATCCATGCGTTGTTATTAAAAGCTTAAACCACTACCCATTGCCACGCATGGTATGCACCAGATGCCGGGCAGCGACACGCTCCTGTCCCTTACTTTACAGCAGCCGCTAGATGGGGTTCGTGCACCTCGGGCACATCTGGAACATCAGGCGGCGGCGGAGCGCCCACCCCGGAGAGCGCAGACTGTGTCAACCTCTCGGTGCGCCGGCAAAAAGATTGATTCTTCTATTTGCTGGCAAAATTAAGCCACCTTCTGGCAGATGCTGCTGTCTAATTTCACTCTGCTGTGCCGCACACTGAAAGGCAGCCTTCTTTAACACGGTTCTGTGAGTGATTGTCCATAAAGCAATGACCTGCTTCCTCAGCTACGGAAATGTTATCATGTTTCTGTCCCTGCTTACCTTCACTCATAAAATCACAAAACTGAACGTTCCTGCAGGGCATGGATATTTCAATTGACCAGTCAGCTTTTAATTTATCTTATCCTTCAGTATTAAGGTATTTGTAAAACAGTGCATGGGGTCAGGGTTTTCCAGGTGTTTTATACTATTGCTTCAGTGAAACTAGAAAGGACTAAAAATTGTCCAGAAATCCAAGGACAAAGTTGTTAACACCTCTGGGAAGCAGCTGGCAGACAGGACTGAAATCAACTAAAAGATCAAATCCTGAATGGCTTCATGGGGTTTCTTGCTTGTCCCTGAATGAGCAATCTATTTTACTTTCCCAATCCAGCTCTCACCAGCCAGTTTGCCAGCCAGCAGAAATTAGGAGGAAAAGAAAAAAAAACAAAAACATGCCAATGGTCTCTTCCTCTGTTGAAACTTCAAGTCCCGGTGCCATTTTCCTGTCACTAAGCTGCTGAAAAACTGATTTACAACAGCAGGAAAAACCCACACTGCCAGTCTGAACATAGTCTTTTAATCCTTGCTAAGCATAGTGACTTAAAATATACAGAAGTGATGTGTCACTGATTCTTCATTTTGAAAATCTATTTGCTTATGAGAAGATGAAGCTTTTGCATATGAGAAAAGAGTATAAACAGAGACTGTACAGATAAAAGAACCAATATGAAGATAAAGAAACATTGCAAATATAAGTTCTGTGATAAATGCAATCTGAATCTACAGACTTAGTAATGAAAATGGACTTGTCTGCACTGTTTGCAAATATTTCAGAAATGTGTTCAATATCCAGAAGAGTCAGCTTACCAATAGGAATGTTGCCATGATGGCCACATGTACTGACTGCACAGGGTAAATAGGGGTGTGCTTTGGGTAAGTCCATGCTTAATTTTACCATTAATGTCTTACATGTGATAGTGCTTAAGCTCCCTGATGTAATATTTTATGCTTTGAAAAGAGAAATCTGCTTTACATTTTTGAACAACTCCAAAGTGTAAAGAAAGACAAACATTCTTCACAATGACTTTATGTGTGCTTTGTTTATGGACATTTAGCCAGATTAGCATTTATATCTGCTTTTCTTTAATACTTTTTTGATTAAAATAGCTATAGATTCACAAATAACTTAGCAAATAGGGGTCCAAAATGTCAGCAGAGCTCATAAGCTGACTTTATGTGCAGAAATACTGTCTGCGTTTTCCTTTTCACAATTACACAGCTGTAGGGCTAATATACTGCCTGTTTTATAAACACTTTTGTCGGTGTAGGGAGCCAACTTTACAAAGTTTAGTGGCAGCTGGTGAGAATCAAGTAAATGCTGAGCTGTGGTGCACATGGCTACCTGGAAGGTCTACAGCAAAGTCAAGCCTCCCACCTCTCCTTCGCTCTAGAGAGTATTTTTAAGGACACAACTTTTTTTGGATCTCTGGGGTTTCATCCTCAACAGAATGGGTAGAGCTTCAGGCTGAAGCCTAGAAGTAGGACACTGCCATAGCTGTGCTTTTCCTTATCAATCTATAATAATACTCACTTTTCAGATCTAGAAACCAAGGATACAGAAAACCCTAGGCCTTGGCTTTAAGAGTGACAAACGCTGAGAAGATGGGCCAGCCACCACCTCAGTCTTTACAAGGAAATGCCTCTGATTTAAAGTACAGTCATAGTAGAGTCAATGCCTGCTACAGTAAATGTTATGACAAAACTGTGTAACAGAAAAAATGTTCAATGGAGGAATCTCTATAATTTAATAACTTATTCCTTTGAAAATGAACCATCTTTTTATAGGACTGTTACTTCTTTTAAAGTGCATTGCATATGTAGACACGTTTAAAACTATACAGTAAAAGTGGCAGCCCAGAAATCAAAATTTAGAAATTACCCAAAATTGTTACATTTAAAATTTAATGAACACTTTAAGGGTTATCATATTAAAGAGAAAAGTTTAAGGTCGAATTCTTAGTACAGATATTATGTATTTGGATTGTCATTCAGCCAAATGCTGGGAATGACTATTAAAAAGAAGGTAGTGATGGATCACTTTGTTAGAGAGAAAACAAAGTATGAAAATCTTCTTTGACATAAAGCACCTAAATTCAGCACTGGCTTTTATACCCTGTTAATCAAAACTATTCACCTGTTGCATTAGCTTTCCCAATAGTCACAGACAGAGCAATCTAATTTATTTTAAGTACAGTCATGAAACAGCAAAGCTGCTTCATCCTAAAATTTTATTTCAGTTTCATTTGGTTCCTCTGGGCATCACCTGTGAATTGCAGGCACTTCTCTGAGGATGTCCTTGCTCTCTTAAAATAAAGAGATCGGCCCCTTTCTCTTGAATGGATAACATTTTGAAAAGCAGTTGCATGAGATTTTACCACAATCAGTGGTAAAACTGCTGTCATCTTAAATTAGATGCTTTTTAAAATCTCCCCCAAAGAATCCTAATTTAATTTGCTTCAGCTATAGTGCATATCTGAACAAGATTTTATTCCTGTATAAAAGTTTCACCAAAGGGCAACAGTAGAAAATCCCAACTAACAAGACCTGCTGAGTATTCAGTGAACAGAAATAAGACAGTAACAGCACTTAGATCAATGGATTTCTGTAAGAAAAAATAACAGACAGTAAAGCTGGTTAAGTAGACATTATAAAAACCAATACATGTTAGAAATCTCATTAGCCTCCACACATCTGAATAATAGGAGCAAATATACAATGTCAAATGCATCTTAAGAGACTGATTGAACTGAAGAGACCGTAATTTCCCTTCCTAAATGGAAGAAAGGAGCTCTGTGATTGACTGTTAAAAGAAAACCCAAATGACACTCACTCAATGACTTGTTCAGTTATTAGTAAGTACTCCCAGGTGCCTTTTACATGCCACTAGAAGGAAAATAATTCACCTACTTTGTTGATATGAGGGAGTGGTTTGCCCACTATCCTAATACGTGCAGTTAGAGAGAGTGTGGAGACACAGGGAACTGGTTTAGTGAGCTGATAGCTCACTGAACCCCACAGCACCTTTATGAGGTAAGCATATTGTCCTGCTTCAGAGACAGCTGTATTAAGTTAGGGACTCTGAGACTCTCCTCAAGCAGCAACACAATCAATGTCTAAGATGAGAATATCTTAAAGATTTCTGATTTTAAAAGAGCTGGGTGTCAAAAAAGAAAGAACCTGATTTTTTTTAAATAAAAAACCCATGCATGGATGTCAGCAAAAAACCCCAACAACTTCTTTTCCTTTCCTTTAGAAAACAAAATACTGAATTGAAAAGAGAACCAATTCTTGTAAGATCTGATTTGTTTTATTCTTGACTGTCTTAAAGAAAGTATTTGCATGACCACAGATCTACTGATTATCAAAAGAATTCTTGGAAGACTAGCACTAATAGACTAAAGCAGCTGGCAGGTTTATTAGGAGATTAAAATCAAAATCTTTGGCAAGAAAACCTGTATAAACTGCCAGGTATTTCTTGGGAGAGAGAATTTCCAACGTTTTAATACACTCTCTTTAAACCTTGTTTTCAATATTATCTTCTTCTGCAGAAATGCTTTCTGATCTTTATGCACTACTGAAAATAGTCCCACACACCCATAACAGAAGTTTCTGGGATTTCTAACTGTCAAATCAATGTGTTTTGTTTTTTGTTGTTTTTTTTNCTCAGATAGGCCTTTTTCTTGTTTCTTCAGCATCAAGTTTACCTGCAAAGATGTTTATTCTTTGAGTAGGTGTGTGTCAACTCTGTGCTTTGACTCAAAGCTGCATTAATTTCTTATAGACCAACGATATTTAACATATTTTTCTTCAAAGCTTTTTGCTAAAGTGGAAAATGCAGCATTTTGTATGGAGACACATGAACACGTGGCTTGAAAAAAAAGGACTGTGTATGAAAAAAGACGTTTTGGCATTGCTCAGTGAAGCAGTTTCACAAGAAATACAGATCAGACCTACTCCTAGCAATTTTTTATCAAAGGATGAGCTAAAGAGACCTCGTTTTCCATCTGAAAATAAGTTTCACTGGGTGAAATAAAATCAGAGCTTTTAGATCTGAAGGTGCAAACAAGTGCTATGCATAAATTCAGGGTTGATTTTCTGCATGCCATTTACTTCACAGTGACTACCTCTTTGTCTACTCTTCAATTAGGAAAAAAAAAGCAATCTTGGCAGTCTATCCATTCCCTTCAGTGAAGTCAAAGGCACTTCTAAAAGCATACATAAGGATAGTTACTGCTGCACGTTATAAACATGTTGTTATCCTTGGTAATGTGTCTGCAAGTTCTACCATGGCTTGGGTAGAAATTTTGTTTTGTTGCACTATGGCCCCATATTTTCATAACAAGAAACAAATCCTGATCCTAGCTTGTAAGCTCTGCCAGTACATTTCTGTAATATTTTGGAGAGGAAATTATGTTCACAATTTTTAAATCTCACTGCCCAAAGTCAGGCATGTGAGCTGATGTTCAGATAGCTGGATACGGTCAGGTTCTTTGAGACACTGAAGGAAAACAAATTCAAAAATTTCAACCCTGGCCTAAATGCCAGTGCTTGAAGCAAAAGAGGAATTTATCTTTCCTTTAGTAGAAATAGAGTTAAATTTATGGCTCTGAGATTCTACCACTTAAGTCCCCACAAAACGTAAAAGGTGCTGGGAAAATGGTATATTTGATCAACATGGTGTTTTCAAAACACTTACTAAATTGCCTGCCACATAAAAAGTAAAACCAGAGATTAATACTACTAGATGCAGTCACGAGAAAAAAGCACAACTGTTTCCAGACCCATTAATTCTACAGTCTCTCAGAGGTGGGTTTCCTAAATGAAGACAAATGCAAGAGGAGAACCTCAAAGAAATACCCGCTTCCAAAACTGACTGTCAGGCAGATCTGTGGTACCCTGGTACTAAAACCCCTTCCAGTTACTTTCCTAAGAAGTTTGTAAAAGTACCAACTAAATCCTATTAGTAGTATTCATGAGCTCAAGTCAGAGATAACTGTAACAGAAGAGAAACAACTGCTAACACACAACAGCAAGCACTGGAATAACTGAGAGTTTGTCTCCTTGGAGCTCGTTAAGAACACATCAGCTAAGCACCTATAAGGAATAAGATAGGCGCAGGTGACTCAAACCTGGAGTGGCCTGGCAATGAGCTTGACCTTCAAATAAATATCTTTTTTAGGTTCATACTAATTTTCTCCAATTTTACAGCATTTAAGAGTTCTCTAGAGCCAGTGTAGCATCGTATCTTTACTAGTTATTAAAAGAAAAAAGTGCATTAACACAGATAAAGTAATCTGTCTTTGTTTAGGCTGCACATAGACACTACAAAGAAATGAGGATCAAAGTCCAAAAAGCACTTTGCATTAGGTTTTTACCTAGAAAGTGTTGTAGGAGTGGTGGTTCAGAGCCAAGTTCCACTGCTTCTGATCTGGTTAAATCATGTATTTTCAGCAAATAAAACATTTTTATTTTTCTACCATAAAGGAAGCATTCATGAGTCATAGGCTGTGGTTCTAACTTCTGCAAAGTAACAGATGTAAAAAAACACTGGGAATAAATAAAATGTCACTCAGGACACGATTTGATGATAAATTAACTCTGTAAGGTTCTGACTACTGTGTTACACGCACCAAAACCATATGACATGAAGTACTGATTTGCTATAAGCTGACTCTGCCCCTTAAAAACACCCTTTTTTTGAGGGCTTCATTTTGTAATGAAAGGTTGAACACTTCAACTGGCACGTCCATCGGCACCCCAACTTGCACCAGAGCAGATCTGCTCTTCTACCTCCAGCATAAAGTTGCCCCAAAGGCATTAAGCTGGTATAATTTCAGCATTCTGTGCCACCCTCAGTGACACTGACAGTAACACATTCATGTGCCGTGCCTCACCCTGAGCAATTGCTACTTGGGTCTCATCACACATCAAACCACAGCCCGAGGCTACTGCAAAGCAGCTCTCCTGCGGGCACTTATGGAGTGAAACTGATCAAGTTCCCTGATCTTATCTTTGTACAGATGTGCCTGGACCAAGTGTGGCTCCCTCCAGCCCCAGCACACACCTTCAGCACTATTCCAAATAGGCTCACATCCTCAGCATCTTCCTCAGGCTGACATTCCCAAATGCCATACATTCCTTCTATACTGGGTAACGAAATCACATCCCTGGTGGGCTGCGACAACAAGGATGTGACACAATGCTCATGGAAACTTTGGACTGAGAAGTCTCATATTTTTGAGTTATGTTTTAGGGTCACAGGGGTTACTCACAGAGTCAGTGGAGATCAAAACCAACTCCTGTACATATGGGTATCAACCATTCAGCTATAGAATGGACCACGCTTGAGCATTGTAAACACCTGTCAGTCTACATCACATTGTTTGCAGACCGAAGACCAATGCCAAGTAGACGATTTTATTAGTGGAAATCCTACCCCTGACGCAGTTCCACAGTTCATGTTTCCACAGTATATAGCTCAGCAGCACTACACATCTAAAAGATACATGGCCAAATATCTAATACAATAGCGAATACAATCAATGGCAGTAGGAAGTTCCCAAGTTCAGCCTGCCAAAAACTAGAAAACACAGAGGGCAAAACAGCACTAAGGACTTGTCTCTGGCCACAAAGAAAGGCAAAAGATAATACTGGTATTGAAAGATGTAGACGTGAACCTGAGGTAGGCTGACTTTAGGTATTTTCTAACCATCAGAGAAATGAAGTCCTGAAAGAGTTTTTAGTTTTGTTTTGCCTCTTTTTCTAAGTTGGGACTTTACATCTTGTATGAAGAACGGATATGACACGGTTCCCTGTGGTCACAAGAAGGAGTAGACAAGAGCATCACAGACGTTCTTTCCAGATGGAAAACAAGGTTTCCTCTGTAAATATGATGATATAGGCCATGAACAAACCAAACCCCTTGTAAGTTCAATAGAGTCCAATTGTTTTAAATAACACAGGCTGAATCTTCAAGTAGCAAATAGTACAAAAATACAATTTCATTTTCATTGGCTTCCTGACAGAGAAGATTTCTATGAATGCTTCTAATGAAGTTATGCAGGAAGGATTAACACTGTGGTCTGTGCAGGAAGAACTCAGCAATGTGGCTGATTCAATAAAGTACTGCACAACAGCTGGGGAAAGTAATTCTTTGGTACAGTGTCCGGTTTTATTACAAAGTACGTGTTTACTCTGAACTGCACTGAAATTCTCCAGTGAAAACTCAGTTCCTGAGTTACATCTTCCCACATGTGCCTGAGGACACTGTAGACACAGGTGCAACTGTGCATCTGTCTGTGGAAAATGAATTGCATATAAAAATGACAATATCTCTATACTTTGGTCAAAAATGTTCACTGCAAAAACTCTAACAATTTGAACACTCTAAAAGCTGCTGTCAGCATAGTAGGTCAAATCTATCTATAATTCTAATATTTAACTGAAATGAAAGACTGCTTAAGGACTGAAGGAATCTGTTCAGAAGGAAGGGAGGATAAAAAAGAAAAAAAACCAGGTCACAGCTATTGGAGATATTAAGCGTCAACAGATTCATGAAAGCATGTGTGTTATGGATTTCATAGCACTTCTAAGGAATGAATGAAATCAGAAAGCATCTGGAGAAAGACATGCTGATGGAGACTAGCTTGTTTGGTATAACATAAAGCATCATATCTGACAAATTTAGTAAAGTATTTAAGCAGAGAATAGAAACAGACAGGTGTGAAGCAACTAAAACAGTTTATTTCACTTTGGTTTAAGACACCTGTGAAACTGCTGTAGAAAGCAGGGTAACCACAGTCTACAAGGGCACAGCAGAAGCAGCATTCTTCAGTGGATAAAATGACCAGGTAAAAGCCCAGAAAGACTAATCTCTTTTTGAAATAACCATAAAGACATCTATTAAATTAATCCTACAGGCTTCCCAGAGCAACTATTCAAAACCAGTATTCCCCCATGACACTCAAAAATCTCTTCAGAATTTCTCTTAATGCTCAAATTACTGAAGTCAATATCCTTAGCTATTTCCAGAGCATTTACCATCTTGCTTTGTGAATGTCAGTGAAATACATATTCGTGGTTATGGTGTAATAATGGTAGAGTGCTGAAAATTTTTAAATGTTTTTTGAAGTATTCAATTTCCATTCATTGCTACTACCCTGTCATGAATCCTCATTATTGCTCCATAGTTTTGTATCCAATAACAAGGACAAAAAGAAAACATCCAGGTAATGACAGAATTATGAGTCTACGTTTAAAAAAAAAAGAAAATAGGAGAAAGAAAACACATATGGACATTGTTCCAGAGAAGATTAAACAGTAATTCAGCTGAACCTTTTTTCTTCAAAGAGAGATGGTAGTAGACATTTAATTAATTGTCACTTAACCTCAGAATTTTAATTAAAATGCCTAAAAACATCTGATGTAAAACAAATGTAAGAAAAATGTTAATATGTACAACATAGCAATGGCTAATATAGAAGGATATGTAAGTAGTACACATACCAGTATAAAAACCATGCAAAACCTGCCACAGGCAGGTAATTAGAAGAAAATAATACCACAGTTTATCAGAAGAGACATACAGAAGTCCTGTTGTGACTAATCTATCTTATTTGAATTTGTCAGCCCCTGGGTAACTTCTGTCAAGACGAATCAGCTATGTGTAGAGTCAGCTCCTCGAGATACAGAACAGATTTCTGAAGTTTTTATCTTGTACATATTACCATAGAGCATCTATGCTCCATGAACAGTTAGATGTCCCTGTCTCGGTGATGACTGACAAAGCCTTTTGACAGTAGATTTGCTAACTGTTTTCACTTTTTTTAAATTTTATGCAAGAAATAATTTTAATTCTTTCAGTATCATTAATTTAAAAAGTGTGCAGCTTAGCTGGAAACGAGCTCAAAATCATCCAAGGTCACTGTAGCTGTTTAAATTAAGAGCCAAAATTTGGAGCTTAGTTACTGCAATATTCCTCACAATGGAAAGAAAGAGGTCATAGTGTTGTATGGTTAACTCATTTTCAGATATGAACTGAGATACTTGAGGGTTGATACAGTGATGAAATAAGACAAAGTAATGATCATTATGGTACTCTCCACAGCAAGGTGGCAGTAGCACAGGTTTGTTGGAAAAGTAGAGGATAACCTTCTAAAAGAGTTTCTGGATGAGAGTGGAAAAGGCTGACAGTAGTATAGGAGAAGATGTATGTTGACATTTCCCAAGATGGCCAGCCACTCCTTCCCTGGAGATAGAATTGCATATCTTCATAAAGTCTTAAAATCTGCTCAGTATTAAGGAGTACCTCTGAAGCAGCTTGAACAATTAAGCAGTCTGTGCACTGAAAATATCTGTAGATACTTTACGAAAAGTAGCAATTATTTGCATATTGAAACAATTCATAGAACAAAAATGCCCCTGTGGCAAAGAGGTCAAGATATATTTCCCAACACTGTGTCGTCAGTAATACAGAAGTGGTAACTATTTGTAAGATGTGTTAAATATTTATTCAAAAGATTTAGTCAAATCACCTGCTAGATACTGCAAGATCTAGCTCTCAGTTTGTTTACAACCAAAACTTATGATCAGAGTAAAGAATAGGTATTTAATGTTCTTAGGGAAGTCTTTCAAGCCATTCCTATTGTTTCTCAGCTGCTATGAGAATGGCAGTAACTGGAAGTGAATGGTCTTACAGTTTTTTAAAGAAGTATTTCAATATTTCACAGCAGATCCAAAATATTATACTATTCTTTTAGCTTGTAACCTAGATCTTTTCCAATACCCCTCAATGCATACTAGATATTATGGTAAGAATTTCTTCATGGGGCAGTGTCATGACATTGACAATGGAGTAGAATACAGCGGCTACTGGAAGTCTCTAAGACCAATAGAGAAAAAGCAATGGGAAAAAACATCAGTATTTAAATATTTGAGTAACAGAGTAATAAAGTGAGACTGTGCACTATTTAATGAAGACGGAGCACGGCATCACACATTTGCCGCAGGGTAGCAGCATGTATGAAGCCAGTTACCACAGACGAGCTGATGTGCTGGAGAGTCACACCTAAGCTGCTGCTCTGTGTGTGCTCCCCCCTCTAGAGTGGCCATCTGTGAACTAGATTTTCTGGAATAGCATTATCCCCCCTTATTCCCCAGTAGAAGTGGGAACGCCAAGCTGCAAGCTGGCCCTGTGTTATCAAATCAAAGGTCTTAAATCAAAAATGATTTGGTAAGCTGCTCTAATTACAGTAACAGAGGGCATGTTGCATGAGTATTGCACATTGGATTTCTAGTGGGTGGTTTTGCTCATTTCCACCAACTTTATGAAAACGGTATCTAGGATAAAATAATCAAATCTCAGGAGATGAGGTTAAAAACCACGTATCCCCCGCATTACACACGTGCTGAAGGTCAAAGCCTGTAAATCGGTCACATCCCAAAGCTCTTGTCTGAAAATGAAAATCTTCCACTGTGAAAACAATTACCTCTATTACCCGGTAACTGCAGTTTTCATTATGCAGCTCTATACTGTCTTAATGGCACTGACTGATAATTAAACTGATAGGATCTAATTTTCTTGGTATGGAATGACAGGTTTCTAATTGCCTGGCTTCCTTCTCTGTCTGTTGGCTAAGAGTTTTCTGCTCCTTAGCATAGCTGAAATTAGTCACACCTTTTGTTTCTAGGCTGTTCACACACCTGCCACACCTTTAACTCCTCTTTCTATTTTTTCTCATTGTTCTCCATTCCTTGTCAGGCTGTGAGTTGTTGAGTAGGTATCCACACAAACAGTTATTGTCTTTGACATAAGCCTTTCTTCAACTCTCATGCAGAGTAAAAACTTGGTTTTGCTTGAAGCAGCTCTTTCTATTTGTTTTCTTAGTAAATCCTCATTAAGGACATTATCTTAGTGTGCATTTATTTCCCTTTAACCACAGTATTCCTAGAACAGGTGTCCCTCGGTTGCTTTACTTAGCCTCTCAAAGTTATCTGACCCTTTGGTTACCATTCTGCACTGGGGGAAAAAGAAATGTCACTGTAGATAATAGACCTGAGTGTTTTATCTCATGCTTTCCATAGGAATTATAAATAAACCGTAGCAGCAGTAAAGCAAATTTCCTCCTCTGCCTTCACAGAACACGTATCATAAAACCATGCTGGGAGGCCTTGCTGTGCTAGAGAAGGGGCAGTAGAAAGTAAGCACAAGAAGGTCACTTTGGAAATAGTATTTACCCTGCATGTAACACACACAGCAGCAGCGGGCACTGGCAGGCTGAAGGGTTTCCAGGAGATGCAGTGCAAAGGTTGTCCCCAGCTAGGGGTGCCCTCTGGGAGCTTGCATCCTGCAGAGCCAGATGCAATGTCTCCAGCACCACATTTCCCAGCAAGCTCCAATCCAGGCCTCCTCAAAGCCTTGTGCTGTAGCACATACATCTGTCCTCTTGAGCTGCAGTGCAGTAGGGAGCAAGGGGTGGGGATACTTAAGGGGTTCACTAAGAACTCAACAGCTGTGCTGGTGCCAGTGAGCTCTCCAGTGCTCTGCTGCATTGGGGTTTTTTGTTTGTTTGGGTTTTTGTTGGGGTTTTTTTTCGTTGGTTGGTTGGTTGGTTGGTTGGGTTTTTTTGGTTGTTTTTTTTTCTTTTTTTTTCTTTTAATTATTACATTTAGATCTCCTACCAATCTCAGGAGAAAACTTATACAGAATTTAAGACTATGCTACTTCAGATAAATTAAGAAACAGTACAAGAAGTTTTACATCAACAAGGCATCAATTCATCTGAGGTGATATAGCCTACAGTTCAAAAAAACATAACAAGATGCAATTAAAACTTGCATTCGACCTGCCTCAGCTTCCATTTTCTTATACCCTTCTAACAAGTCTGCCTTTCTGCCACATTTTGCTCTTTCACCTTTTCATCTTATGATCAGTGACAGTTTATGGGCCTTTTACCTAACACCAGCAAGCATGAATTTATTTATTCTTAACATTGTCATCATTGTCATCATTGTAACACAAGCACTTATTAGAACGAAAACTTCAAACATAATTACTTTGAAAATGAAATCTAACCAAAATATATTGGTTCAGTGTGCAAAAAACTCTTTCTGCATTCTCAGGAGCAGATAGGAATGAGAGAGAGATAGAAGGAAGTGCACAGCACAGGCATAGGACAGGTGATTATACAGCATATCACAGCAACACAGGTGATATATCAAAATATACATAGTAACAAAAGATACCCACCAGGAAAGGTTCACAATTACAAATAAAACAGAGAACAAAAGAAAAAGTAAAATTTTCTGGAAATTTGTTTTATTCCATTATAGATCCATCTATATAGGTACCAACGCTAACACAGAACACCCTGAAATGGCAGGGGAAAGTACGTTCCACTGAAGACTCTCAGCAGCAGTAAAGTTCTCTTTGATTGTCAGTACAACTATACTAATCTATTCACATTAGTTTCACCTGATTGCCTGATTTAATGTAAGACTCAATTACTTTGGGATTAACACAGCAATAAATTAGAATTCTGGAGGGCTGCTCAAATTCCTCTAAGTTTCCAAAACTCTACAACTTCCCACGTACCACTTTGTTAGTGTAAGAGCTAACTCAATAGACATTATTTGTGCAATTTTTTTGTGTTTCTAAACCACTGCTTAAAAACAAAAAGTCTTAATTAACTAGGCAACTAGAATGGCTTAACTAAGGAAAGTGAAGCCTACAGGAAATAGCTAAGGAAATGTTTTCTTGGTTTTTTTTTTTTTTTTTTTTTTTTGGGGGTTTTTTTTTTTTTTTTTTTTTGGTTTTTTTTTTTTTTTTTTTTTTTTTTTTTTTGGCTTTTTTGTTGTATGTTTTGGTGGGGATTTTTCTGTTTGTGTATGGGGTTTTTTGTTTGTTTTGTTTTGGACTTTTTTTTTGTGTTTTTTGTTTGGTTTGTTGGTTTGGTTTTTAATTCAGTCCACTTTTTCACTTGTTTGGAATCAGAAGTATTGTCTTAGTATCCACTGTGGGTTTAGGTATCCTTAACACAGAAATATAAAGTACTCACTGTGACCATGAGTAACAGCCAGTATTTACATCCCAGTCGTGTCTGTGGACCCACACAGTAAAAGCAGTTCAAGCAGTCAGTGTGTGCTGTAGAATAGCAGGACACTGGTGCCACAATCAAGCAGGAATACCAGTATTGGGTCACAAAACCAGGTGGCAACAGACACAGTATACAGAACCAAGACCTCAGACACGCAAGCTCACCAGATGAGATGTAACCTTTAGTTAAAGGTTTTCCATTGAAAATGCAGGGTTGAAAGGCCTGTTCAGTCCTATAGCAATAAAAATTCTGCCATGTTCCATAGCATTTCTGCTAAACAGAGCTAACTGCCACTCACCTTAAAATCTCTATCAGTGCCATGTTGTTTCGTAACTACCATATCTCATCTCTAGCAGGAAGAAATAGTGAATCACGTGCATTGGCTTGCGTTTTATAAACCTTTTCCATAACTATTAAGTAAGAAGAACTATTTTTTAAGTATTATGTATAGGGATATTCACTTACATCTATAGTTAATAGAGGGTTATGATCCCTGGCCTGTCAGGCTACAGGAGAAAGTGATTCACGAAAGATAAACAATATATATATTTATGACCAAAGGACGTCAGCAAATAAGGGCCAATCCCTCAGGTGTCTGCTCAGCAGAAACCTCCATACTGAGGATATCAGCATTTCTGAAACCATCTGCTGCTAGCCAGTCATCCTGGGAAATGCCTTAAGACTTGTTAGTGTGATTATAAGGTTTATGAAACCTCAAATAAACCTAAATCTAAATGGAGAATACAGGTATAATGAGGACAGGGCTGTCTCCAAATACAGAAAAAAATCTGCGGTGTCAACAGCCCAGTATGAGTGTCTTTGGGTGTGCCAATGCAGCAGCACAAATGTTCTCACAGCATTATATCTGAATAAACATAGGCACCTCTATTTGGAGCTGAGCTAAAGTTCATAAAGCAATGACCCATAAGCATTCATTTAAGAGGGTCAAGTTACAATCATAAGGTTGGACATCCTTGTCAAGACACAGAAGCAGCGGACCACCACCACCACTCCACCCCACGATAGCACAGTTGTGGAAACTGCAGAACTGATGCCCCACTTGGAAAATTACATGGCTAATTTTAAAGTTCCTGCTAATATTTCTTATTCAACAGGTGCAGAAATAGGATCAAAACATGAAGTGTACTTTTCAGGATGTGGAGATAGGCCAAGGGAAAAACATATTGCTGCCTCTTGTCTGCAAGGTGTTGGTTTACCAGACTCTGCTTTACCATGCAATACAAGATATGCACATGCCATGGACACTGCCAAAGCTGGGAATATTTGTGTCATCTAAGCACACTTTGATAAATTAAGTTTGCCTAGTCTCCATTTCTATTCCTGCCCATAAGCAATAGTCCTTTCTTGGTGCACAAATTTGAGAATGAAATCATATTACTTTGCTTCTTAGACAAGTCTGAGTATTCTGTAGTAGCAAAATGAATTTTCTACACACTGCATTGCAAAATCTCTTTGTTCTGTCAGTTTAAGATTCTATCAGTTGCATTTTTTATTTCAAAGTTAAGTCATCAACTAAACTATTGGGCATGTCAGCACTGGGAGAAGGATGGACCAGAATACCCAAAATGGTTTTAATTATTCAGTTATCATAATTTAATGATATTAAATGCACATGGAGGATAAAGCACTTAAAAGAAAAGCCTTCTAGAGGAAAGGAAAAAGGTAACTCAGTCACCTAGATGACATAAAATCATGAGAGACAGCATACTAACAAGGCATCAAAAATGTCATGACTTGGCAAACAGAATAAAAACCTTGAATTTCTAAGAAAAAAACTGTCAAGGATAATATACCTTTATTGCTTTGGTTCACGACGAGAGTACCCTAAATGTTTCTACTTGATGTATCATGAAAATTTCAGTGAGAGGAAAATTTGATCTAAAACATATTATCCTGTAACCTGTACAGGATTTAATGCTAACAAAAACACAGTCAAGCATAATGTAAGACAGAGCTTCCAATGCTTTCTGACTCACCTGATAGCAAACATTACACATTGTAGAGAAGAGCATAATAGAAAAGGATGTTTGTGGGTAAAATCCTTATAGAAAGATGGTCATTATTGCTTTCTGAAGCTAAGCTTCTACACAAACTGGCATTTGGAACCTCAGAGGAAAGAATGGCTAAACAGTGAGTGGAATGAAATGCGAGCATCAAGAGAAAGGAAAATTATGTCCAAAAATACAGCTTTTTTCTATTCTGTGAAAACTGGATATACTGCAGATCTGCATTTTTTTACTACAGGGAGGAAGAACAGGTTTAGAATTATTAAATGTTTGGGGAACAGGAAAATATAAAACAAGGAGTAAAGTCAACACCCCCTGATCCTTTTCTGCTGTGTCATCTTGTCATACAAAGAGATCAAGTTAGTCAAGAAGGACCTGCCTTGAATGTTCATCTCTTCCTACATATATCTGTCTACATTCAACTTCCAACCACTGAATTTCATTAGTACCTTTTCTGCCAAATAAAATGAATTCCCAAAGAAAAAACAAAACTCACACAGCCTTCTGTTATTAAATTTTTTCTAATGAGAAACTAAACATGGCCTTGTAACCAGGTCCTTAAGAAGCTGAAATCAGTGAAAACGGTATAGTGCTTTAAGCCCAAACAGGGATTTGTTAGTTGACTCACTTTCAATTTGTCCATTATCTCCAAGAAACAATGTGAACTTATTTACATTCTTTACATAGCCATGTTTCACTCCTCACAGCATTTGCATCCCTTGAAGCTAGAATTACTTCCCAAGATGAACAACACAATGAGGACTGCAAACTGTTCTCACCTGCACAGGGCATACAGACTGTTTTCTTTGCTCCTCTGTGCTCATCAAAACCCTGTATAACCTTCTGAAGGTGCCTATATAAGGCAGTTGTCATGTCTAAGTTTATTTAGGTGCCTTCAGTGGGCATAACTGCTAGGCTTTTGGTAGTAGTGGACACTCCAGGGCAGGGACAGCTGTTAAAGAACTGCCGCGCATGGCTAAGTCTGGAGAAGAGGAAATAATTAATAAGGAAGGAGCAGCAGAGAGAGAGAAAGAACAAAAGAAAAAAAGAACAAAAGAATGAAAGAATGAATGAAAGAAAGAAAGGGTTGGAAAAAAAAAAAGTATTATGGATCTACTCCAGATTCCTGCACCGCTCCCCACCTCAGATGCTGCAAGAGCAGAGGAGTGGGGACTAGGACATTGGGAGAAGATGACTGAAGATGAGACAGGCGAAGGAGGAAAGACATTTTCCCTAAGTGTCTCTTAACTGTTTGCCTTCCTTAGTTCTTAAGTGAGTGATTATACTATGTTAATTGTCAGTAAAACAAATAAGTGAAATTCCCTGAGTGGAGATTTATCCACCACAGTGCCTAAGCTGGTGTCAGGGCTCTATTGCTCTCTGTCTGCAAGGCCTAGGAAGGAATTATAGTGGCAAAAAAAAAAATCTATCACCATTTTTGAAATAATGATTTCTAATGGTTTCTCAATCAGTGGACTAATGGGGCATGCTTTAAGTCATTTTGGCTCATATTTAGAAAATATGTGTTTTATTACTAGACAGTCTGAATGGCTTCCCTAATTACATTCTGACACCTTCACACATTAACATCACTATCACTTGTCATGTTACCACATGATAACCCCACAGGTCGAAGTCATGGATGAAGGGCTTCTTACTTGACACTGTGAATGAAAGTACCTGAATCAAAGAGCTGCATTAGTGGAATAAATTAGACCTGTTTATCAAAGTATTTAATACTATGATATACTTGCTAGGATAAATGGAGCATGAAGACTCAATACATGTATCAAGCATACATATAATCCATAGATTAAAAGAGTTTGACTGAAAGTTTTGATGAAATCATTATTGAACCAATGCTGATTTTGTAAGAGCTCAACCTTTCAGCCTTTAATGAGTACAATTAAATGGAGACTCTGACTAAACAATTACATCCCCTCATTGCTTTCTATTATCCCAGGTACCAAATGACTCAGAGCCCAGGGATTCGGGCTGTGGTGGTGATGCTGATCTGCATTTCTGGCCATCTTTGTGCAAAGTGGCACCAGCTTCATTCAGGAGACATGATTATGTAAAATGGCAGTGGAGGGAGGAAGGGGGCATGTTGGGAGGCTGATAAAAACCCTTGCAATCCTTTTCACTATCAGCTGTATCTCCTACTTTGAGCAAATAACCTGCTAATATAAATTTCATTCTGTTCATCAACACATAACTGCTTCTCATGGACACTGAAGTCTCAGAGCTGGCAAAGAAGTCAGTTGCTTAGGACAACTAATCGGTCATAATCCACTTGCCCCTCTTGCCTATGCCAGGGACCTGGAAAGACCAAGTGGCTGCAAATACTGCCACCAAGAGCCAAGCTGCCTGGGTCAGGTGGGTGAGTAGTGACAGAATACCTAAAAGGTCAGCTTCTGCCACCAGTGAAGGGCACTCTTCTCATCCAGTGGCAGCTGGAATGTCAAGTCAGATTTTCAAGCGTTCTCTTTCATCTTGGTACGCCTTGTTAACATTTTGCCTCCCAAATGTTAAAGGTGGTTTTATCCATCTTGTGGTGAGGTGGTCCATGGAGAAAAATTGGAAATAATTTCACGGAAGAATGACAAGGAGAAAGTCTTTATAGAACTCCCTCTAGAACCTGTCTCCTGTTGCTTGCTTTCCTAAGATGCCTGCAGCAGGAATTCCTGCTGCTACAGACTCAGAGGGCAAAGGAAGGAACCATGCTCTGTTTAGCCCATACATAGGAGTTAGCAGGGCATCCTTCCAGAATGCAGGACTCTTGCTTGGGCCACTGTACTACTATATAAAAACATGGGTCATTTTTACTTTAGTGTTAAGAAGTTGTATCAAATTAATGATATAGATGTCTACATAAACAAATGGACTTGTAGCTCTAAATGCTTGCAGTTTCTAGGAATACCTTGGGGTCTGATCTAGACTCACTTTTCAGCTTTTATTTTAGACAGGTGTGAGCATCCTTCCTCCTTCTCCAGATTTTTGCTCTTTAAGTGTTTATGACATCACACCACTCAATAAACTCTGTGGCCATTATGAATTCTAACCCAAGAGATAGGTACCTAATCTCTAGGAAACATTAAAATCTCTCATGGAAAATTTTCATAATGGATTGTGGCAGATCCAGATTCACAGCATACTAACTTTATCTCAGTTCCTTCCTTCTGAACAATGGACCTAATGCCATCCAATCTTCCACTCTAAGAGCAATGCTTTTGCAATTCCAACTGGTTGCACAATCACAAGGATTTTCCCCATCAAAAGAGAACTTGTAAGAGAACCAAAGTAACTCCCACGTTTGGTAGATAAAATTTCAATTTATGGGTAAACAATATTGATAATTGATTGAGTCTTTCATTAAAACAATATCTATAAGAGAATTGAGGAAATTCGGTCCCACTGTGAAGTCTCCCTTCACAAACATTAAATTATGTTCACTTTTAATCTAATCATGGCAGACATTTTTCACAGTGACATACAGATTATTTTTCATACAGTTATCAATTTTAAAAAGGCTCTCAAATGTAGGCATGCAAAAAATATTTAATTTATGGGTCCCACATTATAAGGAAGAAGCCCTTTTAATAAAAGTGGGAAATATCTGAGACCCAAAGCTCTGTTGCTGTTTCACAGGCCATAAAATCAGATGGTTTTGCTGGCTCACTGTGCCAATGAACAGTGTTCACTTCTACTGTAAGGCAAGTAAGGTTTCATACAGATGTAGTCTTGGTATATGGGCTTTGAAGCCCTCTTTACCATGGAAATTTTCTTATTTGTCTTCAAGATACAATACGTGTGTTTATCTCCTATATGTAAAATGGCCATTAATATGGTAGTCTTTGTCAAATACTCTTTGCAGGTACAAGAAGTAATTAGTATCATTTAATAGGACACTGGCCCTAGCAATTGGCAGATGGGCTGATGATAAGGATAGAATTAGATTTCCTCCTTCTTCTTTCAGAATGATCTCTCATGGACTAAAACTTCTCTTGCTTACTTTGAAGAATATTTTTAAACCTTTAGATATCTTTACTTGGGACTTTCTTTTCCTTTTGAGACTATTTGAAGCAATATGTAGCACTGTAAATCATGGAAAAAACCTTCTCCAGAATTATGTGAAGAGTAAAATCAGTGATGTGCTGCAAGTGTACATCTGTGGATGATTGCAGATGATTGCACCCATGAGGCATGTGGAATGATTACGAGCTGATGTTACAAAAACCTGAATGCAAAAGACTCTGCACTGTGTGGAAAGTGCAGGTAAGGAGGAAATCTGTACAGGATCCAACAACAGTGGGGATTCTGGCACATTTGTATCTATGAGGCACCCTTTTCAACAGAACCCACATAGACAGCTCTGCCAAAAACCTTAGTGTGGCCCTGATAGCAGTTACTGCCATGTTAAATATTGACTAAAGGTGGATGCACACTCAGATAAACAGTGAGATGTAAGGTAGGAGTACTTGTCATAGCCCTCCAATTCCCAAGACTTGTATGCTCTTATTTAACTCAACAACTATATTTGTGCTTTCTAGGTATATCAGATACAAATACTTAAACAAATACAATCATATGAATATTAATTTTTACAATTAATAGTGTCTGTTCAAAAAAAAAAGTAACTTTTCTCAATATTTAGCTGAACTTTTTTTATACACTTCATAGTACTGTCATGGTCTCAGGTACACTCTGCGCAATTAAACACAGCTAGGAAAAATACAGAGAAAAAAACCACAAAATCTCAAAGAAGAAACAGGCTAGCTGTGAATGTATCTGATGCTCTCAGTGGGAGACAAGGCTGAAGGCTGTTCTAAGATGAAGAAAACATCAACCTTTTTATAGAAACTTGAATCAAAACCAGCTAAGAAGTCTGAGAAAGAGAAGAGCTTGACAGTACCATATAAGTATAGTCAATAGAGAAGAACTTTGCTACCCACATCCACACAGGCAGCCAAGCCTTCCATTCATATTCTTTTACTTCCATTCAGCCCCACAGGGAGTGTTCAAAAAATCTTTCAGGCATCCTGAAGAATAAAAGATTAAATTTTATATTAAGGCTCACACTGTGTAAGAACAACACCTACTTAAGAAGTCAAGCTCTGTGTCAAAGTGTTGGAAAGAGTACTTGGGTTTCTACTGAGTTCATGAGCAATTTACTATAGGGAAGCAGGAACTTCCTGTAGCCTCTCATCAGCTGGAACCTGAAACAGCTGAAGTCAGCTCACCTAGAGGGATATCTTACTCTTTCCTTACTATCCTTCCTCCCATTTCAGAACTTCACAGACAAAAGAATTTGAGGTACTGGGAGCTTAGCTAATTGGCTCCCGTTTAATTCTTCAGTTTCACAAACAGTTATGAGATAGACCTCTGTGACTTTTGCTTATAACTTTTCCAGAGGTACTGCCGAACAGAACTTCCCTGGCTTTTTAGTAACTTCACTCTCTTTAGAGATTACACTTGCAAAGTTGGCAATACTAATTGGTGTTTACTTCATTCTACATGCAATCTAGAAATATGTACATTGAAGGACAGAGGCATTAGCTGTAGATACACGCTGATATGGCCCACACTGGAAAAATGATCTTCACAAACATCTTGTGTAAGTATCATGATATTAATATATATTAAAGGATGCAGGCACTCGACAACCTATGGCACAAATCTTCCTGTATCATTGCTGTACAAATGTGGAATGGAGGCAGGTTTTGTAAAGAGAAAGAAAACACTTGATGGTCTACATCTTTTAAAAGGCTTTTAACATTGTCTCATCGTGACAACACACAGGAATATGGCTAGGTGACACTGCTCTGTGATGGGTGCAAAACCATTTGTTAGGTGTCCTTATGAGCAGCTATTAATGAAACACTGTCAGAAAGGAAGACTGTCAAAGTTCCAGAGTCTAATCTTGGTCTGATTCTATTTATTTTTTCACTCTTGACCAGGTTGATAGAAAATAAATGATACTCATGTAATTTCAGATAAAAGTAAGCTAAAAGGCAACACAAGTAATCAGGAGGAGAGAATTAAAACTCCAGAAAGTCTTTCAAATTGAAGAAATAGTCTGGAAAAACAAAAGAAAGTATGCTGTTCAACAGAGACAAATGTAAGGGTTTACATTTAAAAGAAATAAGTAAACAAAAAAAGTATGGGATACAGTGATGGCAGCTCTTTCAGTAGGACACAACGGCTGTAATAAATTAGAAAAACATGAATCACCCACAACATGCTGTTCTGAAAATGGCAAACATCTCACTGGGATGTAGAAATTGTAACAGAGCTTAAAACTACATAAAATAATGGCTCTGCTGGGGTATTCTGACAGTACTGCATTTCAACAAAGTGGTGAACCAGCCAGAGAAGGTCTAGAGAAGGACAGTAAGAACAGTTTAAGGCATAAAACATAAGTCTTATAGCAAAAGACTGAAACATTTAGAGCCATATGGAAGGCATAAGGAAAGATGCAGAAACGCTTTTTTTTTAAGGTTTTGCCTATGCCAGTAGTGAATAAGGTGAGAAATTAAGATCTTAAAATGCATAAAGAAGAAAGATTCAGGTTATACTTCAGGAAAATCTTCCTAAGAGGAAAGACAATGAAGCAACACAATAAGTTGCCTGGAAAGATTATGAAGTCTGCTTCTCACCAGAAGGAGATGGCCTAAATTATCTTGAGAAGATGACTTCAAGACACATTTATCAGTAGTCTATAACTATGTTCTTCCTTAAACAACATGTATACACTTGCATGGAAACATACATAAAACAGATACACAGAACACCTCAAAACTAGAAATAGAAAACTTGGGAAATAAATATATTTTGTTTATTTAAATAGGTATCAAAACTTACACTATCATGTTTCCAATTTTCATCCTTTAAAGTCAAAGCCAAAGGGTATGGCCAAAATCAAGGTCTTTTCCAAATATGAAGCTATCTAATTGGCATATTCACAGTATTAAAAACTCTATTAACTTTTATCTGATTAGGACAGCTTGGTCTTCACCCAGTGATAAAATTGTAAAAATCCCTCTTTTTTTTCTTTCAAGAGAAGAAAAATAACAGAAATTATCAAATTCAAATATACATAGCTTGTTCTTATATGCCACAAATTAAGAGTTACTAATTATACAGTAGCTGGAAAACTGCTATGCTCTTGTGATTTTTGTAATGATAGATTTCAGGATCCAACAGGACAGGCTGCATCATAATACCTGCAAATTAAATACAAATGAAAGTACAATAAAATAGTATAATTACTCAGAAAAGATTGATTTCATTACTTACCTGTTAACTACATACAAAGCTGCATCACAAAATGGATATTTACAAAATATTGATAAACTTGCTGGTTATAATCCTGTTTATAACACTCCTAATTTGAGGAAGCTTATTTAACATTTTGTGGGAAAGCTTCTGTGTCTTACCCAGTACTTTAAAGTTTAGTAATCAGCCTTCAATTCATATTCAATTTAACTTCTGGCTACTGCACCGAGAGGTGTTATACCCTGGTTACCTATTTCTAGACAAAAACAATTTATCACTTACAAGTCTCCTAGGTCTATAAGCAATCTCTGACCTTTAAAATGCAATACTCAGAAATACATATTGATAAAGCATAGGACTGTGACTCAGGAGACCAGAGTTTCAGTCCTGATTTTTTAACTAGTTTTGAAGGCATCCATGGACAAACTATTTCACCTGTCTTTGCAAACCTTCCCCCATCATTAAAAACAAGCTGTCGTCCTTTATTAAGCACTCTGGGCCTCGTTCAACTCTTCTGCCCATTGAAGCTTGTCTAAGACATTGCAACTACTTTTCCCTGGTGACCAGATGGGCAGCTAGAACAACACCCTAATGCCACTAATAATTTCATATGTCAAGATAAGAAGGGTGATTTCAATCTGAGGCCTAATTATTCTGGCAATACCCCTATCTCGTGCTCCCTTCTCAAACTACCTGGAACTATAGAACTTGAATGTGGATGGTTTTAGGTTCTAGTGTGAACTCAGCCCATGTTCATCCAGGCATGGCAGTAAATCTGAAGGCATCCTAGTAACTCTGACTGAGAGATCAGACAGGATTATCCTTTGAAATCTACAGAAGAAAAAATTTATAGAAAATTTGGTACTATCAACAGTGCTATTCATCTAGCAGTGCTGGTACAAATGCTATGCTTCTGACTCCCAGAGGGAACAAAATGGTGCTTGGTTGAAATCAGGTTTTTCTCCCTTTCTCGCAAGAAAAAAGAAAGGACATAAATGGCACTTTTTGTTCAGAAATTATTTGGTATTACCGAGTACTTGTTGTAGCAGGACTCTGAGACTTTCTTGTAACTCTCTGGCTCATTGTGTATATTCAGCAACCTGAATATTCAGGAACCAACTGAAGCAATTCCAGCCGTAAAGGCTTTCAATACTCAAAAAAACTTTTTGGATTGCAGTTATTCAGTCATTAAATCTTTCCATTACCTTCAAATTCAGCTGGGGCCAGGATAACAGGCTGGAGCTTAAGCCAGAAGAACGAAAAAAAAACTTATCAGAGTCAAAGAGATGCATCAGAAAGAATTCAGCCTGTGGTTATGCTCTGTATTTGAAGGTACTTCCCTACCTGTTCTGAAATGAAAATTTACAGCTGCAGGCTCCTGTTGGACCTTTATCTGTTACGTAAATGTGCGATAACCGCAATGTTCTGACAGAGTAACTGCATATTTTCCATTTGGATGTGGATCTTGCCACAGCTGCCCATGCTCTTGCCACCTTTCCTGATTTTGTGTTCTATACTCATTTCCTCATGGGGATGGCACAACACATTGCAGCTGTCAGAGAACGTATTCTCCTGGTAACTGCAGTGTTTTGCACAGAACACAAAATGCACCTGTATTGCAAAATCTGCCTGACTCTCAATAATTTTTCTGGCTGATGTTCTGACTTACACAGTTTGGATTAGGACTGCCACAGATACATGGCATCATTTTTTCTCCCATCTTCTCCTTCGTAACAAGATGATTATCAGAGTAATTCCAGATGTGGGGTTTTTTTGTGTGGTGGTTTTTTTGGTTTTTTTTTTTTTGTTTGTTTGTTTGTTTGATTGATTTGTTTTTTTTTTTTTGCATGGGAATTACTACTAAAATTAGACAAACAGAAGGAATTTTATACTCTAAAATGAACCAAAAATAAAACACAGAAATTAGTCATCGCATTTGCATACTGGTGGTAATCAACAGTTGACTCCTTATAAAGACATTGTTTCAAAGTTATTTAAATCCTGGGATCCCAGGCAATGTAAAAATACATCATAACTGCAAAGCAAATAGCACAGCTTCTCTTTCTGGCATGTGCTCTATTTGAGTAGAATACTGGTTGCACTTGATGTCTTTTCAGTACAGACATGAACTATCTCTTCCATTCATTTCAAAAACATTTTCAAATGGATACTGAAATGGATTTTACCAGTAGGACAGACCTATCTCATTAAAGCCACTGTAGCCCAGCTCTTGCCTGCTTAGTCCCAGATCTTCAAGGTCCATGCATTTAAATCCAGGTGGGCACTGGTAACCTTCTTCTAGCTCTCTGGAACAGTGGGTGTCTGGGATAGCTAAATTATTCCAGGTTACATTTCTGTGAAAAATACAAAATTAAGTTGTTACATAAACTCAGCCCATAGCAAAACTAAATATCTGAAAGTGCTGAAAGTGAGAGGACTAAAGCGAAAAGTTCATCAGCAGTTATTTTTACTACCTGATGTTCTTTGGTATACGCTACTTTCATTAATAAGCACTTATTGTAAAGGGCAAGCTAACACTCTCCTACAATTTCAGCCTTACGTAATGACAGTGCAAATACTAACAGCAGAAATTTCATACTAATGCCTAGAGATCCCACAAAAATGGAGACTCTCCAAGAAATGGAAGAGTTAACATTCAGCTGCTCCAACTGCTCTGTAATGCAATTTGGACACAATGTTTCAGGCTCCTTTGCAGATCCTGAGAGTGTGTTCAACCACAGTCAATACTATGACTTTGACTTACAAAGGCATTACTTGTGCTTGCTTTGACACTCCTTAAAAGGATCCTTGTGGATGACTTGTCAGTCACCTGAGTATGCATTCAGCTTCTTGTAACTTGGTCAGGACAGGCTTCCACCATGGATGAACGGTCACAGGAAAGAAGTAAAACCATTACATGGGTAGTACAATTAGTATCTAGGCACTGCTGTGACTGAAACAGATCTGATTCACTTTTAGGTCAGTCCAGCAATGATTTGGCAGAAGAGGTGAAAAAATTTGAGCTGTTTTGAATTGGTTCAAACTGATTTATGTAAGTGACCGTAACATTTTAAAATAGAAAGATCATGAGACAAGGGCCAGTGCCCCAACACAGTGTCACAGTGTTGGTCATTTTTCACTGTTGTCAGAGGCTGAGCATCACTTGTTTTCCCAGTTTCTCTGGCAGCTGTGGTTGAGCTGCTGGAGGCTTTGTCACACTGGACCACCATGGGAATTTAGATAGGCCCAGCACTAAGGACCATAAAAGCTAAAAGAAGAGGGAGGACAAGTTTGTTGCTCTCTGTTCTATTAAATACATGCCTGTGGCATGTACACATAAATACGGGTTATCTAAGTACTCCCAAACTTTGGGAAGGAGAAGCTCAGGCAGTTGATTCCTCCTAATCACTTACAGTGCCCAGTTAGTAATCACAATACCCAATCCTTTGCCAAAACCAAAGACTGGTCACCCCATTTTCCCAGCAGTAGTTTAGTTAAGAGGAAACCTCAGCAAACCATCCCACTCCACCCTGAGCAGGTCCCTGTCAGCGTCTGCAAAGCAACGCAGCACAGAAGTGGGGATTCACGTTACTTGTACTGCGGGGCTGCTGGGCAAACCAAAGAGAAGAAAGGTCCATATAAGGCTCCAACTCTGCTGAATGAGCACACAGCTAAGCAACAACTTTTTCTCCCTGCTTGTATTCTCTCATCCAGCATATGAAAACCCTGATTTTTGGTTCAGGCCTAGGGCAATTTCAAATCAGATGTGAAAAGCTAATCACAGTGAATTCTGGTCTGAGAAAAAAAGTCAAAAGCATTTTCCATTCATGTTCAGGTTGATTTTGACTTCCTGGTTACAGCACAGATTTTTTTTTTTTTTTTTTTTAATATAAAACCACCCGAAACGAATTGCTGAAAGTTACCAAAAAAATGTTGTAGTATTCACCCTGTTATCCCAAGGCTTCAACCAGTGTCTTAAAATACATCATTTTAATCTTGCTTGTCCACAGAAAAGGTGAAACTTTTCAGCCTGCCCTTTAGTATAATTAAAGTAGTATCTTATTGTTTTTCTGAAAGTCCTTTTCCTTTAATCTAACTCAGAGATGCATTTTGACAACCAAATTGGGTGAACAGAAGCTTTAATTACTTTATTTTTATTGCTTTTATGCACTGCATGGAATAACAATACATTAGTTGAAATCTGTCTGTGTGAAATCAAAGCTTCCTACAAAATTTTTCCTAGGCAATTATAAATGCAGATAAATAACTACTGTGACATCTATGCTGTAGTCATTTCTTCGTGATACCAGAGAGACGTATATATCTGCATGGATGCACACACAGACATGTACAGTTCCAGATGGAGTTTTAAAGAACACCCTGAAATTTAGCAATGTGCATAACTAAAAAGACAGATACACAAGCATATGTATATTTGTTCCCCTTTTGTAAACATGCTTAGCACATGTCACTCAAGTATTTGAAAATTAATCTGTACACCCTAATTCCTTTAAACTAGAAGATGTTAATTCATACCCAGTTGTATGCTTTATGTTAGATTTATGATACCGCCATCCAAAAGCCATTATAAGACTAACATAAAACAATATTTTACATATATTTTTAGAAATTAAAATTAATTCATTGGCTCAGGCAGATTCAGAACCCCGGCTACTGGTAGCTAATGAATTTCACATCATGGTTTGCATTAGAAAATCCCTCAAATCCCAAGAGGCCAGCAGTATGAGGGCATATTATTAAAAGCATTGCTGGCTCAATCACTGCAATGCAAAGCATTCATTTAAGTGCTTCATTTAAACCTAGATCATTTTTTTATTTAACCTCCTTCTGAAGGAAAAAAAAACCAAACAAACTGTCTCTGTGCACTGAGTATGATTTAGGCTAAAAATGAAGAATCTCTGCTTATAGTACTTGTACAGATACAAGCCTTTTTGGATCACTGTCACCAGGCAAATTGTGTTCTGCCTCAAGACAGTAAATAAGCATAGACTAGTACACATTCTAGATTACATATCTAGAAGTGGCTAGAACATCACCAGAAGTTTTCAAAATAAGATGATTTAAATTTTATGGCTTCATAGGCCATACTCAATATCAATTAAGTACTGAGATACTGATTCAGCACATAATTAGTTTTAAGCATCTCAAAAGTTCAGTTAGGTAATGTGCTTAAACACCTTGCTGAACAGGGTGCCTGGATAAATTTATGAACAAGAAATAATTCATGCCAATAGACCAACAATATTTCTATGCAGAGTATTCAATGTCTGTGGAGTGCAGTATCAACCCAACAGGCGAGCGGAGAAATTAATTCTCCACAGGAATGTCAAGGATGCAGAAGAAGATAACTGACTTCACATCACTTGATAGGCATCCTTCAATAACAAGATTGTTGCAAAAGACATAGGACTGTTACTCTGACATGATTTTAAGTGCCTGAAGAATGTTATGATTACATACATATGTACACCACAGGAAGAACCTGAACTGATGTCTCTTGGGAGCACACATGCCTCTTTTCCATGGCATCTGTTACAAAACTGGTCTTTCAACCACCATGTGCTCATGTGAGAACAATCTCTCTTTTAGTACCTTCTCCTTATTAGGGCAGTTCTTCAAAGAGGGGTTTTGACACCCTAAGAGACAAATTAAGCAGGTAGCTTCTAGCTTCCTGTTTTCTGCTAGCCTGACTTTCTCTGCTGAAAATAGAGATGGGGAAAAAATGGGATTTTTTTTATTCTGGTATTTTGCTAATTTTCTAAGATATGACCAGAAAGCCATTCAAAATTAGCAAGCTTCTTATGTAGTTTCCAGATCCAGAAAATGAAAAAAAAAACCAAAAAACCAAAAACAAAAACCTAAGAAGTATATTTATTGATAAGGCAATGAAGAAATCATTTCAAATGCTCAATTACGTAAAGAAGTTAATAAGTAAAAACAACTTAGCTGGAGCCGAAGGATTTTCTGCATTTCTTAAAAGGAACTGTATGTCTGTCCCTGTACAAAACCAGGCGCTGCCCAGCTGCTGACTGGAGAGCTAGTGCATGTTAAAAATACCATAGCAGACATAAAAATGGCTTGTAGATCATGAAGCAAATAAGTAGCAACTGTGCAGCTTCCAAAGAGGGAGCAATACATTAACTGGGGTCTCAGAGGAGTTGGCACTGTATTCTGTGCTATCCATTTTCATTAGTGACCTGGGGGACCTTATGAATTCAGCTCCATCAAAATCATACCAAGCATATGATGAAGGATAACAAATACCTTTGAGAACAGAAAAAGATAATGCAGTTCTGAAGACTTTAAAGGTTACTCTCAATAACTGTGATTTAATGTCAAGTAACGAATTCAGAAAGTGATAGAACTTAAACACAAAATGGACACTGCTGTATAGAAAGTAATAATACAGAAATAAGCTTAGATCAGATGAGTGATAAAAGATTTTTCTTTTAGATATCAAGAACTATAGTTTTTTCTTCTGCTAGATGTCTAACTCTGAATATGCAATTTCAAAAAAAAAAATCCATTCCTATACGTTTCAGAAGAGATGCTTCTGCTTTGCCATATTGACAGAACACAGAGGAAAAGCATGAAGCTAGTGAAACTCTAGCAATAAACCTAAAATAAATCCAGAGAACTCCACGGTACACAGAAGTTGTTCCTGCAGCTCAAATTAAATGGATGCTGGGCTAGGATCTCTCAATAATTACTTTCTGATGAAGTAATACTGTGTTTCTACATTGACTTTAGACAAATTATCTGATGAATATTAATACACTGCTCTCTTACATATATAGGTCAATGATATCTAATTAATTTGTCTTTATTCTGACAATCAGGGTGATCTACCACCATGAAACAACTTCCCTGTACCATTCAACACAATGATTATAGTGCATGAACTTATTTTTTAAAGCTTTAAATTTTATCTTATATCAGCATTTTATGAAATGAGATGTAATTCACAAGCTGAATTCATAGTGGGAAAGTAAGGTCAGCTGTGTCATGAGCATTCTGATTTTAACAATGCTTTGGAGCCTTTTTTAAAACAAAAAAATATAAAAGCAAAATATGTGCAGATGTATATTAATGGTAGGGGAACCTCTCAGGTCACAAATCTGATGTAGCAAATGCTAATTGCTACGGTAGCAAATAAAAACGTCTTTTTTACAAATTTATTTCTAATTTATTGAATCATACAAAAGAACAGATTTTCACACCAAATGCAGAATAAGTTGTTTAGTCACCAACACTTCACATTCTAGATTTAAAGCTCCTTCCCACAATTGAGTCCATGCAAATAGCCAAGACTTGTAACTCAATTTTATTTCCTTCACACTGATTACTGGGGCCTTTGGGATGCCTCATGCTAGCCCTCTTAACATTTAGATGCTGATCTAGGAGGTCGCAGGTCTCTGAGAGCCCTGTGTCCTACTTGAGTGTCTTGGATACATCAGTAACACCAAATGTCTGCACATGGGTAAGTGCATCAAGTTAAAAACCTTCAAGTTAAAAAAAAATGACACTTTCTATGATCAGCCAAGACATCAACCTTGGTTTATTTTCTCCAGCCAGTTATAGAGCACATAACCTTGTTCTCCAATCAAAAGACTTTCCTTAAGGAAGATCATTTATAGAATTAAAAAGAAAAAAAAAAATACTCATGGCATAACCATGGCTGTAATTTTATACCGATAAAAATGAGAAAATCTGCAATTAAGATTCTTATGACAATATCATACAGAAACATTGTGCAGAAGGGAATTTTTAAATAACTTTTCTATTTAGAATTTATCCTCTTAAATGCTCAGATAGTTCATGGCAATTTCTATACACCTGATGATACCATTAGGTAGTCAAAAATATTAAAATTTTTTATTTAGTATTCCAAGTTACATTTATTTTCAGAAACTCTGGGAACTTGAAAGATAGGAAGCCTAGATGGCAAATTGTTTGCTTTACCTGATTCCTTGTAAAAAAGTAAAATGGAGAAAGGTTAAAGTTTATTTGTTGCTTAGTGACCATGAAAAGAATCTAAGCACCTAGGCAAATTTCCTTTGCTTTGTCCTTTTAAATGTGTCTCTTATTCCCAAAGCCATATCTTAATTCTTACTGTGCTCATCCAATCAAGTCCTTTTCTCCTGTGGGAAACTCTGAACATACAACTGCTATTAACAGATGGTTCCTGGACTACTTCCTTACACTAGTGCTCTTTTTACAGGCCTAAAAATAATAACAGCTGTTCCTGCACAATTGTTAGAATAATAATATTGTGCTATAATAATTGCTACAGATTTGTTTCTATCACGAAGTTTTCTATTTAACATTTTCATAATTATTACCCCATTATGACCTCAGCTTAACAAGGACAATATTAATGAATAAATCACTTATTTTGATATTTCTAAAGTTTGCGGTAGTAGTTTATCATTATGATTGGGCATAACTTTTTCAAAGTGCACTCAGTGTGAGCAAACTCTCCTGTCACTGAAGTCAGACACATACATAATTGCTAACTTCAGTGAAATGACACCATACTGCAATTGGGCTCTGTTGACAGATCTTCTAGTTTGTGCAGAAAGAGATTGTAAGTTAGAACCATGATGCTGCTGGAGTTATTACAGGTTCTACAGAATCCAATAACAGTGTCCTCCAAAATCACAGGTGCAAGTTAAAGAAATTTCAGAGAGTACCTCTAGTTTAAGGACTACAGATTTGTTTAGGCACAATTCTTCCTCTGATATTTTACAATCTTAGCATTCCCATGGGTCATTTTTAAATGTTATGTTTTACTTTTAGTCAAATTTAAATCTAAAGTCATCATGTTCCATACTTACAGAGCCAGTTTCCTGTTTTTAATCCAACAACAAAATCTGTGTTATCTTTTAAACTGTAAGCGTGAAAACTTCATCCATATTTAATGTTTCTCATAATTATATCTGTAATTATAACTATAAAGCTTTCAACTCTTTCTCGTAACAGATTGTCTCTTATATCTATTCATTATTTTTATCACATTAAAAGATAACATAGGGCATGCTTAAGGACTCATGGCTTTACGAACAACATAAACACATAGCTTAAGCTTTGGCAACATTCCATATTTTACATTGTAGCTTGGCAAACACAGATCCTACTAATCAAGAATTAGTAAGTGAGGAGAATATCAGACAGCATCTGCTAGGGATAATTATATTCAAATCAACAAGCCCAAATAACTGAGGGCATCTCTTCCATTAATTTTTAATAAATCCTGAAATAGCAGGGAAATTCCGGAAGAATGCTAATGTGCCATTAATTTTTAAAGAACAAGCAGCCCAACTACTTAGCCTGACATCAACCAAGACAAAAGAAAGAGTGAGCTGATAAAAAGTTTAATTGGTAAAGAGTAAAGAACATTAAAGTAATAAATGGCAGCCAGAATGGATTTAGACAAAATAATTCTCATCATAGTAACATGATTTTTATAAGATTACGGATTTGTCAAATAAAATTGCCTAGCTTGGACTTTGTAAAGCAATTCATTCAGTAACACATGACTGATTAAAAAGTTGGCACTATATAATATCAATAAAGCACCAGCTAAATGGGGAGAAAACTGATTAACTGACATGTCAAAAAATACTTGCAAGTGAAATGATCATCATAATCTACTGGAATCAATGAGGGAGAAACATATAAAATTAAGAATAAGGATAGAAACATAAATAACAATAAGAGCAAGGCATTCTAACAAGTTATCAGAATTATTTGGTTACCTTGATCAAATAAACCAAAATGTGCTTTAATACAGCCAAATGAAAAGTTATAATGGTAGGACCACTGAAAGCCAATCTTATGTCCTGTGGTCTATGGATTAAAAGGGATAAGAGGATGGAAATACTGTTTTATAGAATATAGGTGCCACCTAAAAGTTTGAGATGAGGGGATATGACAAGGCATCCTCTCATACTGGTCCCAATAACATCATGGCAAGAAAAAGCCACTGCTTCCCCCAGACTGTATACACAAAGCAATAATGAATAATGTTCCTCTTTGTATGACACTCATACAAATTATGATTAACTTTACATACATATTTTTGATCACAGTTTAATATTTGAAAAACTGAGGAAGTCATAGAAAAAAATGAAAATGACAACACTGAAAAACATGGTTTGCAGTAAAAGACCTGAAGAGCTAAACAATGTTATTTTATTAAAAAGCATATTGAAAGGTGCTTCAATTGTTGTAAGTGGATTCACACAGAGAAAATACTAGGAATTACAGTTCTGTGTAATCTGGCATAAAAAAGCATAACAAGAATAGAAAGCTAACAGTTGAAGCCAGACAAATTAAAATGATGAATTAGGAACATTTTTCAACAGTGAAATGGTTTTTGTAAGAAACAAGAAGTTCCCTTTCTTATGACTTCTGCAAACTAGTCAAGAACAGATACACACCTAGGAGATACACCGGAGTCAGACACAAGCTATAAGGTTTCATAGAAGTGAAACAAATTGAAGTCTGACTAGATGACCCAATAGTTACTTTTAATTTTAAATTCAATATATAGATAGCGGTAATAATTTACTACTGCTAATATATTTTCTTTCAGCAATTTTTCCCAAGGTAAATGATTTTTTTAATATCTTGAAATCCAGTTTAGATCTTTTATTCACTATTTATCTGTTCACTTTCAGGCTTCAGTGTTGGGGGTTTTTTTGCAAGTTTTCACAATCTTGTAGTGTCTAAGTTGGAGTCTGTGGATGGAACTTGGATATTCTTCCTTTTTTTCGCCAATTTTCCAAGAAGAAAATTATTTACATGTTTATTCAACAAATTAAGGAAAGTAATGGTCTTACTTTCTTCTCCCACCCACATTCAGTAATAAGGCATCATTAAATCAGACTGTCTATTACGTGAGGCAGCAATACTGAGTAAAGTTTGGTTTTATTTTGATTGTAGTATTTTTCCATTTCATATGTGACCTAAGTTAGGGTCTAAAAATGTACCTTTGATGTTCCTTCTATTGCTACTCACTGCACAGGAATTTCGAACAGATTCAGATTAAATCACCAACCTTATCTCACACTTCAGGATGCAAAAGTTCAAAGTTCCAACACCTCTTCGCTGAATCCCTAGAAGGAGCTGCACAAGTAAAGACTGCAGCTCTGGTGTCCTGACTTACCCTACCTCATTTTAGGCAATGAAGACAGAGAGAGAGAGAAATACATCTCCAGAGGTTCAAGGTCAGTGGGTTCATCCACACTTCTGAGGCACCTTTCTCTCTGTGACTGTCAGAGAGGAAATTCAAGGCATTTAGGTTCCTAGCACAGGTGCTAACATCAAAGTCAGATGATTCTGTACTCATGGCAGATTACTTACGTTACACAAAGGCAATAGTGTCATTGCCCAAATGAAAACAGGATGGTTGCAGCTACTCAACAAATTTGACAAGCTATTCGTTTAATCACTTGTTACTGGCATTAGAGGAAATTAAATTGAAATCACTCAGCCATTACCCTTCAAAGTAAAAAAGTCACTGAAGTTCACCACAGAAAAATGAGTAGAAGAAATATTTCCTATGGACAGGGCTGAAATGTACATCCAGGCACTAGGAAACAAAACTCAAAACAGAAAATTTCAGAAGTTCCAGTATGCATTTGTTTATAAAGTAGCATGCACAAACAGTACTACTTTGAGATTTCATCAAATTCCACATGACATAACAACTTTATGACACCGCATTTTTGTGACTGCAACAATCAGTCATGAGGGAGCTGAATTCAAAAGGCAATTGCTTATATGTATGCTAATGCAAAACTTGTTTCACAGGAATCAAAACAACATGAATTAATGGTATTCACACAATGAAGGAGGCTGTCACTCTAAGTGCTTAATATGCAGGAAATAAACAGGAAGAGTTAAAATCAAATCTAGCTAGCTTGCATGAATCTGCATGTCACTGAGGTATATTAAATGAGACTTATTTACAAGTTGAAGTGATCTCATACATATAGTACTATTACAATCCAAAACAGCATTTATTTATAGAATTTAAAAGAAAGAGTAAAAAAACCACCTCTCTTCTCTTTTAAATAGCAAAGTCACGAACTGAAATGTATAAGACAATCTAAGCTGAAGACTGTACCCAAGACGATTTTAAAGTATGTTCAGGATCACTTCAAAAATTCCTAATGTTACGTATCGGACTTCGCTGGAAGAAATACAGAAAAATATCTTCTAAGTTGCTGTCTAACCACTATAGGGAAAACACAAGGCCAATAATCTGCACTGTAGGATTTGAAAATCCCAAGACCGAAATTCTTCTGAGAATTACTTTTATCAAAGCTTACAAGCACTTTTGGATGCCTCACCCACAAAGCAGAGTTTTACCTACAACCATTGAATGGGGGAGGTTTTCCTGATTCTTTCTTTGGACCAAGGCATCATGCAGTTTTATCTCAACATTTTCCTTAGGCACAAGACTGGGTAATCTTCAGCATGATAAAAGAATACTGCCATGAATCCAAATCTGCACTACATACAAAACCAATTCCTTCCTAAAGCTTGTGTTGCAAAGTGTCAAGACCATACACAGGATGCCTTCATCAAATACACTTACACACACCAATCACAAACATCTGAAGTGGCAGGAGATGTGACTTAGCCTAGCAGAAGGGGCTGCTACCACTGAACGCCTAAGAAAAAATTTTCAATATAATCCAGCTAGCTCCAAAAGGAAACTATTTAGCATTTGGTGACTGGCCATCTGACTGAGCCCATCTGCCAAAGCTCTCACTTTACCTGGGAGAAAGCAGCTTGATATCTCCATTTGATAGCATGATTGTTACTCAGAGTAGGCAGGAAGACTTACTGCCAAAACTGGATTGCTGTTTTATTTGGTGAAAGGGCTTCTCTGTCAGGGCATTACAGAGAGCAGTATCATTAAAATATGCAGCTGCAGACCTACAGTAAGGTCGAATGACTTTTTCAGGGATCTAAAATATTGCTGGGTTTCCAAGACACCCAAATATAAAATCCCAGATTGGTCTAGCCTTCAAGCCTACAGGCTACCTCCTGCTCTAAAGAAAAATTAAATGAGGCATTGACAGTCTGTAACCAAAGCTTTGTCTTCAAATCGCAGCTGAAAAGCCCTTCCCATTAAACTGCTAGGTAGAAGGCATACAATAAGTTGGTTTGGATTGTAGTTTTCATACTGCCGCTGGGCAATGGCCATGACAATAAAGAAAAGAGGGAGACAGCACAGAAGACTAAGCTGTAACAAGTAATAAGTCTTATTCCTGCTGCCTTGGCAGGCGCCCCACATAAGGAGAGGGCATGAGGAGGCTAAGCCTTTATTTGAGGTGAACTGGAGATGAAGACAAGGAGCTGAAAGGAAGAAGGTGGCAGTGATGTACGAATTTATGAGGAAAACTGGTCAAATCACACATCAGTGAACCCAGCACAGCCTGCTACAACAGGAACAAAAGGGTGGCAAGTATTTTAGGCACTGGAAAAGAGTGAACGTGGTGTGCATTTGTGTCAAGTACAAACAGTTGTGTCAAGTACAAACAATGTGGTTCACTGAGTATAAAGGCAGGTGTTCTACACTAACGACTGATGTTGGATTTGGGGGCTTTTCTTGAAATTTATTAAAAACTTTTCTATCTTACATGAGAGAGAGAGAGCAGGGGAGTGAGGGACCAACTACATAAGAGGCTAAGAAATCAGTGATAGGGATGGTAGATGTAGGTAAAGATTGAGTAGGAACATATTTTAAAAAAGTGGAACCCAAAAATTGATAATAACACCTCTGATAGTAAGAAGCATGTTTTGGTGGGCTGTTTGGACATTCCATGTGGGGTAGGATGAAGAATGAAGTTGAAACATTCAGGAATAGGCTCTCACCCCTACTGCAAAGTTTGTACACAATGGGAGAGAAAACAATAAAACTGCAGGAAGCCACACTCTCACTTCTGTCCTAATTTAAAATAGCTCTGCATCCAACCCTCCTCACTTCCAATGTGTCTCCCTTTAAAAGAGATGTAGCAAATGCAAACAACTCTTCAAATGCCCAGGATAACAATACCTGACCTTTTGTTATGTCAAGAAGGACCACATAAAATCACAGAAAAATAAGGTTGGATATGAACACTCAACAGGACATTAAATATAGTTCTCTGCCCTAGTCTATTTCTACTTTTCCCAACAGAAGTTCCCACAGCCTGTTTATCCTTTATCCCTACCACTACAAACATTTTTCCTCATATCCTACCTAGCATGAAATTTTTGTCCTGAAATTTCACACATATACTTCTTATGCTAGTAGTAGTACAGAGAGACCAGATCTCTTTACTCTGTGCTAAAGTGCTTATTCACTCAAAACCTGTGGTATGTCCACTACATTTTTTAAGTTAAAAAACTGCTGAACACTCTTTATCAGCTCTGCTCTCTCTAAAATACATATTTCCCTCCTTTAGACTCCAGATGATGCCTGTATCTTCTATGATACTACAATTATACATTTTTACAAGAGCACACAGTACTGCTGATCTCTGTTCCAGCATTATGCTCCTAAATCACTTTATGAAGAACTACCTTTTCCACATCACCCACAATGCTGTATTTGTACAGCTCCTTTTTCCTAAGTGCAGTATATTGTCCCTGCTGACTTTCATCCAACTTTTCAGAGCATGTCTTCAATTTTTAAAGACCATTTTCATTCTAATCTTGCCTTCCAAAACATGTCCAGTCCTTCCCAACCTCATATCATCCTCAGTGCAGTAAGTGTATCCTATGTGCCACCAGGCAGGATGTTAATGAAACTCCAAAAAGCACATAGCAGGCTTATGTGGATCCCCACTCTTTCTGTTCTGACATTAATAGCTCTCACTGAGCATGTTTTTTAAGCAGTTTTGAACCTATTCTATGATTATTTTCACCTTAACCATTTTTCTCCCGCCAGCTAAAAAAAATGTCCTGTGAGACTGCTACAAAGCCTTTCTAAACTAAAGAAATAGGACATCCACTCCTCTCCAATTCACATGGCTATTATCCTGCCATAGGCAATTATATTTTTTTGACATGATTTATTCTTTACAAATCCATATTAGCTCCTACTCACTTCCTTGCTTTCTTCCAAATGCTTACAAATTTTTTGTTTGTTTATTCACCACAGAATTGTTTCAGGGATAGAAGTTAAACTTGAAGTATTCCAGACATAATTCCCTGTCTTTTCTTGCCCTGTCTCTTATCCCTTCCTCCTTTTTTAAACTTCTACTGTTTTCCTGCTTCCCGCCCACCCTCCACAAGTTCTCAGAAAAAATAAAATAGCTGAGATGATAGCTTCAGTCTGCTCACAAATATCTCAGGATGAATATTCCAGCATTTCCCAGGCTTTACTGAACTGCTTTAATCCAAAGGATTGGGAGAGGAATCACACTCAGCTTCCAGAAAACAACACAAAACTGAAAGCAGTCCCCTGGTTTTCAAAACAGTATATGAAATAGATCACTAATGGATAGAGATCTGAAACATAATGGAAACAGACCTCTTTTAAAACTTCTTTCTCAATATTCCTTATAAATGCTTGCACATCTAGAAGTGACTCTTTTGCACAGTATTTCAAGGTTAAGTTAGATGTACTGCTCAGTGATAACTGCTATTTAATCCGTGAATGTCAGAACATCCACAGCCTTCTCTATTAGTTGCTTGGCTTCCTCTTGCAATATAGAGAACAGAACTTTTCCAGCTTCCTTTATATTTAAGAAATCAAACAATACCCAATCACCCATCAGGCAGATTCAGTGGAGATCACTCTTGGGATTCCATTTTTCTGGGGATGTCTGGTCTTGCCTTAAATTTTGTGATACACTGGAGGATGTTCTGCCTTCCGGCATCTTGGCCTCCTGCAGGTTTCTGTGAAAAGCTCACTACTCATCAGGCCTTATTTCTGTACAGAGACTACCAGGTAAAAAAACTTGTGGCTAAATAGAAGTTTTCCCTACAGCAAAGAGGCGATTATGTAGTTATGTTATTCAAATCCTTGTGTATATAGTCAGCCAATTTCCCAATAATCTAAAAAATCTACTCCAGCTTGCTCAAAAGCACTTACTCTCAAAAAAAGTCCCATAAAGGTTGACAGGCTGAGAAGAAATTCAATCAACTTTGATGTCTGCACTGAGTCAGAGAATTGTGTAAAGCTAAATGGCTCCAAATCTTAATACAGACAAGTACATGTCATTACTGAGCCACCAGGAGCTGAGGTAATTGGGTTCTCATCATTCTATCCTAGAGCATCACTAAAAGGTCACCTTTTTGTTTAAAACTGAGCTGGATAAACAAAAACACTGTAAAATCTGTGTTAAATGAATCAAAAGTATAATTACTTTGGATAACTATCTGTATAACAATTCTAACAAAAAATAGGATTTCTGCTTGGAAATCACATGCACTCTGAAAGTGATGAGAGTCCAACTCCTGAAGGTTCTTTCCCCTGGGCACCAATAGTGGTCACCACATTAGCACTCTCTTCCACTCTTCTGACAGGATTGCATTTAAACAGTTACTTCACTTTTTCACTGATGCTGTATTTTAATTGGTTTTGGTTGGGGTCTAAACAACATCAGGACTGGAAAAGTAAGATTTTTTCCATTTCTCTTGTCCTTGAGGAGTTTATACTAGAGACATGTTACCAGTAAGAGAGAGTGTGAATAAATCCCAAAGACAATATTAAAGCAGATCCGGTTGTTCACTAAAATCAAAAAATTAATGTGCTCTGTTAAAGAAGTCCTGTTACATTGATTTTTCAAGCTTGGTCTTTGATTTCTTCCCTTTCTTAGAAACCTGATTACTCATTCTTACTTTCCCACTGCTGATGTAAGACAGTGTCCCAAATTCCTTTTGTTCTTTTTAATTGTATTTATTTTCTCTATTAGATATTGTGGTGAACTTTCAGCTTCAGAGTCTTTGAAGCTGTTTTCTGACATTTTCGTGGCCTATCCATAGACAGATGGAAATATGACCAGGAACCTCTTAGATCTTTCCATTACTCAGGAATTATTTTTCTTATCTGCTTCCTGGGCATCTCCTGCTTTAAACAAGAAACCTTGCAAAGAAGGATCTTAAATTGACTGTCATGGTGACAAGGCAGATGGGTCTACAGAAGTATTCAGCCTATANNNNAAAAAAAAGGCATGGAAAAGAAATAGGCAAGTACTACCATTTATGGCAGTTAGCCATATTAGCATTTTCTTTGTTGATGAAGCTTCCTCTCTCTTAGCTCCAGTGCAGGCTGAGATTTACAAAAGGAAAATTTACTGTTATAGAATAAATGTACACTGATCATGCACTTTGGAATCATTCTTGTGTAGTCAAACATGTCTTGGGAGTAAAGAAAGCATGAAGTAGCTACAGCAATGATTTGGAAAAAATTTCTCTGTCCTGTCCTTGTGAAAGTACCTTTTGTATACTGGACGTTACCAAGAGTAAATTACTGGGAACACAACTGTTTTCACCTTATATTGTTCATCTCTGAAATCAATCTCAGATATAACAAAAAACCCGTGCCAAACTGTTTATAATATATAGACTTATACATTATTATTTATATATTAATACTGATTCATTATCAAGATAATTGGATTATATATAGATTACATTCCAAACATACCATCTTTCAAGCAACTAAAGAAGATCCATACTAAGGAACTCCATATAATATATAAATTCTTGACAGAAAAAGATATATTGGTTGGAGATATCATCAGGAAAAAGTTTTTACAGCATAGTTGAAAAAAGATTAAGTCATAATCACGAGGGAATAGAGTAATAAAATCGTCTAAGAAGACAATGTTCCCTGTAGGAATGATTGTAAGAATGAAGGAAAAAAGGACTTACTAAACAACAATAAACTTTTCAGCCTTTGTAAGCAAGTCAAATTCTGCTGATTTCTCAGACAGAATGAAAACTCAGACTGTGGTTAGCTCACTTCAGTATTTCTGTTTTTTGGAGTTAACATCAGAAAATGACTGAGGAGGTGGAGGGACAGGTGGTCTGGGCAGTGTGGCATTGAAAAGGATGGAAAGATAAAAGAATTTGCAGCAAAGAGGCAATAAGTGTCTGATGAGGATGCCATGTCCTTTCAAATAAAAAAAATAGGATTTTAAGACAGCATTTTCAAAAGACACTTGACTCCATCATAATAATAATTCATAAAGCAGAGTTAAGAGTGATTTCTAAAATGTCAGAGGTAGATGAAGTCTTGACCACAAAACTAAAATTTTACTCTTGCCGCTTGCTGTGGAGCTCTGCATAATAAGAAGCAAATCACCTAAAGTTAAAGTTCTCACAGGTGGTCGCTAATTGGATGCTTTTCATTTTTCTAATCTTGACTTGGGAGCCTGGGATCTGGTTTGCAGAAATACTGAAAATTTACAGCTGTGGCTCATTAAAGACTGAAGTTATTTAAGGACAAGTACAGCCAACTTTGGCCACTCTCCATTGCCTGGAACTGAGCCACCTGAAACAGAGAGACAGACAGACTCAACCTCTGAGAGGAATGTTTAACCCTCACTATAAAGCTGAGAATCTGAACCTCAAACGCAAAAGTTAAATTTGGCAAGGCAATCTTCAGGCTTTTGTGCTGTATTACATCCCAGCTAATAAACTTTCCTGGATTCAGAAGTGAAATGGCCCCTCCTTTCTAACTGTATTTTGGACCAAATATCTGCCCTTATTGTCCTCTTTTTGCATCAGAACTGTTATTTCTTTCTCTATATTTATTTTCCTCGCCCATGGTGGGAATTATAAATTCTGCAGCTAACTCCAGGAAGGTCAGCCCTGACCTACATGAAGAAGGCACACCCTAACTCCAACCTGAGCTTCTGCACCGCATTCCCCAAAATTTAAATAGGTGTAAGCCTTCACAATATATCATGATGAATATTGCAGACAAGAGGAAATCAGTATTTTCAGAGTAGGAATGAGCAGTATGCCAAAACTGAGGTATACATCCACATGTCAAGCAACAAAGAAAAAAGTATGTTGTTCTTTGGATGAGCACTATTCATCAGAATAAATGGGGGAACACTTTCAGGGAAAAAAGTGGTGTCCAATGTAACTGTAGTCATCATACACAATCATGGGAGCCATTTAAAATTATAACTCTTGTTTGGAGATGGCAAAAGTGATTAACTGCTTGCTGAAGATGCCAATCCCAGGTATCTTAAAAGTAACTTAAATTAGATTTCTAATATTTATACAGCTAAAAACATATATACTTGATGATACTGAAAGAAAAAGGAGTTAAGGCTAGATGTTCAACCTCAAGTCTAAAATTCCCTTAGTTTTGCATACTTGACTTTTCCAACTTTATTTAGGCAGGTTTTAAATTTTATTTTATACACTGGATATTTGTCCCTTTTAACATCTTCCTGTAATCCAGCCTTTCAAAAACATAAAATTGAGGGGTTTCTGTATACTTTTTTTTTCCTAATAATAATGCCTTATTCAGAGAGCAACCCAACACATGCAGAAAAAATTAGTCAAAATTTTTATGGCTAGCCTTAAAGTTATAAACTGAAATTTCCATATGGCAAACATTATTATGTCACATTTCATCTTTTTCTGTGGATTTTAAGGAACAGTTGGATTCAGTGACACAAGCAATTACATGATGCCCAATCTTTCCTGTCTTGTGTATTCCACTTCTTGTTTTTCCAAACAACATTCTGTAACTCACAGAATTACAGACCTTTTCATTACCGCAAGCAAATTTTTGCAAATAATTTTTTTACCCATGCCTACAGGACACTATCAAAGTTTACCTACCAAGGTTTTCTCTTAAAATGCCCCAAAGTAATTTTTTTTTAATTCAACAAAATACCATATTTTGGTATTTGGTCTAGCATATTCTCAAATAATTTTATAACCTTTTTGTATTTGCCACTTCTAATTTTATATTTGATAGTTTTTAGTTCTAGTTTAGAAAAAGCTTTAACACGGAGTTTTGCAATCATAGACATTTTATTCAGCTCAGTAGCAGATTAAGTGGTGTTTTGCTTTCTTACAATGCTCACTCAATTAATTTTATGTTCTGACAAATTCAATAGAAGAATAAAAGGATCCAATTTTGACTAAAACAAAGGCCACAACTCCAGAGCCAACATCTCCCTATCCAAAGGAACAGGGGCCAAATAAAGAAATAGATGTAACAGACTCTCACAATGTAATGGTACTCAAGGACGCAGTCAATTCAACAGGACAGGTAAGCATGTTATCTGTGATTTTATGAGCCATCTCAGTGACTCAAGAGGCTATAATGTATTTTGAGGCAATCTTGTGGTTAAGTACATGTTGAATCAAAAACGTGATGTATACTCGATTACCAGTGTAAAATATTTATCAACAGTATTTTGCAAAGGCTGGGAAAAAAAGATCTTTGAATCTTAGCATCAGGTCCCAGAGAACTCTTATTTCTGAAAGGGCCTGAGATACTGGAAGAGGTTGCCCAGAGAGGTGGTGGATGCATCCCTGGAAACATTCAAGGTCAGGTTGGACAGGGGTTCTGAGTAACCTGATCTAGTTGAAGATGTCCCTGCTCATTGCAGGGAGGTTGGATTAGAAGACCTTTAAAAGTCCCTTCCAGCCCAAACTATTCCATGATTCTATGGTTCTAGGGGTTCTTTAAGTCTGGGCCCATACAAAGACATTCTAGGAAAAGACAGAAGAGTGCAAAAGCTGATGAATCATCAGTGATCCAGATCAGCCACAATTGGCAATGCTCTTCTTAAAAGCCCCCTCTGGTTTCCTGCTCTCTCACCTCCCTGCCCCACCCAATATACACAGTCACTCAGTCCCCTAAGTCAGACTACAGCCAAATTCCACAAATTGTAATCTGTCACGGTTAAAATTTGTATTTTTCATAATTCTTACTATTTTTGTTTCCCCAATTTGCCTTAGAGTATGGACTGCTTTTAATCGATTAAGTCCATTTTTACATCTACTGATGCCAACTAAAATAAAACATATGCAATGAAAGAACAGGCCCACGTCATGCCTGCACAGGTGAACTCACCCTGGCTGTGTGTCGTCAGTCACACAATGGTATGTAAAAGTTCCAAACATCTGCACTCCCAGGATCCCATACAGGAGAAGAAAGAACAGAAGGAAAATTGAAACGCTCCATATTTGCTCTCCAGAACGCCTGGCAAAAAGATAAACAGGTCATTGAAAGCACAGGCAATGTGAAGCCTCCTCTGAGAAGCTCCAGAATAGAAAATATGCTCATGCAAAGAAAGCAGTATTTCATCCTGCAGAAAATTTGTCCTTAGAACTGTTCTCTCACTCTGTGCACAAATGGAAAATGTGACTGTGACTTTTCTAAACCCCTAAGTTAGGATAACTAAACCAGCTGAAAACGACAAAGCGTGGAACAAAAATACCCAAATAAAATACATAAAATCTGGCTTTTGTAAAATAGTATTTAATAACTTATATAGACAAGATATGGTAATGAAATAAACTTGATACTGAATAAAGACCAAAAAACTCTTTCACAGTACCACGACACGTTTTTTGCCATTACGTGCTGTACCAAGCACACTTACATGTGTTTGTTTGCATCTCTTTATACACACCAATACATGCCCACTCGTAACTGGAATGGTTAGGGCATGTGCTCATGTGCTGTTATTTACAAATATTACCCTACTAAGGGTATTCACCTTGATTATTAAATGGCCATATTAATGGAACAAAATTTACTGTCATTGGTTGAAAATTGCTGGCTACAGTTATTAGCAAAATTAGTCAAAATTTATTTAAATATTTGAAAGATCTCATCATTTTCTCCAAAACCTGATGATTCCTTAAATATGGAAAATAGCAAGAATTTTTAGGCCATAACCAAAACTCAGGAGGAAAATGCCCATTAAGCATGAAGGGTCATTGACTGACTATATAGTCAGTCTTCTAAGTCAAAACTGAAATAAGCTCTGTTATTTTTCAGACAACCGCCTTACTTACTTCAGGATATTTGTTATCCTAGTTCTTGGCAGCTCGAAACGAAAATATATCCGGAATGCTCGAATCATAATGAGTGGTCGTGGAATCCGTAACATGCCCCAAGGTGACATTTGGTCAACTATTTCAGCTATTTCAAACACCTACAAAGAAAAGAATCAGTAGTTTGTCTTGATGACCCTGTCCTGCGCCCGTGTTCATTTAAAGAGCTTTGAAAGTATTAATACTATACATGTTTTTTATTTTAATTTTCAATCTTCTCTTGGTTTATTTTACAGTTTCTTTCTACCATATTTTTTTAAAAGAAAAGTCTTTGTAAATACTTCAATCCACTTCTAAATTACCCTAATTAAATTGACAAAATATACTCTGCCCATGTTCATAATGTTTGAGTCTCAAACAGCTCAAGAAGACTGTGCAAGTTTGTGCCATCTGCCTGTTTCTGTGCTAGTCCTACCCCGAACATTTCCCACAATGTTGTTAGAAGTGATTAATATATATTTCCAACTATGAAAATCAGTATCTGTTAATGTTGCACAGCACTAAGGTTTTTAGTATGATATAAAAGTACATGTACACAGATTGCCTAACGAGTTGAAATATAATTATAAATTCTCCGTTTAATTCCAAGTGCATGACAAAACTGTACATCATCTTCTCCTAGACTTCAAATTTCAGCCAAGGCACAGAGCAGGGAACCATTTCCTCAGTACATTGACAGGTTATGCACTCCATAAAGAGTATTTAGCTGAATGATTGGGTGTAAATGTCTTGTTTTAATCCTTTTCTCTCTCTCGGAGAGTAACTGCTTGATTTAATGTTTGCTCAAAGTACTAAGAAAATGGAGGGGGAGCCTCACAATACATAAACTGGGTAATGTTCAGTGCTTATCTGTATGATCAAACTTCATTCTGCACGTGCACAAGGTGTACCAAAGTCTCCCCCATGTAAAAAGCAGAAAATTATGTCTTAAATCTGTCAGAAATGTGTAAGTGCCTAATAGCAACCACTACAGAACTTTTACAATCCTTATGCTACTTGAAGCTCAGTGTCAGAGTTTTCAACCTGTTCTTACCCAGAAAACCATCTGCAGTTAAGGACTGATTGATTTGCAGGACAAAATTTGACCTACATCTTAACACTGCAATTTTTTTGCATAATGTCCAAGTTCCCTTCATAAAAATTTGTCAAACTGTTTCCAAATGTATTTTTTTTTCATCATGTTTTAACATGAATTTTGGAAAATGTTTTGTTAGATGTGAGTGATATTGCATGAAACCACTCCACTCACTATATCATTACACCTATAGAATGGCAAACATCTACCATTGGAATAATTCTTCAATTAGGTGCCTGACCTAGTCACCATGGCATCCTGCTAGACTCACTGGAAGGAAATGAGCACGACTGTCATGCGGAGTAAGAGAGAAACGTCTCTCTGAAGATCTCTTTCTCCTTCTGACTGCACAGGGTTTATGTTAACAAACTTCAGATTAAATAAGAAAAAATAATCAAGATAAATTCTACTACTAATGTAGATATGCTGCAATGTGCAATTATAAATCTGTTGAATTCAGCATTTTTTTTTAAAAACAATTTGATCCATGTAGAACTCTACGTCCACAACTCACATCTATTTGGTTCTGCCATGTATTTTTCACAATTAAGGAACTATTCATTGTAAAAGGAAGTGAAATGATTACCTGCAAAACCAGTGACACCCAAAGACAAAAGACCATGAATCCATCAAACACACACCAACGATCCTTTACATAGGAGCTATCACCCTACAAGAAAGGAAAGCTAAGAGGTTAATTTTTGTTTACTGTCAGAATTTACAAATATCATAAGCAAGAGCTCTTGAAAGGAGAAGAAGAAGTCTTCCCTGTATACTTTTAAAAGGCCACTTTTGAAATACTCCAGAAGCCTAGTATCTGGATTAGAATATGCTGGAAACACATATACACATCTTATGGGTTGAATAAATACTAACTTCATTCTTGTGCGATACTTCTAAGTTTGTGTTAAAAAGAACTGACAAAGACTTTGCTGAAAATAAAAAACCACACAAAATGAACACTACTTTTCCATTGTATTGCCCATTACAAAATACTTACACAGGAAGGTAAGAGTAAAATGCTAGCAATCTAATATTGTGCCATTCAATTATTTCACTACTGTTGAACAGCTTCAATTAAATCAGTATCATTTTACACTCATTTTTTCATAAGTTTTCAGTCATTTTCCACGCTCTGGAGAAGCCCTGCTATTTCCAAAACACTTGATAGCAACCACTGTAACAACATCAGAGCATGCTTTTGGTGACAGTCCAATCCAGATGTTGGATTTATTTAGGAGTAGGAACTCCTAAAATGCAGCATAGAGAATTCTGCATCCAAGCTCAGTTTCCTTTATACAACACTATTCTCAACCTCTGTTCCAGTTTGCATGCTTCAATATCCTCATGTTTCACACCATTCCTGACAACATGTGACACAGGCCCTCTACTGCAAGCTATAAAAACACTTCTTTGTTGGGCTGCTAAGGCCTGACACTTTACTTCAAACATTAAACTGAAAAATATCTACATTTACTAGATAGATTATGGCTGAGCATTAGATAGTTTTCTGTACCTCATGGAGCACAGAGGAATTTGGGGAAAAACTGCATATAGAGAGAGATGAAGCTTGTTGAAAGGGAGACTAGACAAAAATATGCTTAAGGGAAGTGGATTCCCATTCATGTAGAAACATATGCAGAGACAATGACAAGCATCTCAGGGCACAAAATCACACTTCCTCAAATGAAGTTTCTCACAACAGATTTAATACAGCCTTCCCTGCCTCATACACTCTTTGGGTCCTCTTCTACTAGGTGATCTTTCAGGTACAAATGAAAATGTTTGACATCCACTTTTCACAGGCATAATGGGAGAAAAAATTATTGTAATGTCTCAAGAGTCTTGAAGCCACTATTGGACTTTGGCCTAATATGTGATTCCTGGTTTTATAAACATTTATCCTTATCTCAGTTATAATTATTTCAATATTTGTTTTTAAATGTCTCAGCATTATCATTGATTCTAAAAGCACAAACAAGATATTTTGTTTTAATCTAATATTTTCAATGACATACACTATCCTAAAAATGATATATCATTCCTTGCAGTAGGTGACAGCATGATATATTGTGTAAATAGAGACAAAATACGTTTTAAATAAATTCTTCAGGGCAGAAGTGAACTGTTAGTGTATCAGGAAAATACAGTAAGTGATTTTCAAATCAGAAATAAAGGGCAGAGAACTTTGGCCAAGGATTTCCTAACACATAAGGATGTTAAAGTTCTCAATTCAAGAACTAAAAGGGGGAAGACTGCAAATCAGGGAAGCAACAGAACAGGAACTTTTGCACCCTATTTTTAGCCTGTCCTTCCTGAAGAAAGTAGACTTAGTTCCCCAAGTAAACTCTGAGCTAGTCAGTAACTCTTCACTCAGGGCTGAGAGAACTCAGCTATTTAGTGGTTATGTTCAGTACCTGTGAAGCAGAAATATGTTATTTCTCTACAGAGATTAGCTACTCGCACTCTAAATCTCTTACTCGGGAACAAATCTCCAATGAGATTTGTATCAAGATGCAACTTGAATCCTTCAGTTGTGGCTCTGAACAAAAATGCTGATTGGTCTTTCTCTCGCTGAAGAACGCCTTAAAAATTACTTTTCTTCTCTTACGCACCCTTTGTCTAAACAGAAAGTCTTCCCTGACTTGTTCTGTACAGATCTGAGCATGAACTTCCACAGGAGTTCCTGTATTCACCCTCCTCTGAATAACCCACCAAGTTCTCACTGAAAGCCAAATCTTTTTTTAGAAACTGGTTTTTCTCTCCACAATAGGTATGGTATGACTGAAGCAGCTTTGCTGTTTTCTCCTTACAAAGGAAGATGTCATGACCCTTTCCAGTCTTCTCACCAGTTAGGCTGCTGCACCACCTCACTGCTCTCACTGTCACACCAGGCCTGCTTCCATCGCTACTCCCTCCCAGTAAGGGTGGCTTTCAGTGCATCACCCACAGAAACTCAGAGCACCTGAATTACATCTGAAAAAACTACTTCTTTTGGGGGAGGTTCCTGGCCCTTTCCACTTTACATGTAGAGAGGCTTTGGCTAAATCCTATTAATGTTTGCCATTTGTCTGGCAGTGGATGTGGTGGGGAATCTTCAGTGCTCTCATACTGTGTGTTGACATACTGGATGCTAGTTGCTGTTGGAAGCATTTTTAAGGCAAGACCACATTCTGCTTAATGCAAGAATCAGAATATATGTGCTACTTCCATGAAAAATCTAATTCTGGTTAAAAACAGGCTAGAACTTATATATTAATAGCAATGAACAGTGAGTTTCATCCATGTTTGAAAAAAATCTTTGGGCTGAAATACCACACTCATGATCAATGGCAGCTTGTTCTTAGACTTGGAAAGGAATATGTATAAATGACATTTAAATACCTCTGGTGACATCGTACCTAAAACAGCTGAAGTATTGCAATGTGTTAACCTCACACCCTTTTTTCATTGTGTCTGCTGAAATCTGAGAATTATTGATGAATTTTCACTTAGTATTTTTTTCTGAATGCACTGTTCCAGAACGTGAAGGATTAGTACTATAGACAAGAAGCCTTGTGCAGAGACTAATCAAAATCTCCTTAAGTCATTAAAGTTGCTGACTTCCTATTGCCTACAGTGGATAGTGGATTCTTGATGTGCGCAGCAAGTCCTGAAAGCTTCTCCAGCAATATGATTTACAGCCTATCTAAACAACAAAATCATTTGCCACTCCTCCAAAAAAAAGCACCACAAGGTGTTGGAAGATCCACTTTCTCAATTGTGCTGAGCACATTAAAGGTAAAACTCCTATTGCCAATATTAGGTGCCCTGAACAATCATTATACAAGTTCACAGGGAAAAAAAAATTTAAGACCTAACACATTGAAAACGTGAGTCAGTACAAAATGCAGAGAGAACCACAGACAGAACTAATAACACCTGGGGCAGTCACTCCATGACAGCCATTCCAGTTTAACTCTTACCAGAAGGGAAGACTAGACGCAATTCTTTAATAAACGCTTATTTCATTATCAATTGTGCTGAAAACAAAATACTCTAAGAAATTAACATCCATATTGCATAAAGCAATCTGCTTGAAGATTGATTATGTCTGCTAATTTTCTCAAGCAATTTCAGTATCTCAGTGGTAAGGTAGATAGCTTAGCTAGACAATAGCATAGACATCCCCTAGGTCATCTCTGCCCTGCTTGTCTCTTAACACCTCAGGAAGACGTTGCGATGAACAGCAAATCCCTGCAAATGAACAGCCTCCTCTGCTGCCCTGCTTGCCTTCAGGAATCTCTGTTTCTCTTTCATCCCTGACTACAAACTGTTCTCTCAACCCTTCCCTCCTGCCTCTTTCCAGCTGACTTTGTCTGAAGGCTAAATAAAAGAAGTAATATATTTGCCCTGAATAATCAGATTTACCATCATTTGGAAAGGAGTCCTGTAGTGTTGGGTCTCTCATTAGAGCCTTAGTCTCCCACTTTTCCTCACAGTCTCTGACAAACAGGATAGCTGAAAGAATGCAAAGAGACCAGCAAGCTCAGTAAAAACAAGCTACTGTGCCATTCTGTCACGATCACCGGATCCTGCATGTGCTGGTAGTGGTAGACAAAGCACATCAACAACTCTGGTACGCCCTTTGGATCATCCTGTCGGCTACTTTGTGTAGCACTACAAACAAGCATTAAGGTGTAGAGGCTGCCATTTATGGAGATTTTAGGAGCAGCAAAAAAAGCACAGGAGGAAATGGAAGGAATAGAAGGAATCAGAATTTGGGAGCATATTTTTTTCCTCCAGACACAATGCTCATTATAACAAAGAATAAGCAAGCTAGAAGAGAGAGCACAGCTGAGTTAGGGAAACCAACCTTCCCTCTTCCACTCCCTGACTCCACACAAACACTGCTGGGCACAGAGGTCTGACTGGGACACAAAATTAAATTAGAGCTCAAGGGATCACCGTGCTTAACCTCTCTCCTTGCATATGCAGATACCTATACACACACAGATGGTATATATCTCCTACCTGGTCACAGAATATGCATACATTCCTTATGTTTTTGGCTCAACTTCAAACTTTCCCTATTTCCCTAAAAACTTGCAGTTTATAGTCTGTTTAGCAGCAGAACAATATGGACAATCCAGTCCAGACCCCAACTTGACAAACACTTCCAATATTTTACTCACACAATAGAGACAATGAAGAAATATGGCCTAATCAAGAAGAAAACCCGTGTCTGACTTCTGTTCTCAATTCTCCTTTTCCATCCCTCAAAATAAAACTACTTCACTAATGTCCTCATGTATCAAACCTTAGCAGGAAACAAAGGAAATTGTGAATTGCTTAGTCAGGACCATGCTAATAACTAAAGAAAAACTGACATATTTTAAAACGGGTGGTCACCTCTAAGTTAGTCCTCTACAACAGTGGTAGGATCACTTCAAAATAAATCAACATGTATTTTCTTAAAAAGTCTGTATTAGGAGAAAAAAAGAATGTATGTGTGTGGGAATGACACAGCTTCTCATTTTCTGTGTATCTTCTTTATCATAAAGTATGTTCATTCATAATGAGGGAACTTATTTAAAATATACTCACATAACAGCAATTGATTTGAAACAGCCAACAGAACTAGAATTTCTGTGTAAAACTTTGAATGGCTACAATGATTATAAAAGCACTTTATCATCACTGCATTAAACAAGTTCAATTTGTAACTACTCATGCATTGTACTGAACTGCTCCACCATCAGATGTTTAAGTAACACATCACATAGTACATAATTTATCTTTTTCCTAACATATAATGTAATATTGAGAGTAATCTTGTATTCTATGCTAGAAAAACATTTAAAAAATCATTAGATGTTACAGCACAAACCCCAAAATTACGCTGTTTTAATTAATAAAGTGAAGCACAACTCTTGTTGGTCCTTTGGGTTAGAGAGTGATGCCATACATGCTACAGACACACAACACACATAGTTTCAATTGATCATTACAAAAAAACTCCTATAATCACTAAAGAACCACTACTTCATCCTTTGCAAACATTACAAAAATTGATTTTGAACTGAATTTGTTGAGATTTTCAGACTGCTTTAGGAAACACCAATGAAGATACAAGGCTAAAGAACTATTCACTAAAGAATAGTCTCAAACCTGTTTTTAAGGCACACTAAATTTTTATTAATTTATGTAATTAACTACACCAAATTTAATATTTTATGTTTCATATCATAATGGGAGGGTATTAAGCTATAGTATTCACCATTTCATATGTTGTTTTTAACAGAAAAAAACAAACAACCAAACACCAAAACGACTGTAAAGGAAGAAACAATTCTGGCTGTGAAGCAAAACTCAAGACTTTCAGACAGGCAAACAAGAACAGTTTTAGTTGCTAAAAATCCTATAACAGTGTTTTCTGTAAAAAAATGGGGTGGGGGAATTAGTAAGAGTTAAAAAACAGTGGTTTAAACCAAAACCGTCAAGTTACACAAATAAACAAACAACCCCCACAAAACAAACAAAAAGAAAACTACACACATAAATAAAAAAAACAAACCCAAACCAGAGACAAGCATCAAAGTGTTATACAACTCCCTTCATCAAGTACAATACTCTCGAAGGGAATAACCATTTCCACAAAACAATGGAAAGAAATTACACAACACAACACCTGTGTCACCCACAACATTGTAGAGCATCCCAGTTCAACCGAGTGTCAAGTAATTTGGATTCACCACTATACAGAGCCTCCAGGCACACTCTTCAAATCTAGTTCCTAGAGGAGGGATGCTAATGCCCAACAGAAATATGGCTCCTAAACCCCTGGGAAAGGGAGCTGTACTGGTGTATCACATTCCTGCTCTCTTGAAACACCACTTTACCACTGTAGTGGGGTGCCACCACGCCCTGCAGAGATTTTATGGGTTACTGCATTGAAAGCCTAAATTTCATTTCCCACTCCATCTGCTCATTAGCCATCTGTATTCAGTGCCCCAGGTATTGCCTTACTAGTTGACTCAGCTTCCCTGGATGTCTTAAGGGTTCAGAAAATCTAAAAGTGGTTGATCAGGAGGATCAGGATAGGATTCCCCTACTTGGAACAGCATTCACTGTTTCCAGGAAGCACACAGGAAAAAAATCTCCACTGTGAGAACAGTTAAACATCCAATCATGTTGCCCAGAGAAATGCCAGCATGTCTTTTGCTAGAAATATTTAAGACTCAGCTTCGCAGGACCCTGACTAACCAACTCTGAGCCCTGCTTTGAGCAAGGGCCACACCATCTCTTCAGCTTCCTTCCAACCCAGACTGTTCCCTGGTTGTGGGCATCTAAGCCAATCTCCTCCAAATGCCACTTTCTTGGGCTTGACTCCAGTTCTGCATCTAGTTCCACATGCATGGACATCTGCTCATGCTTGGAAGTACTCTGCAGTCCCGCAGAAGTTATCCAGCAGTATTCTGCCCTCGCCTAGCTCCAGTGCTTATGGTGGATACAATGGGCAGTTGGGATCCAAATGTTTCAAGGTGAAAGCTTTTACTTTGATGTATCAAATATTGCCTGGAGGCTGAACAGGGAGATTTGATAGGCAAACAGTCTCATCTAACATGACAAAACTCAGATTTATGATTGACATTAAAAGCTCTCATTCAACAGAAAAAAAAGCCACAATGATGGGGGTTGGAATACATAAGAAGGAGCCACTTTCCAGAAAGAGGATTGTATCATTTGGCAATTAGCATTATACAAAGCTGAAGAACACATTTTATACTACAGAGACCAGGAAAAGTTTATTGAAACAAAAATCCTAGTATGGCTGTAAGAAAGCCATATTTATATTGGTGGTGGAGAACACAATACTCTGAAATTCAATTTTACATTCAGCTTACTCCCTTAAAAGTCCCACCCAAATTTCATAATTTTCATGAAAATACAGCTGCACAGAAATGTTCTTATTTCCTTCAACAGGGATTTGGATGTCATTAAGATCTGTTTATCTTCATGTCTTGTTTGATCCTCTCAAATTAAGATAGAAGGCAACATGGGAATAAAATAAAATAGAATTTTTTAATTATAGCAGACTTCCTTGAAAATGCAAATTTCAACACAGAAAGGTAGATTAGGAAAGAATTTCCTTCTCTTGCTGCCTGAAAACATAACATGTTATCTAATATGCTAGTTTCACTGCTTTCCCAGTATATGTGTCATTTTATTCTGATATGAAGTAATAAATTAAAAATATCCCTCAATAATAGCTGCTTTCATGAAGAATAAGAAGAAAGCAATCCTTGAAAGTGCTATTAGAGAGGAAAAAAATAACATTACCAAAAAGTAAAGTTTTGTTCATCTAATTGGTCTGTATATTCGAAGAGCAATTTCTAGCTACATTATGAAAGTCAGTGTGCAGTATAGTTTCTCTTAGTAACTTTTAGGTTAAATTTTGATCACCGTGGCAAGTCACTAAGTATTATATGGACACATACTTCAATCCATGCCCCAGAATAATTTCTCAGTAAAAACTCCCATGACCCCTTGACCAGTTAGAATAAATACCATTTTTATTTTAGAAATCCTGCTTATGTACTTTCACCAAGTAATTTAAATGCCTTTGATTTTCTAATGTGTTAATGCAAAAATGATGCAAAAAGCCCCACTGTGTAATATGAGTCATTACTTTCCTGTAATAAACACTCCAATAAAACCAGACACAAGTAACCATAGAAACAGGTGCGTATATTCCAGTGCCATGGTCTCTAACCTTCCCTGGCCCACAGGCAGTAACACCCAACTAGCAGCATGCTGCAGGCAACTTCAAATTTCTTTTCCTCATGATAATCAGTTTTAATTTCTTTAATTTCCTGTGACTGGAAACAGCATCGGCGCATCTTATGAGCAACACGATCCCAGTAGGCTGGGAGCAGATGTCCCTACAATGGACATAGACACTTAGCAAAACAGCAACAAACACAGGAAAAAGGTGAGACAGAAGAATCAACTTTTGTAGACCTTCTTATTAAAATAATGGATATAAATACTTTTTATATGAAATAATATTTAAGACTAACAGTCTCAGCTCCAACACTGAAATATTCCAGTATTTTTAAGTTACATTTTAAAACAATTTGAAATAACATATTCTTTGCCAACACAGGATAGCATAGGACCTGCACTACACATTTAGGTTTCCAACACCATTATACGTAGTATTAAATTCCATTTTTAATATATATGTGTATATATATATGTATGTATTTAAATAAATATCTATATTTGTACAATAATTTGTCACAAGGATAAGTAATTTTCATCCTACAATCCCAAGACATAGGGTAAAAGAGAAATCTTATGACAAATGGTCTTTTTGGTGTTTGCTCTGTGAGCTTTTTACTACCACAGGTAAGTAGTTTTCTCTCTTTCCCCTTCACTCTTTTTAGTCAAAGCATCCCAAAATTTTCTTATCCTTGCCACTGATTCTGCTGGTTATGTTCCTGCCCTCAAGGTCAAGGTTCTCTCTCACTCTTGTTTGTGACTTGCACATCCCAAGACTGAGCTTTCAGCAGAGATATCGTAAGCACATCAGAGCACGTTATTGCTGGATGACAGGAGCCAAATATTCTGTTTTACTGTTCGACCTTTGAAAAGAACACAACTTCCTGATCCTTAACTCATTTATAAACTATGGGTATACAGCATTTCTAAAGTCATGGAGTAAAATTAATTTCAAAATTTCAATCCTCTATTTTCAGTCTGTAATGCAATAGAAATACCCTTGACAAAGTTATCAAAAGCTGGTGATCCAGTGTTTCACCATAATTCTATTAATATTTCCATCACTTATCAGAAAGATTAAACTAATTTTGTAATTTCTCCATTCTTGTTTGATGAAGATGGCAGCTTTAATATTTAAACTACTGAAAAGAAGGCAAAACAGATACTTGTAATAAAGTGCAGTAAACATCAGTTCTGTAATCAATAACTCAAGACAAACTTCTGAATTAGGATGATTATGGAAGAAACTCATTTAAGCATAAATGAGTTAATGCCATAAGTATTAAAAAAAAATTTAGCATCCCACTGTTTCTATACTTTCTGTAGTCCCCACCTGTCCACTGACAATAAATACCTAATGAGTTAGAGAAATTGCTGACTATGAGACACATATAGGTGAGGTGTTAGCCTGCGTACTTTAAACTTCCCTTTCAGTCAATGGAAAAAAAAAGACCAGATAAATTATCCTTTGAAAGAGTCTACTTTAGACACAAACAACTAATTGCAGACCACTGCAGTCCCTCAAATTAGTGCTGATGAATATTACTTTTTTTTGTCTATTTTAAGTCCAAAAATCTATTTTTTGCAAGCTCCATCCTCAATTTTCTCCTCTTGAGCAGACAGACAGCAACTACAGCAACCAAAGCACCTATCAGAAAAATGATGAGGAAATGATGAGGAAAATGTCCTCTGAACAGGACAAATGCTGCCTGGAAACACCCAGCATGCTGGAAGACACTGATTTCCGTCAACTAAGTAATTGTCTTTAGTACTAGACAGAAGCAAGCAAAACTGCTCCCATCTATTTGTGACTGTGTTGGTAGAAGATGGAGCTTAGTTTCCATTCCTGCCTGAATTCACCAAGAATGCAGAAAGCTAATGGTGCAACCATTCGCTTCTGCCCCTTGCAGGAGTACTGAAGTCAGTGAAGAGCACACAGCGCTACGGAAATAAGACTCTGACAAATCCACTCACAACTGCTTCAGTTAGTACAAAAGTTTTGCTGTGAATATAATTGATTTAACAATGCGGAAATGTTAAGGACCATTGCCTGTGACTTTCTGCAATCTCTTTTGTTAGCTGACGTGTCACAACTGCACAGTGAAAAAAAAACAAGGTATTTCTATTAAATTTAGTGCAGTGCTTGTGCTGTATAAAAGAACATTCTCATTTTCAGCATTAAGTGTCAAAGAGGCTTTTTTAACAGACAGGAGAAGCAACTCTCACTTTTTTTTCTTACAATGTAACTCTCTTAATGGAGGAGTAGGATAAACCATGCCTTCTTTTCACAACATGATTTCGGTGTAGGTTCTCTCATACCATCATAAAAGTGATGACAAGCTGCAACTAGGATGCAGTCTAATGAAGAAAATTTCATATACCTTCATAGTGTCTATTGAATGAAATTATATCCATTCATCTTTAACTCCCTAAAGGCTGAATTATCATCTGACATAACTGTTACTTGGTTCCTTTTTGTTATAGTTTTTGGCACATTTTCCTCTTTGGTTATTTTATTATATATAATGCCACCAATGCAACTGTGTCTAATACGAATAACTTCTAATAAAGTTCTAAGAACCTTCTAATAAAGGTAAAAGATACCTTTAAAGTAAGACATCCTTACCTTGACCATACCCATGTGAGATGACCTTTAGAAGATGCATTATTAGAAAGCAGAAGGTAATTTTTTCATCCCACTGATTGAAAGAAATAAAGTCCTTCTGCCACAGGTTAGGATGCCCTCTTTCTTTGAGAAGTTTGATGTTCATCTAATATCACATCTGTTTTAGGCTTGAGAGTTACCCTTCATTTCTCCAATTCCACCCCACTTCCTTTTTCAAGGAGGAGATAATTTTGGAAACTTTCCTTCAATCAGTGAACAGACTTGTGTCAAGCACATACAGTCATGCTCTTAAGTGACATATGAGTGGGCACATCAATGTGAGCTTTGATTCTGAGGGACCGTAAGGCTTGTCAGTTAAGTTCCAGGTTGACTCATGAACTATTTTGACAGACCCAAAGAGCAGTTACTTCATGGCGCTCTCAGAAGGCTGCCAATCAATCAGTAAGTTATGCAGTAGACATAAACTGCATGTAATTTGGAGACCACTTCAAATTTTATTGATGATAAAGTGAAGGAGATTGATCTGCTTTCATTTGACAGACAATACTTCCTTGATGCAGCTGATTCTTGCAAAGCTCTTTCTGACCAAGGAGCATGAAACATGACAGGAATCAGAACCAAAGAGTCACTGAACCCTGTTTACGTTCTGGGAACTAAAGAGCATGAGAACAAATCTAGGATCAATTGAAGGAAGTGGAATTTTAAACTGGAAAGATCATGAAAATACCCATGTCAAATTGAATTCAGTAAGCTTTAACTATGCACTAAATTTATTACACTTTTTATTACATTTACTATCACCAGCCATCATTCTTCAATATAGAATGTTTTTTAAATTCAATATAGAAGATTATTGTTTAGAATGCAAGCATAAGAATATGTCCTAAGAAACAAACTGACTTGCTTTAATTCTGTCTCTGTCTCACATAAAACTTCAAAAACCACTGGAAATTCTTACTGCTTGTACATGTATTTTATACAATGCAGACAACATTAGGCAGACTGTCCTAGAATGTTGTTTTTAAAGGTATCTCAATCCGTAAGAAATTACACCTGAATTTAATTTTTCAGATACAAGTTTCAAAGTAAAGAGAGATGTATTAATAGCATTAATTCACTTTTCATGACATGTGGCAATAGCTGCATGGACCGCCCAAATTTTGGATAGATTTTACTAGCACAGCAACAATAACACAGAAGGAAACATGAGTAATAAAACACACAATACCACTGCAACATTTCAGTTTAACTTTCCTTCTGGGATAACAAACTCTTGGATGGAGGCATTGGTTTCTTTTGTCACTTAGTTTACACAGGGAAAAGGGAAACTTTTTACAGACAAAAGGCTAGCAGTTTCAGAAACTACTTTTCTTTCCTAAAAACCCCTGGAAACCAAAGGAAGTATATTTTTCATTTGTCCTCAGAAGGTGTTATTTAGACACGACTTAACATTTTCAAAATCTTCTTAGCTCAGCTATACTTAAATTGTTATTAATTGGGACTTAAGTGGATGGTGCCTAACTTCTCCATAAATTAGGTTTCTTGCTGGACTATAATTTTGCATTAATCATGGTTCAAAGGTTTATTAGCATTTCAATTCCTAAAGCATTTACAGAAATACTGATTCATGGTAAAGTTCAGGAGAACCATATGGCATTGATACTACACTCACTAAAAGTCTTGAATGCATTTAAATTAGGACATTTCAGCAACAAATTGCCTTATACAAAGATGTTTCATATACAAACATCTTTAATAAGTGCTAATAGGTTTCTAAACAGTGCTTATTTACTTCATTTGTCACTATCTTTGGCAGTCCATGGATCAATATGTTCTTGGCAAAATTATAATATTAAACTAATATTTTCCCTAGAATCAATAATCCAAAGAACAAATCAAATACTTCACTAAAAAGGATTATTCATTGAACAGCATTGAAAGAAACATGGAAAATTTTGATTAAGCATTAGGAGAAATATTTTTTGCATAAGGTTGGTCAAGCACTGGAATAGGCTGTTCAGAGAACTTGTGGAATCTTCATCCTTGAAGGAGTCTGAGATTCATCTGGACAACACAAGCCATGGGCAACGTTATCTAACTGGACCAGCTTTGGGCAGCAGGTCAGACCAGATGACCTCTGGAGGTCCCTTACATCTAAGTTATTCTATGATTCCCCAAATGGTGCCAAAGAAGGCACTTCATTTCAGTGTAATTATATTCACTGATGAATGCTACAAGACATTAAGTTTTAAGCAAATCCTCAGCTGTTAAAATAACAATAAATGCAGCCATTTTCTACTTAACTATCTTTGAGTAACAGTGGTTATGTACAACCTATTTTACTGTATTTTTATCAGATAAATGAAGAGCAAAATGTCACTGGGCAAAAGAAATAATCAGTGATGTTATCTATACATGTATAACATGAATCGAGGCAATGGGACCAGCTCCAGACAGCTATTAATTCTGTGTGCCCAGACTCATCAGACATGCTTCAAAGACAAGCTCATCATATGACAATCAGAGACAAGTTCACCCTGTGCAGAGCAGCTAAGGACTCTAGGCCCGTCTAGTTCAGAGAAAAGGAGGCTCAGGGGTAACCTTGTTGCTCTCTACAGCTTCCTGAAATGGGAAAGTGGAGAACGAGGTTCTGACTTCCCTGGTACCTTGTGACAGGATGCGTGGGAATGGTTCAAAGCTGTGTCATGGAAGGCTCAGACTGGTAATTAGGAAGCATACAGACGGTGGTTAAGCACTGGAACAGACTTCCAAGATAGGCAGTTGATGCCCAAACCCTGTGTTTAAGAGGCATTTGGACAATGCACTCAGTAGAACACTTTAAGTTTTGGTCAGCCTGAATTGGTCAGGCAGTTGGACTAGATTATGGTTGTAGTTCCCTTCCAATGGTCCGTTCAAACTAATTCTATTCTATTCTCTTCTATTCTATTCTATTCTATTCTATTCTATTCTATTCTATTCTATTCTATTCTATTCTATTCTATTCTATTCTATTCTATTCTATT
>VWZT01013955.1:227036-239810 GCA_013397055.1 Pachycephala philippinensis | reverse complement strand
TGCCAGCTTCCAGTCAGCTGGGACATCTCCAGATTCCCAAGACTACTCAAAAATCATTGAGACAGGTTTTGTGGTTACATCAGCAGCTCTTTGAGGATTTTTGGATACATCCCATCAGGCCCCATAGATTTGTAGGGATCCAGTTGGATCAGCAGATCCTGCACATTTTCAGAGACAACTGGGAGCTGATCATTCTCGCAGTCATGTTCCTCCAGTTCAGAGGCTGAGATCCCCTTGGTCCATCATCCGTGTTGAACACAGAGGCAAAGAGTGTGTTAGACACCTCTGCCTTGTCCATGTCACTGTTTGTGAGATGACCATTCTCATCCTGTTAAGCACTGATGTTATTCTTACACTGCCTATTGCCATTAATATACTCGAAAAAAACTCTTTTTATTGTCCCCCATAATTCTGGCAGGCTTAACTCCAGCTGAGCTTTGGCCCATGAATTTTCTCCCTACAGTGGTAAGCAGCATCTTCCCATCTTCCCATGTCACCTGATCTCACTTCCACTTTCTTACATACATCTTTCTTTTTTGCCTTATTTCCAAAAGAAGACTTCTGTTCAGCCAAGCCAATCTTCTGCCTCCTCTGCTTAACTTCTGACATTTGGGAATTGCCTGATCCTGTGGCCTTAGGAGATGATGATTAAAAAGTGACCAGCACTGATGGACCCCAGCATCTGCAAAAAATTTTTCCAAGGGGACCTTACTCACTAATTCCCTGATCAGCCTGAAGTCTGCTCTTCTAATGTCCAGAGCTGAGGTTTTGTTGTCACTTTTCCTCCTGTCAAGAGATTTTAAACTCTCACCAAGACGGCTGCCGATCTCCACTCATGAGACCGACCCTGTTGACAAGCAGTAGATCATGGAGGGCATCCTTCTGAGTCACCTCCCTTAAGACCTGTTCCATAAAGTTGTCATCCAGGTTTTTTAAGAATCTTCTGGCCCAGGTTGTAGCAGCAATGTGATGCTCCCAGGTAATTTCTGGCAAGTTGATGCCCCCCATAAGGACAACGGCAGTCCTTAATATTCTTTTCTCCCAAATCCACAAATTAAAACAACCCAGTAAAGACAATAGGCTGTACAGCAGCATATCTTTCATAGCCCCTAGGTGTTGACTGAGAGTGAAGTTGGTATTTGCGTACTCAAAAGCTCAGAAATCAAGCCTTGTACAAAAGTCACACTGTTGGCCACCCTTCCCTCTCTCTCTGCATTAATATCTACATTTCCTTTTCTCTGCAAAGGCTGCACTGGTTGTAATAGTAACTTTTTATTCCCACACTGTTCAAATGTTCACGATGGTCACTAATTCCCCATGCATAATCCTGTGTCCACATCTTCACTTCCTTAATGGACATCTCTGGATAAGAGAGGACAGGTAGCAGCCAGAAACAGCACTTCACAAAGGATTACTCTGGCTTTATACAACCCATGAAGATTTTCTCAGAATCATCTTATTTCAATAACTTTCTAAATATTAATATTAATGACAATTTAACTTTTACTATTAATATTCATTAAGTATGATGACACAATAGCTCAGGTTTTTTGTCTGCTATCTGCAAACTCAGAAAAAATTCAAGAGCTTAAGTACAACATCAGATGGCTCTGGAGTCACCAGCCTCCTTTCTTTAAGGAGTTAAAAGCAAGTAAAACGTAACACACTGATTATCTATTATGTGCAATAGTGACATAATTGCATTGTCAGTAAGGTCTGCATATGGATTTTCTACAGGAAAGCTGAATTTGTATCTTTTTGCAGAAAGCTAGAAACAATCAGTAAAATAATGGTACCAAATAATGTTTACTAAAATATTTTGCAGTTTTGCAGCCTCCAATCCACTTATACAAATTAACGCAGCAACAACAGCAGACATATGATAAGAGAAGCATTTTGTTTACCAACATGGACTATATCAAGGTATAAATATGCAAAGCAAGATCACTTTTTCTAGTAGCTCACAGTAAGACTCGTGTTCTTGTTTAAGTAAAGTAACCATACAACAACATATCGAGCCATATGAAACGAAAATCAAAATTCTAAGTCCATATATGGACCAACAGACATTTACCAAATATCCTTGATAATATGTATATAGCTTATTTTTCCTTTCATTCGTTATACTAATAAAATGAAACTGTTTCTTACTAGGAAACCTTTATTATGAATGTTTGCATTATATTTTGGGGGGATTAAATATGCAGTAAAGCTACATCTTTATCCATCTGTCTTTTCAGTTTATACACCATGGTGTTGCCTGCAGTTAAAAACAATCACAGCAAGAAGAGCAAGTTAAAAAACAAATACCAAATGTCATTAGCATACATTCATATCACTTGATACACACAGCGAATACTGTTTAAATGCTTACCTTAACTATCCCACGGATATGCATTTTTGCTATCATCTCTGCAGTGTAAAGAAACATCAACAGAGTATCAAGAGCAAATGTCACATACTGGAGAGGCGGATAATGCTCGAAGGTCTTTGGAGTGTTCATACATACAGAAATAACACTGATGATGGCACAAATTCGTAGTAAAGAGTGTACCCACTGGAAAAAAAACCAAAAAAACCGAACACAAGATATTGCAAGATCGCTTTGATGTTCAAAAACCCCTCAAATATTTAGCCTCCATAACTTATCCTGGCACTCTTTCGTAAATGCACGTCTGTGTCCTTTTACATCACGATCCACATATAAAAGGTCTTCAACCAAAAATAAGCACTCCTAATTTACTTATACATATATAGACATGTATACAATTTTAATAGTTAATTTGCGAGGTTGTATAATTCAGAAACCAAGAATTAAGAGCCATGAAACAGAGAACTAGGATTCCATCATTTCTATTTTGTGGCATTTGTAATTCAATTTCTTTTCAAATGACAACTCATCACATTTATGGGCAGACAATAAGTAGAATTAGTTGAAGTTATAAATTGGATGGATAGATTAAATAAAATATCTGTGGAAAATTTAGTTCAACACTTAGAAGAAATTATTTTTAAATAAATTCACAATTAAAAAAATTAAGTGAGAGGCACATGATTAAAAGTATCCTTCCGGTTATGGAAAGAGCAATATAAAAAGAATAAATATAAAAGAGACTATGTCACAGACAGCTGCTTCTTTCAGGATTAACTTTTGTTCCAATCAAGTTTTGTTGCTATAGGAGAATAGTTCATTTCTATTACTACTTAGGACTCGGTCCCACTCCTTACTGCCAGTCAGACACGGAAGCGTAACAAAAAAGCAGAACGTATCAATACAGAAGTTTAGGGTTGTTTTTTTTTTTCTTTTAAATCAAAACATCATTGAAACATCTTGAAGCCAGACAAATTTAAGGAATCATAGTCGGTAAGGTCGTACTTATCAAAACAAAAAGAAAAAGATACTTCAGCAAGAAAAAAATCTTTAAACGAAAACCACTGAAATATATTTACCAAAATTTTTCATCTGGGGAAAAATTCTACACTCACTTGCAGTGTACCTCAGACCTCTGGATATCCAGAAGACTTACGAACAGCCACCTAATTTAATACTCACTGTTCACTCAAATATAATGATATTTGACCCAAATGGAATAGCTCTGTCATTTTCATACTCTGAGCCCAAATTAATAATTTGGAAGCAAAAGCCACCTGATGAATGATCTCTAATGTCCCTTTAACATGCACTTTGTTTTGAACCTTGTTTCAACTGAAAAAATTAACGTAAGTATTAAAGTGTGGCTGATACAAAGCCCGTTCTCTTCCACGCTAAATTGTCAGCACTACAAACACTAAGCAATATACAACTAGTCCATCAGCATGACAAGAGAAAAATTATTCCATAAAATAAATTCTTCGTGCATTGTATGATGAGAAATGTAGATAAATAACCCATCAAATATTTCTGCAATGATATTCTGAGTTTATTACAGCAGCCAATATAAACATTCTACTTAAATAATTTACAAGACAACAGTCATATATTAATACATGTTAAATAGTTTTAGGTGTTAAAACCCAGCAGCAAAGCTGAGGGGATCTGGCATCCTTACTGCAAATGAGATGATGGTTTCCTTAAATAAATGCAATGCTAACAACAGGTATTATTTCAGCGTATTTTACTTCCTGCTTTTAAAAAGTAAAAAAATTATACACTAAGAGAAATGTGAAAATGCCTTCTCTACAAAACCAGAAATCATTTACAATATAGGAATCCTGCATGCATGCTCACTGATAAATAAATAATTCAATCATAATAACTATATTTACATGGTAAAGACATTTTCTTAATACTGTATTGCCTATTAATAACTCCACTCCTAATGAAACTTTCCCCAGTTTCAAGCTGACAGACACTTTTACACCTCTCCTTTTCTCGAGGCAGGTTTTAGGTTAAATGATACCAGAAAAACGAGAGCTGTACTTCAAAATAAACAACCAAAATACACTTTTATATTCATAAATATTGTAAAAGGAGAGATTTGAAAGTCAAAAGCGCTTACTGCTGTCTACCACTTGAGCAATGAAATGCTCCTTTTAACATCCTTTCCAAAAGCTCATTTTATGAACTTGTAATTTCAACAAACATTTTAGGAACCAGAGACATTGAAAGGATGGCTGTTTTGAAAGAATCAATCAGATGAAGTGGTGGGAAAACACTGCTTGATCATCCCACGATTTTGCAACAGCCAAAAGAAACAATTTTATTTAGTCCTTGACATTTTTCAAAAAATGAACTGGTACATTAGCAACTATAGTTCAAAATTTGTTTCTGACTAATACCTAATCCAGAATTTTTTGTGGAAGTCATATTTCAACAATACAAGTTACACTTAACTTAAAATTAGTAATTACATAAAGAGATACCTACTGGTTTGTTAATCCATAGAATATCTGCATTGTCTGACAAAGATTCATCAGGACCAAAATCTGTAACTGGCTGGGCTTCCACCCTTGAACTCTGTTTTCTTTTTAGCATCCTGAAGTTAACTTCTCTTATCTACAATCACGAAACCTCCTTGGTGAGAAAAAAAACAGAAAACATTAATTCACTTAAACAATTTTATAACGCATTTTGAACTGTTTTATAAATAACCTAAAGCATTTTGTTTTCACGCGTACTTCTTTTGTAATTAATGATTAATAGGATATTGATTTTATTAAATATAAATCACTGACATGACTCGTTAGTTTACAAAAAAATTACACAAAGGTATGCAACACAAACAATTACCAGAAACTTAGCAACGCTGACAGAAAATTTGTTCCAATATGCAAAGAATTCTATTGCTATCAACTTCAACACTGAGTAATCATTGGATGGATTTGACCTGGAGCCACTTAATTAAACGGTGACATTTCCATTTATTACACTAGGCTAAGATAAATCCCAACATGCCAAAGGCAAACAGGCAATGTTAAGCAGCCAATAGATGTTATTTACTGAAATGAGAAAAACCTTTTTGCTATATACTACTATTAACACATTTTTCTAATACTTTTTTTAATGTTAACTATTATTTATCCAACAGCTAGATAACGGCTGTCTCTGTGTCTTGTGTTGGCACACGGAAGGACGGTGGAAAATGTGTCGTTTCCACAAGGTCGGGCCAAGTCTGGACATTCCTGCATGGGTGGCACTGACGGAGCCTTCCGTATGCTCAGCCATGTGAGCCACAACTAGGGGACACACCAAGAGAGCAGAAAGATGAGTTGGATCTTAGTATTGACTTTCCCAGAGAGACAATTCATGGATCCCAGAGTCTAAACAAACACAAACAGATGAGGAAGATACCCTCTCCCGAGAAATAACTGTCTGCCCATGAAATGCAGTTCTGTTGTTCATGAAATACAACCCCTTAGAGATATTTTTTTTTTTTCAGTGAAGTGAGCGGGAGGAAGAAAGCAACATCTTGGGACCTTGTTCTGGACCTTTACTCTGGACCAAGTGTTGTTTGCAGGCAACACTACCCCGTGACAAACAAATGTGTATCAAAACTAGTATAAGAATCATAGAATGGTTTGAATTCAAAGAAAGCTTTGAAGATAATCTAATCCAACTCCCCTGCCATGGGCAGGGACATCTTTCACTAGATCAGGTTGCTGAAAGCCCTGTCCACTTTTTAATGATAGGGCAACCACAACTTCTCTGAACAGCCTGTTCTTGTGTCTCGCCACCTTCATTGCAAAGAATTTCTTCCTCATGTCCAAGGTAAATCTTCCCTTTTCCAGTTTAACTGTGTTGCTCCCTTGTTCTGTCGCTACAGGCCCTGGTAATTACAGCCCGAAGTATCACAAAGACAACTGCAACATGAATGCAGGAACACTGTCCTCGATTAACTGGAGGCAACAGTGGGCTCAGGACTGCAGAAGTGCCCACGTGCTTGGTCTCAGCTGGCTTTTTCAATCCCAGAGGCTGCTGCTTCATGTCCAAAGACTATGCATGCATCCTTGTCTGTCTCTTCTTTTAGCTGTTACGGCAAACGTAAACCCTTAATCTCATTCCAAGTCCCTCAAAGTCTACCTCTGCTCAAGAGGTCAGTTCCTGTCTCTGTAAAACCAAGTCTTTGAACCATTGGTCTTTGTACAAACCACACAGTAACAGGGCTGAGGTCTCATACTAATGTTCCCCGCTGGAGGAGCTGACGTTATGCAATAATTGATTTTTTAAAACAAACAGAAATAATACAAAGGCACAAAATAAGGGACTATTTCTGACACCTATATTCACTTTAAATGGTCATTCACATTCACTAAAAACATGCAAATACCGTAAAATGGATATTATATATTAATAACCCTTCTCTAACAAAAGAAGAATGAAATAATAGTCACAGATTGTATGCTGTCTCCATGTTCGTGCTCAAGCTTCATGCTCCCACTTCTGTTTTGTAACTGAATTCACTACTTCCTCCTCTTTAGCTTTTTTTTTTCACTTTCTCCTTTTTATTTCTCAGCCTAAAGTATTGACCTTTTTTCTCTACTTAGACCAAAGTACAACCAGAAATTTTTCAAGTCTCAGAGATGCTGGTGTGCTTTTTGAGGTCGTGAAACCTTAAAATGGCTACATTTAGCATAGCGATAAGAAGTTACTGCAATGCCTTGGGAGCTGCATTTCCCAAACCCTTAGGAAAAAAAACCCACTGCCTAAAATGTTTCTTAAAAGTATGTTCTTTTGGAAATTGTTACTTAAAAGCTAATCAGTGAGTTAACAAAATAATAACTTTATGTTTACTATTTTTGGTAATGGCTATTACTGTGTTCCTAGTAAGCTTTTAAGAAAAGATGTAGCAATAAACAGAGAATAAATAAGATAAGCACAATCAATAATTATGAGAAAAAGTTCAGGATATGAAACACTGATTTTTGTTTAGGCACTACTGATTTTTTTTTTTTTTTTAATAAATTATGGTCTAAATAACAAGCTATGTCCATTTGGGGAAGAAAGAAAATTATTATCAATGCTCTTTTAGAAAGACTCTGTTGTTTTTATGCTTTTCAGAGTATTGCCTATTTATATATTTGATGTGTAGGAAGATTAGCCATATCCTTCTAATGAAATTCCCATTTATCCTTTTACCCAGTGCCTCTTTCTTTGTTTGTTCAAGTATTTTTTTAATTGGTCCAGGCACAGAAAATAACATGAACTTTAGATGTTCATAATAAATGTCCGTAAAGGATTCAGTTCACATACTTAGATCACAGAAATCACAGAATATTCTGAGTTGGAAGGGACCCAGAAGGATCATCAAGTCCAACTCTTAAGTGAATGGCTCATATGGATATCAAACCCACAACCCTGGCATTACTAGCACCATGTAACTGAGCTAATCAATGTTGTGACTAAAGAGATTAGAATTTTTATTTTTAAGAGGCATCCTTGAATAAACAAATCTCCATGTATATAAACCAAATGGAAGGGAGGAAATGTTATGGAATATAAGAATCAGCTTGTTTACTTCTCTACTTGAAATGACCAGAAATGCACACAAAAAATTCAGAATGAAGATGACAAGCCAATAATATTTTGGAAATGGCCTTCAGCAAGATTATTCAAAATATGGCATAGCTGCTTCCAAGATTTTATGCAACTTTTTTTGTTGTTCTCACTACTTTTAGTTTACCGGGGAACACACAAGCTTTTCCATGTGCTGCAATTTCAGGACTCTGCTATTTATGTAAAGAATTTTAACCCTTGGACTACTAATCCCTTTTGCACTTGTTTCTGCAGGGAGGAACCAGCTGAAGGATGAAGAGAAGGGGAGCTGTGCACGAACTCCTTCCAGCATGTGACACGCACTGAGCGGTGCACCAAGCTGCGCTCGTGGGGAGGATGTAGTCCTCCCTAACCCTGATACAAATCCACCCCTGCAGCTCCCTCATTGATTCCGACACACGTCATTAGGTCTTTCTTTGATCACAATCTGTTATTAATGTGAAAGGCTTAATACATTCCCCAGGATGTATTTCTAGCTGCAGTGCTTTTAAGACATACTGGGTGCAGGGCTTTCATACAGGAAAATATCATGGAGCTTTGGGGGTACAACCACTTCACATTTCTTTGGAATACCTTCTTTATAGTAGCAATCAAAATTCACATTGCAAGTGTCAACCTTTTCAGGGAGCAATGTAGTGTCTTTGCATTTAAATTTCTCTATTTTTAGAAGCAAAGGCAAATTAAAAGGAATAAAACTAAACAGAAAATTACTCATACTCTGAGCCCCTTCAGATCCATTAGGCCAGCTTTTTCTCTTTCTATCTCTGAACTTGTAAGCATGTTCTGCAACCTCTACACTTTCTAAACCACCCCTACCCACTAAATTTGCAGCTTCTGCTGAAATGAAAGTATGCCAGCACAATGGTTGGGGTGAACATAAGACCCATCATGCATTTGGGGAAAAAAGTCTGAAGAAGGTATAACCCAGTTTGCAATATTCCCACTAAGAGCAAGACACTCCTTCTGATGGAAATATGCAGTTCCTAAAAAAATCAAAAGACAAATTTTAAAAAGTAGCTGATCCTCCACAACATCAAAAGCTGAGAAATCTGATTCTCATTTTTAAAGCAAGCTCACTGTATATAGCATAATCTGCTCAAAAGATCTCTATCACAAAGTCAGGAAAACATGCTTATAAAGGCTCTGGGTGACAAAGAAGGCAGCTGAAAAATGACTTCACAGAAATATAAACAGGAAAATAAAGAAGATATTCCTTCCTACAACTTATAGAGAGAGCTCAAAAATCAGACAAATCCTTGGAATCAGCAATGCCTGGCTTCCAACATACTTTTCTCTGGCTGCCTATTAACTTTGTCACCTGAGATCATACGAGCACTGCCTGAAGGTCCTCCCAACGCAGGCCACCTACAAGCACTCTCTTCAATTCTCTCTTCTTTGAAAATGCCAACTCCCCTTCCAACTTTTCCCAGAGCAGGGACACAGAAAGTGGCACATACACTTCAAGACAATAATTACAAATGTGAGAGCTAAAACGAGTGACAGGAAGATGATGTGAATACCCATAGATATAGCATGAGGACAAAACCCCATTACCATACTATATATTAAAAAAGCCCCAAAGTACAGGCTACCTTAAAGAAATTGATTGCTCTTAACTGTAGCATGCATGGTTATAGGAAAAATGTAAGTTCCCATTCTTTCATCTCAATAGCCTTCTCCTTTCCTTCTTTGCAAACTGACGCTACTTATCTATTGCCTGCTCCCTCCATCCACACGTTCTTCCACCCCTGAATTTGGGTACAGGTACAGCTAAATGGCATTTCAGTATTTGTTTTCACGCAGCAAAAATTTGATGTGAGCAAGATGCATATGCAACAGTATAGATATGTTTTAGAAGGGTAAAGACAGAATTCCAGTGGATACAATCACGTGGCACATGCTACCACTTACGCTATTAACTATTAACTAATTTCAAGTAAGAGCTTATTTCAGTACTTTTTGTGTAGTATCATTATTGTATCTGATGAAATGTTCTGAAAGATCTCCTTGCTTTTTAAGCATGATATACTGCTAATAACTGACCAAACTTTAGTATTTATTGATAACAAAGCTGGCTCCTCACAAAGAAGGTACACTGAAGTAAATATTCTAAAAATCAGTTACATTCACATTTTCAAATTTAGATACAGATAGGAAAGAACAATTGATGATATCTTGTACTTACTAACAGGATCCCAGGCCAAAGACACCAGGACTGGGGTTCACAACTGAGAAAGGTTTAACAATTGCTTAAGGCTGCAAATGTAAGAACATCTAGTCTGAAAACAGACAGGTGTTTAGACTTTAGCTCTTTGTTCGCAATTCATTTCCTGTGTCTTGCCTTATTATCGACTAAGGACAATGCTCTTACAATATTTATTTCTTACATATAAATTCTTCCTCTCAGATGTAGCCAAAATAATACTCAGAAAGCAGAATCAAATATCTCATTGCATACAAAGGCAGATCTCTTGTGAGACAGAGATACAGTCTACTGCTACTGTCACATAATGTTGTTCTTTTTACTATAACCCTTCTAACATCTAGAATATACAATTTTAAAGAAACTACACATGCATGTACATGGTGCTGTGATGTAGCCACAAATTGAACTTTTTAATTTTAAATAGAATTACTTAGCTTTTCCACATTTTTTTAATTAATAGATTTGGGTGAGTAGAAAAAGAAAGGCAGAACAACTGAAGATGATTTTTCAAATGATGTTTTTAAACCACACCATGTCACATTCCACTACAGTTGTTTAACATACAAAGTAGAGATACAGGTACTCCAAAGCAACTTATGCAGTAAAGAGAAGGTATACTCTCACATTCCAAAGTCCCAGGTCCCCGTGTATCCCAAAGGAGGAACACATCCAAGCTTGAAGCAGCTAGTTCCCTGTACAAGTAGCCAGCTTTTGCTTTTCAGTGGAAACCAAGGCACAAGACTGGTGAGCACCCTCCATCTCCCCCCAACAGGCTGGTTGTTGGCATGACTGGTCAACATGACAGCTTTCCAAGTCCTACAATTATACTGCCAGAATGGTTGATAAACCGCTAAAATTTACTGATGGCCACTGAATGCACAGTAATTATAGAGAAAACACCAATGGCAATATATTTCCTTTATGAATACATAGCACAGTTTAACAACTACTTTATTTCGGAAGCTCACTTTGACTGAGGGCCACCTACCCACCATTTGCTGACCTAAGATAGGTCAACTGCAATGTACTCTGTACAAATCCATGTCAGAGCCCATTCCTGACAAAGACATGCAGCAACGTCCTTAGTAAGAACCATGCTGGAAAAAAACAGAGAGCAGTGTTCTGGAATTGTCCAGGTGGAAATTGTGTTTACCCCTTTATGAAAGTAAGGGACAGGCAGTAACAGGTCATTGTTTGAGTGGATTCAGGGAGCAACCCATCTTTTCTCTAGAATACCCCACATTCAGTAACATGCCCTGAGTACTGTGGATCAGTTTTTCAGGGTTTTACAGGAAAGAATGAGGGCATCTTTCCCAGAATGATACAGGGGTGGAAAGGAGCTTCTCTGTAGGCAGACAGCTGGCATCATGCCTAAGTGATTATTTTAATATTTCTGGGATTTTGTTGTATCATTAATTATATACTAGTGTGCCTAGTATAAGAACCTTGTATACTCATGTTTTCACCACTTAAATACATAAAAATTAAAATAAACAGTGGTTATATTCTTTTAGATCTGTTACAATTTTTCTAAAATAATTATTAAAGAAACTGCAATATTCTAGATCATCTTCCCTTCCCAAATTCTTCCTTTTCTATCCTTTTAAGAAATTGCCAGCAAAGAAGTTAATGCCTATATATTTTAAACTTGAAGTCCTGAAAACAGAATTAGGACTTTTTCTTTTTTATCCTCTTATCTTTCCTTTGAAACAAATTAATTGATGTGCCCTTGCTGCAGGGCAGTTCCTACAAGTTGCAGCCATAACCTCTGGTACTGTAGGTACTGTACCCAAAGGCTTTATTTTGGAAGGAAGAAAAAAAAAAGGAAAACTGAGTTCATAGGATCATAAGCCAGTTCAGGTTGGAAGGACCTCAACACTGTTCTTGTGAGACCCCACCTGGGTTCTCCAGGGGGCCCAGCTCCAAGGCCCGCAACACAAGAAAGACATTGGTCTGTTGGAACGAGACCGGAGGAGGCCACCAAGGTGGGCTGGAGCACCTCTCCTATGAAGACAGGCTGAGGGAGTTGGAGCTGTTCAGCCTGGAGAAGAGAAGGCTCCAGGGAGACCTTAGAGCAGCTTTCCAGTACCTAAAGGGGGCTACAGGCCCTGGGGAGAGACTTTTCACAAGGACATGCAGTAATTGGACAACAGGGAATGACCTTAAGATAAAGGAGGGTAAGTTTAGATCAGATATTAGAAAGAAATTCTTTACTGTGAGGATGGTGAGGCACAGGAACAGGTTTCCCAGAGAAGTTATGTCCCATGCCTGTCAGTATTCAAGGCCAGGATGGATGGGGCTTTGAGCACTCTTGTCTAGTGGAAGGTGTCCCTGACCACATTAGTGGGCTTGGAACCAGATGATCTTTAAGACCCCTTCCAACCCAAACCATTCTATGATTCTATAATCTCAGGTCTCCAGTTGTATCTCCTGCTCAAGCAGTATCAACGCTCGTGACAGCCCAGGCTATTGCAGTTCACTCAGGTTACTCCAGTCTGGTCTTGAAAACGTCCAACAAAGGAGGTTTTTTGAGCAACTTGTTTCACTACTTGATTGTCCTCACCATGGGGGGGGG
>VWZT01013955.1:129906-224965 GCA_013397055.1 Pachycephala philippinensis | reverse complement strand
CTTAGCGGCCCCGCAGCCGGGGGTGATGCCCACGGCTGTCCCCTCACGCAGAACACCCCCACAGGGGCTCGGAGCGGAGCTCGCTGAGCCCCGAGACACGGGAGTGGTGCCCGGCCCGGGACGGAGCCCGCCGGGCGGTCCCTCGGGCTGAGCGCGCACTGCCCCTCTGCCAACAGCAGCGCGGGCGGAGGCGCCGCTTGCTGCGGCAGTTTTGTAGGGCTTTGGTTTGGGCTTCAGCTTTTTTGTTTGCTGGTTGGTTTGGGGTTTGTTTTTGTTTTTCATTATGCCCTTAAAGTGCTAGCACTTTATCGTAGGATAGATTATTTATTTTTGTAAGAAACCCTATTTGTACATCTTTTTCTACTACTGGTGCACTTCTTGCCCTATTTCACTGGTGGTATCAGCTGGGTGGTCTGGTTGATTTTCAGATTACTGAAGAGCCATGTAAAAGTGCAATCTTGAGTTCCACAGTGAAATAAATTCATAAAATATTTTCACTTGTTGATCTACGTTATCTTAGAGGTCTGTCCCAGCCTAAATAATTTTATGAAAGAGATACCACAATTAAACAGGAAAAGAAATACTTGGAAAATTGTTTCTCTAAATCAAGTTGACGTGTTCCAATGCGTATTTTTATCTTCTTAAACAAAGAAAAAAACCCAGTAAATTTGTGTAAAATTTATGTTTGAATGAAACTGGATTATGGGGAATAATGTGAGCCTGTAACTTTCTGGAGATGGTAAAGATAAGGAATAGGATTCAAAAGACAAAGCCCTTAGCAAAATACCCCAGAAAGCTGAAGGAAAGTGTATGGCATAAATTGTATTAGGCTCCTTTAAATTATATCTATTTGATGCTGGCAACCAAAACTAATAAGCCAGTTAGGGAGCTGGCCTCAGGATTACAGATGCAGTCTTGCCAGCGGTACTTACATGTATTACCAGTATTAGCAATTCCAGTAAATTTAAGCACCTAATTTTAGTGTTTGCAGTTTTTGATAGCAGTCAGCTGGTGTTTCATGAGAAAAAAATTGAAAAGCAAAACAATTTAAGAATAAATGTGCTGACAAATAATACTCTTCCCATTTTGTCTTTTCCTCCCCACTTACGTTTCATTACTTGGAATAAGTTGCTAGGCAGCATTATGCTGTTGGTGATAGCATCTCATAAATGAAAACTGACAGTTGCAAACAGTGAAATGTTGCAGCTATATCTAAACAAAAGAAATCAACATTTGCCAGCAGATGTGACTTTGGGTGACATTTTTCCTGTGGATATACTGGCCTCTGAAAAATAATTCTCGATAGAACAATTTTCCAGTTGGAAGGGACCTCAGGAGGCCATCTGGTCTGACTGATCTGCTGAAACCAGGCTCAGAGATGAGATCACACCAGCTTGCTTAGGGCTTTATCCGGTTGGTCTTGAAAACCTCCCAAGACAGAGACTGCACAGCCTCCCTGGTAAGCCTGTTTCAGTACTGGACTGTCCTTGTGCTGAAAGATTTTTTTCCTGACATGCACTTGGACCCTCCCTTGTCTGCTGTCTCTTCTCCTGCAACGCACCCTCGGGAATAGCCCAGCTTTGTCCTCTTGACAGCTTCCTCACAGAGCGTGGCATACTGCTCCTAGATGCCCCCAAAGCCATCCCTCCTCCAGGCTGAAAAAGCCAAGCTCCTTCAGACTCTCCTCATGGAGCAAGTGCTCCAGCTCCAACCGCCTTCGTGGCCTGCCACTGAATTCACATATTAGCACCTGTCATGTGTTGGAGGGAGGTTCAAAATTTGCTACAGTAAGTTAGATACTGTTTAATAAGTTCCCAAAAAGAGGGGATTCGTGTGAGGATAAAGTGGAAAACTTAGGTATCTCTAAAATTGCTGATATAATTTTGCAAAGAACCTATTAGACCTTTAAAGCCTGTAAACATATACATTTATATGTTTATATTAGACATATAAACAGTGTTTAATATTTAGGGCTGCAGTCTGGTTTAATTCTGATTTAGAAAATTCACACTGACCTAAGAAACAAGCCATAAACATATAGATAAGGACAGAATTTGGGAGTTAATCTTACAATGTTACTTTCTGGTAATAAGTAGGTCAAAAGAAAAGAGATTTCTTAGTAAAGATTTACCTCTCATCTCTACAAATCAAGACCAGATAAAGGAATTTCCTTATTCATCCTTCAAACTTCAACATGTTTGAAATTGGCCGTGGCAAAATGTCCATTTCAAAGAAAATTTTGGAAAATTCCAGAAGATTTGTACTGAGAATTCAAGGGGAGAATTTTCAACCTTACCTATAACTTTCATTTCTGTAACATGATCTGCAAACACGGTAAGATCTTCCTGGATAAAAGGTAATTAACAAACCAAAGTTTCCTAGACCTGCTCACTCAGTCCATCCTGAAAATAAAAAGGGGAATTCAAAGCATCTATTTATTTTACATGTTTCCTTACAGAATTTGGACAGCCCTCAAGCCCTGGTTTTACTTCTGAATTTATTTGAACTTTATTTGCTCTCTTGTCCTTACTTTCCCTAAGTATCTGTTAAGGAGTTGAAGAGTAATGTAAACAAATTTTGAAAACATCCCAAGGAGCTGAGCTTATTGGGATTGCCATTGTTGGAATTTGATTTACCACTTATGAAAGAACGCAGTGCTTGATCAGATTTCAGATAGTCTGTAATGACTAAAAGAATTCATGAAATATTCATTTTGAAATTATGCTTGAGCTTTTAAAAAAAGGTCACAAAATACCATTTAGCAATTCAGAATTAAACTTCAGACCCAAGGGAAGATTTAATCATTTTGGCATAGGATACAAGTCAAAAACTGCTAAATTTCTGCCTGTTGCTCTTTAGCCTCAGAGTGTCCAAGTCCTTAGTCATCCTAATGGTTGTTTCCACAAAGTTCTCCCATAGTCTGAAGTCCTGCTCTGCGCATGCTGAGAAGCACCTCAATATCATTGGGGCTCCATGTGAATCAGATGAGCTAAGCAGCCCAGTTTGCTTCCACCTGTCTGCTCTTTATGTCTCTGGCCAGTTGTAGTTTCACTCAGAAGAGTGTAACCATAACAGAAATGGTCATGGAGCAACATCAGACTAATGACAACAAGAGAAACTCAGTTAACGTTCATGAGTAACTTTGATTGGGATGGGTTAAAAACTGTCATTCTTGAGTGTCCGTGACCTGTGTCAATATTGATGAACCAGAATAAAGGACATGGAGTGTGGTTTTCTTAATTTCACACCTTAAGGAGAGTCCCAAGTCTGCAACTAACTGTGTATACAATTAGTTTGGTTTCAGTAGGTACTGAGTTCTCAGAAGAAGGGCAACAGTGGTGTTTCTTAACACTTCCTTTTCTTAATTTCTGTCTCTCCTTCATTTTTGGTTTAACAGCAAGCAGTGCAAGATAGAACAGTGAAAACATACGAGATGGTTGCTGTTGCCCTGGAGAATCTGGTGTGCAGCACGTGATCAATTTAGGCACTCAACCTGAATTAAGACTGTTTTGCCCTTAAGAAGTAAGCAGCATCTATTTTATTAATTTTCTATCCTTAGGAACAGCTCTTTCGTCAAAACGATGAGAATGATCCTTCATTGTAACTTATTCAAGTAATTGGTTAAAAAGACCACAAATAAAATAGTATTTCCCACTACTTTTGATTTTTCGAGATTCCCATCATCAAGAAACATCCTCCCTTTGAGAAATAAGGCACAAATTGACTTTAAAGTAATAATTTGTGGTGAAAAATTACATGCTTTTTATTTGCTTTCTTGGGCTCTTAAATGATACTGTTAGCTTGGCTTATAACAGAGCTTTATTTGCTTTCTGAAGTAAGTGCTAAACAGTTAAGAATGCAGTAGACTTGGTTTTAAAATGCACTGTTGTTGCTGGCATTCTGAGCTTTCTTGCAAGATCGTGCGTAAATATCTTCTGCTTCCTTAAGGCCTCTGTAAAAGCAGGGTGTTATTGCTGTTTAGGGGAATTCACTGAACAAACAAAATTCCTACCAGCTATTTAAAGTTTCAGCTGAGGCTTGAAGGAGTAAGCTAAGGTTTTACACTAGAGCATAACACAATAACATCTTGATTAATGTTGGCCTATGAACTGTTTGGGTAGCTTATATTCTCTACTATTCAGGCCAGCAACATTCAGACCAGCTCAGCTTTTATCTTGTTCTAACCTTGATCCTATAATTCCAAAAGCTATTTGTATTCCCTGTGTGATACCATCAGCTGTCCCAGATTCCACGTCATGTCAGCAAAATTGACACAAGGTTTTCAGTTCTGCACAGTTCTGGTGTACTCTGTCTCCTGCTCCCTTCCAGGGGTGACACTGACCAGCACAGCGATGATTCTCAACAGCTGCATGCATTTCTGAACTGTTCAGTTTAGACAGATTTTAGTTAACTCCATCGAGTACTTTGCTTCATGGCTGTTAAAGTGGTTTGTCATAGATCTTTACAGCCATCTAATTTAGTGATTGTATATCCTGGTCAGAAGAATCACTGGACACTTACAATTCTCCTCTTTCCACATTTTATGGAGGAACAATAACTTGTTTGATATGTGGGATTTTCAAATTCTGGTTAATTTTAGAAATTGTGATGTAATTGAATGCATCTGCATTTGAATGCCTCAGTCTCCACTCTTACAAACCCAAGATGTTACTAAAATGGCTTCAGTGGAAACCCAGGAGGAATATTTGACAGATTTTAATGGTTTCCGTTTTTTTCTAAGCTTAGACTGTTCACTGTATGTGCATTTTGATTTGTTTTATTAAGGCAAAAATCCTTAAGAATGGCATGGAATGAGTTTTGCAAACCTGATGGCTTTATTGAAGTGACAACAACATTAAAATGTTCACTAGGAGGCTGTAATAAAGGAGTAGGCAGAGTCCATCTGCCTCCCCAAGCCCAATCAAACCTTCTTCAATAGCATGTTATGCCATCAGAGTCATAGAATTATGGAATATTTGAGGTTGGAAAGGATCTCTGGAGATGGTCTAGTCTAACCCGCCTGCTCAGAGCAGGATAGCCTAGAGCACGTTGCCCAAACCCTGTCCAGATGGCTTTTGAATATGTCCAAGGGTGAAGATTCCACAACATTGCTGGGCGTTCTGCTACAGCATTATATCAGTCTTACAGTAAAAAAACTTTTTCTTGGTTTTTTGCCTTATTTTTAAAAGATTATTCTTATTTGATTTATTATCAAAAACAGTTCTGGTAAAGATAAAGTTCAGATACTGCTTGCCTTTAAAAAAGATCTTAAAAATCACTGCCTTTGAATTATCTTGTCTACCCCCAGGCCTGCAACTTAGTTTTTACACAGTTCAGAAGCCTATGAAACCACAAAAATAACCTTCACCAGCTTGGATAGGAAATCACCCTACTGGTTCCTCTACTGGTCAATAAAATTGCAGGGAAAAGGTTTATCCTAGTCTCTGACCATACTTAATCCTGAAAAATTTTATCAAGAACAGTAGTAGGGATAAACTTAAAAAATGAGGTTCAAGCGTAAGTATGCGTAACAGATCTTATTTTTTTGATTCCATGTCTTTATTTGAAGTAATTTTTTATCTGACAAGTATTATTTAAACCTACTGCCTACTTTTGAAAAGGCTGCTTAGTGTTAGAAGGTGTGTTCCAGCTTCTCCTCCTCATCAGCAATATGTTAACTTTCTCTTTTCTACCTTTACTCTGCAAGCAGTGGCATTACCACTTGTGAACTATACATTTACCAAGCAGCTACAAGTCTAGAGCCTTAGTCTGAAACTCCAATACATAGGAAAAGTAGCATTTTATGAGCACTGTCCTTCATGTAGGTGTATGTTATCCAGCAGAGAATAAAGTTCTTTAGGGTTGTGTACAGGAGTGGCTGAATAGAAGGGAGCAGTTCTCAAGGCAGCATGTTGGGTTCCCATTTAGAAAAAGACTGACTTTTTTTAAATTGAATTTACAGTCTGTTTGGAGGCCAGTTAGCTCCTGAATACATACACATCATGTGTATACATGTATATTTATATATGTGTATATACATGCATGCATACAAACATTCGAGGCTTAAATGATTAAATAATAAATCTGAGCAAAGGTTAAAATCCATTAGGGGAGAACTGAGATATTGTATTAGAGACATGTACACATAGAAGCATTTATTAAATTTAAGCTCTGGGTGCACATTTCAAATACTGCACCCTTGGACTATGTGAGTATGCCTTCTCCAAATTCAAAAGGTCCACAGCCAAAAGGTGTGTATTTCTACAAAACATGGCAGATGTAATTAAATAAAAAATAAGACAGTGATAAGGTCATCATATCATGATGAATGTCTTCTCCTCGCACATTTGGAGTTACAGTTTGTAGGCTGCTTGAAAGTCTTCTGCATACCTGTCAGCACCAGTCTGCTCGGGGAAAAAGGAAGAATATGAACAGATGGCAACCTTTAAATTTGTGGATTAAAGATAAGTTTAGTGCTAAAAGGGATTTACTATTGTTTAAAATGCAAAGCTTTCTATTCATTCTTCTCTAAATTGAGACTTCAGGCAGTACAATTTCTGACAATCACATTGTTCTTAAAAGTGCTGCTTTTTGTAATCTAAGGAGTTTTAATTTATATATTTTTTTTTTTACTGTAGCTTTATAAATACATTTGAAAAACTGTCACACAGATACAACACATAGTGCAGCATTAAGCATGGACTTCAAAGTTCAAGGACTGTCAGAAATAAATGCCTGGCAATATTACTTCCCTTTTCACTAGATCCATCAAAGTAAGTCAGACGCATGGGGTTAGCAGGACTGTAAACATTCACAAGACTGAAGCCAGCAGATCATCCAGTACAGGATTTTTATGATCTGCGTTGCTCAAGATAATATTTTAATGCATTTGCAATATGAAATATACTATAAATGGCAGCAAAACTGATAAAAAAGAGATACAGTATGTAACAGGTGTATATGGGGCTTTTAGATTTTTTTATATCCTAATTCTACTTGCTTGTATTTTAGGGTGAAATTATGTGTCTTAAAGAAGGCAGTACACTATGAGTAAACAGTGAACTTTTGGACTTCAGAACTTCAAGAGAACTTACTAAAATATGACAAAAGTCTTGTGTTTTAATAGCCAATTGGAATAACGTTTGGGTTGAACCTGTATATCTTCAGGGACTAAGAATGTATTTTTACAAATATGCTAGAGCAGATTTTCTCCAGTCTCTTGTGTTTCGATAAAGTTTTATCCTCCACCGGAGTGGGGACTTCACTGAAAACAGGCCCCAAATGAGACTTTAAAGGTTCTTTAGTCATCTATACAGCCAGCAGAACGAAGTCAAATGCTTGATGCACTTTTTTTTTTTTTTTTGCAGGAAGATAGTTAGCAAAACTAGTTATGTTAGCAGGAATGCTGTGAATTGTACCCTTGAATTCACTATGTAAAATTTAAGACACCCACTTAAACTCATAGGAGAGGCAGCCTCTGAGTCAGAGAATTTTAACTAAATCTTAAAATGTTTTCTGGAACAGTATAATCTGTGGTATATTAGATATTTAATATGAAATTAAAACAAGAGTTGTTCATTCTGAGAAAGCTGCTGAGAGCTTTAATCTCCAATATGGGCTTCAGAACCAGTGAAAGCTTCTGTCAGCTGCCTGCTTTAAAGATGCGTATGTGTGTGTGTAGACTAGGACACTTAGAACTTACCATCTTTTGGGGTCAAAGTTTGTTTCTTTAAGAGCTTTCCATCCCAGGGAGGTATCAGGCAATCAGCAATTTCCCAGGACAGCCAGAGGGATCAAAAACTTTTCCACAGCACAGAGAACTGCACGTGGCCATATCCGCCAAAAGTTGATTCATTTGGAGAGACTATCCTTCCTTTTAGCTTAGTTTTAAAGCAATTCAAAAATCTCCCACTGCTGTGATGAGGTATTGGACTGTGTTTTGATAAGGCATTAGGAAATGGCTAACTAATAATACTTTGAATGTGCAGTCACTCATGCTGGTGTAGGTTGGCAGCCTGCAGTGTCGCACGGTGCAGTGACGTGAGCAGGTGACCTCAGGGGAAGGAGGGAAGGGATGGATCCGGGGAGGCAGGCGCCAGGGAGGTGCTCCAGCGGTCAGGCAGGGATGCTGCAGCTGGGGAGCGCCGTTCCTGTCTCCTCGGCCGTACAAGTTTCACAGATTATCCCAAGCAGCCATCTGTCAAAGGACAGGGGGATACACATACCTCAAATATTTACGGTGCCTGTACTTTAAGAATGAGACAGTTCGTTCACATCTGTGAACGGGCCACTTTTAAAACATCAAAATAAACCATCTGGCTGCGCAACTGGTTCTAATTACTTCCCTGCCTAGACTGTAAACTTCGGGGTTTGGCACCGGCCTCCTTCCCAGAGTGCTGCCCAAATCCCGCTCCCAGGCAGCTAATCAGAGCCACTGCAGCACGGGGGGAGAGCGCTGGAGCCGGGCTTGTCCAGCTCGCAGCTCTCCGCGTGCCTGGCGGCTCTGTCCGGCTGTCTGTCTGTCCGCCCGTCTGCAGGAGCGCTCCAGGTGCGGCTCAGCGCAGCTCGCACCATGCTCGCACAGGGGCTGCTGGGGCTGGGGCTGCTGCTGCTGCTGGGCCCCGCGCTGCCGGCCGGGCCCCCGGCCCTGCGGTAAGTGCGGCTCTCAGGTCTCACGGCGGGTCGCGACAGGTTTTGAGGTGCCAGGAAGCTGGGGTTGCGGAGGGAGCAGTGGAGCAGTTTGTTGGCTCTTCGTCTGCCTGATTAAAAGTGACAGTGAGGGAAGCGCTCTGGGTCACTGGGAACCTCAATAGGTAGGTGTGCAGACTGCAGAGTTATTTGCAACGATGTATTTGATGCCCAAGATGCACATTTTGAAAGCAGTGAAGGGGGAAGAGCCGGATAGTGATGACTCTTTACACCTGAACCTCTAAATTCTGGTGCCTGAGTGGAGCAGGCACCTAACCACAGAACCCTGCTTATTGCTGCACTTTGGTGCAGTGGCACAGCGAGGCACACTGCTCTTCGCTCTCCACCTCTGCCAGAGCCAGCACACACTGACTCCTAGAGCCAGCAGCTCCTTTACCCCAGAGCCTTGCAAAATCTACTATCTGAGAAGGGCAGGTTCTACTCATCTGCATCTTCAGTATTCCTTAGCGTTGTGAAGACCTATTTTTGGCCTGAGCAGTCCTTTGTTCTTTTTTCCTACGATTCAGCTCCCGATGAGACAGTGTGATTTTTCCTGAGTATGTCCTGAAAGTCCCAATCTCCACGTGCTCCAGTGCATGGTACAATTGCATGGCAGAGCTGCAAATCTACAGATCTAGCATTGGATTCTGCTGGCTTTACTAAAACCACACTACACTGTTGCATGAAAAGCTGTGATTACTTTGGTTTCCTTTTCCATTGAAAGCATGGATCATATATGTCTGACAACCAGAAGGATTACTTTGGCAAACATTTTTTATTAGAATCAACCATAAGTTTGCTTTATGATATATATTCCTGTTACGCTACCCAGATGCTTGGATGTATATGGTGTCTCTAAACTTTTTGAATTGATTAAGATCAAAATTTTTCATGACAGATAATAAAACTATACGTGTCTATGCATATATACCAGATATGCCTGATGAGCAAGTAGATGAGCCCAATGTAGTTAAAAAGGTAGGTAAAATCAACTATAAGCATTCCTGCAGGTAGCAATGACATTTCTGATGAAAATGAAGAACACTGGGTGATTTGAGGCAAGTAATCATTTGCAACCATAACCAAAGAGGTGGTAAGAACAATATTCTGGGTATTGGCTGAAGCCAGTGGCAGGAGGGTGGTTTCCCATGCGCCAAGCTCTCATGGGCTCTGAGCTGCAGCCCCTGGCTTTGACAGCAGCTTATTCTGTTTGCTGTCCCCCACAGGAGCGGTTTGGGTATTCCTGCTTCCTGCCAGCTGTCCCGGGCTGAGTCGGAGCTCAGGTGCCGTGTCCCAGGGGGGAAGCTGTGCAATGACAGAGGCAGATGTGAGTGTGGAGTCTGCATCTGCCAAGTGACTGAGTCTGGCAAATACTACGGCCCGCTCTGTGAGTGCCACGACTGGGTGTGCGAGACCTACGATGGGAAGATCTGCACAGGTAAGGAAGCCCCGATGATGATAGAAGCTCAGAAAATTAGGAGCATTTATTAAAACCAGAATTATGTTTGGAACACAGCACATTGATACAGTAGAGACGATTATGTGTGGGTCCCTGAACCATGACTCTAAATGGAATTGTGGGCATATCCAAAGATTTTTCCAGATTAAAGGATATATGTTACAGGCACTGTGTCTGCCATAAAATGGGACATAGCCTAGAGCAAGATTCATCTGCATCAGGGGCAAAAGCAGAAGTTGCTTTGGGTTGGAGGCTCTGCAAACTGTGTTTTAAATCTAATACAGTAAGCAATATTGCTCACATTTTTATATATTTTTTCATTTGAACTGCTTGCCTAATAGTGGCTTATGGTATCTATCCAGACTATAAACTATCTCCAAACAATCAATTTTGTCCTGTGATTATTATTTTTTTCTTCTCCTGCTATGAGAAAAAAGACTTGTTGTAAGAGGTACCACACTGAGGGCATATAAATATGAAAACTCTGTTTTTCTCTAAGTAATGATGATGCTTTCCAAATAAAGACTTAAACCAATGTAATTGTACGGTGGTTTCAGGGATTTCCTGACTGACACTGTATTCTTTAATAACATACATTTCTGGGACAGAATTTAGTCCCTGACAGTTATTGGAACATGTTGCTTGGTTTACATCTCAACATTATCACTCTTTCATCTTTCCAGCTGTCTTTACTTAAGTTCCTGGGTTATTTCGGTCAGATTTTCATCTTTTTTCTTTTTTTTTTTTTTTTTTTTTTTTTTTTTTTTTAAGCAGCTTAGAATAGGATTTTAGAAAAAAGCAGAGAGAAGAAATGCCATCACATTCCTAAGGGGATTCAGCTTGGAGCTTGATGAAAGGGGCCAGAAGGGTACTTCATTTCTAGTATCCCTGCTTCAACAGCTTTACCAGATTCACAGAAACGTGTCATCTTTTCAGGCCAAAACCTGCAATTAGGTCAATGGGAATGTTACAGGAATTCTTCTAGTAAGAGGACAATACAAATGCATTCCAGCAGTTGGTTTGGCAAATTATGTAGGAAAAAAAGAGCAAACTTATTTTAGCAACAATTTATCCAGGAAGTCCAGTAATAATACGAAAAGATCAAGAATGGGATTATGAGAAAAATATTTATATTTGGCACCTAAGACTTTGGAGTTCTGTAGAGAAACTGATTTATAGACTCTGCAGTTAGCAGTGTTAAATCCACCTACATAAGAAATATCATAGCATTTCAATGCTTTGCTGCCCCAAACATGAATTTTTTTATTGGTAGTGTGATTTCAAAGTGCTTGCTGTTGTTGCTGAGTAAATTGCATAAAGGGAAACTGAAAGTTCCTTCAATTTTAATATTCTGCTGTAAATTCCACCATCATGTTCCTGTTAATATCATGAGCAGTGGCTGCAAGTTTTGTCAGTGCTTTGGTGGTAAAGGGTGCTGACAGAATAAACAGAGCCAAGCTATCTCTTAACAATATTTAGCTTTTGGGTAGCACTTCATGCAGCAGTTCAAAGATGTGAATGCTAAGTGATTAAATGTTTTTTAAAAACCAATTTTCTGTACTTGTCACTTTGTCACTCCTAGCTGGAGTATTGAAGCCGTGTTACCACTGAGATGTGAAATAATTTGAATTCTCTCTTCTGGAAAAAAAAAATAAGTAGTAAGAAATTCAGTACAAACTCTTGGGGAGGGAAATAACTGTGAAGGGTGCAGGAGTTTTGCTTGCTTCGTTTGGGTTTTTTGACAGTTGTGCTGAAAGTTCAGCTGACTTTGTTGCAGGCCAGGGCTGCCCAGCACTGCAGCAGAGCAGCCCCAGGTAACTCTTTCGAGGCTGGGATCCAGGTGGTGAAACACTTCCTTTCAGGCTGTGCTTGTTGCCCTCTTCATTTTTCCCCCATATTTTTAGTCACTGAAATTGTGTGTATATGGGAGGAAGGGAGCATAGAAAATAAGGTCAGATCTACGATAACTGGCAGGAGACTGGACCTTACGTTGTAGGAATAATATTTTCCCCTACCCAACTATTCAGTGAACTGCATCCACTGATGTTTCTCAACATTACACCAGGAGGCTGATTTCCAATGTATAAAATATTTCCCTTTCTTTGCATTTTTAGGCCCATTTTTTCACTAACGATGAAATTGTGTTTCCTCTATGTGAATAGTCAAAATGTCTTACTGCAGTTCTATTTCTGTTTCCTGCTTTGTTTTTCATGTTTTTATTTTGACATTTGCTGTCCCATTTCATTGCGGATCTCTCCTGATAGAGACAACAGCAGTAACTTCTTACTGGTACCACATGGAGAACTTCTAAACACTCTTTCAATATCCCTCTGGAAAGCCATGGTATTTGAGGCTAATGCTGTTTAAAACAAGCTGCTTTTCAAGCTGCCAGAGTGATTCCTTTTTCAAGTGACTGATGTCTAACCACCAGCGATGTTCATATTCAGAGACGGACAGGCAGAGTTGTTTGAGTCATGAATGCCAAAGATAGCTGTATTTCCCTGCCAGTCAGTTCAGACATACCTGCACTTCCCTTGCCTGTCCCAAGCTAAACAAAAGATTTAGTTGCTCAATATGCAGCTCATTATCTTAAAGGCACTTTCTGTGTCAGATCCACTGTCTGGAGCAGTTGTTGAACAATCATATTCCGGAGAGAGAAGGCCTGAAGGTAAAGAAAATGTCAGATGTCCATCTGATTGATTTGCTTTTTCTAATAAACCTTGTATAAAAATGGGAAAGAGATTATGCCATGAGTAATAAAGAAGAGCAGACGTAAATGCTTCTGTCCTTTTACTTTCCCTTGACACTTCTTTGCTGTATTTCCCTCCCATTATGTTTCCAGGTGCTTTAGAGGGAGTTCCAATAATTTTTTTGCCTTTTATCCCACTGGGACTGATAAAGTAAGAGGTGATCCCTCATAGAGTCAGAAACAAAGAAGAGAGAAACCAAGTACTGTGGTCTGAGTCACTGAGTCTCCTGTCCTCCTCAGTGGCCTTTTAATCTGCCTGATGTATCATGGGGTGTAGAAGAACTTGAGTAGATACTGTCATTCTCTTTGCAATGTCAGGGACATCTTTATTTTGTCTTTTTGTTGCTGGTGTTCAAGGAGACGAGCTAAGAGGCGGAAGACTGAATCAAAAACAATCAAATCCCCAAAGGATTTATGCTTCATTCAGAGCAGACAATATATTCGTTGCTGTTTATTTGCAGATAGTAGTTCTGACCTCAGACAGTTGCATATTGCCTCAGGCTTTTTTAGCATAAGTGGAGCCCATGTTGTGTGCAAGGGAAAGTGGAATACAGAACTAATTCCTGTCACATCACTGCTTCATACCTATTTCTCTGTGGGGTTTTTTTGCAGTGTAGTGGAAAATAAATTTTACTGAATTCTTCTTTTGTTTTGGTTTTCTTGTTTTGGTTTTTTTTTTGGGGGGTGGGGTTTTGTTTGTTTGTTTGGGGGTTTTGTGGGGTGTTTTGGTTGGTTTTTTTTTTTTTTTTTTTTTTTTTTTTTTTTTGTTTTTTTTTTTTTTTTTTTTTTTTTTTTTGTTTGGGGTTTTTTTTGTTTGGGGTTTTTCTATGGTTTTGGGTTTCTTTCTTTGTTTGTTTTTTTTAATCTTTTTTACTGCATCTTTTAATCTTTTTTACTGCGTGGTTAATGAAGATAGAAAAACCAAACTAAGCATAGACTTCCTTGGCCAACTGAAGTGGGAACACTTTAGGTGTTCTTAGAGAATGGACCACAGGAACTGCCAGCTGGGACATGTGACAGTGTGATTGCACTGCTTGTAGTTGGTGAGATCAAAAGACACATAAAATTCAGTGATGACATAGACAGCAATGTATGAAGAAGGTTTGTCTTTGCTCAGAACTATATTCATTATCTTTGGTTATTTTCATGGTTATTAAGATTTTATAAGCCATTTTTCTTCCAAACTGAAATACCTTTTACATCTACTGAAAAATGGTGGCACAGTGTGATTTTCCATAAGCAGTTGCTTATGTGGAACTTTAATTGCTGCTTTTCAGGCCACTGAAAGATCTTTCTGTTTCTTTCTCCAAAGCTGTGGTTGCTGTGGGTGCTGTACCTATTTTAAGACTAGTTCAACAATATAATGTCAGTGTTAGTTGTAGGTTTTCACAGCCAGAAGTGTTATCATACACAACATGAAGGGCAAAAGGATATAAGTGCCATTATTTTCTGATCTGTAAAGTTTTCAACTATGCAGGGAATACAAGTGAAAAATTAAATTGACAAGGAGTAGATGTAGAAATAACAAGATAAATCCAAATTAAAGTATTGATGTAATACATAGCTATGTATCCATGTGAGTTTATTGGATGTATGGTCTTATATACCAGTTTGAGAGAGTTAGGAATTTGAAAATGGAATTTGGAGGACATTTTGAGCTGTGCTCTTTGCACAGAAGCTGAATAGTGTCTTTAGGCAGAGCTATCGAAGTAGAGTTGGAAAGGCTCTAACAACTGTGCTTTTGTATTCATCCTGAAGGGAGGTCTGACACGCTGATTGTTCATTGAGCAGCATTTCTTGCTAAAAGTGTGAAGGAAAGTCAGCCTGTGACCTGCGTTGATTGCCATTTGATCCAAAGTGAAATTCAAAGCCCTGGATTTTGAGAACAGGTATAAGCCTCTTCTCTGTCAGAGGCCATGTTTGCAAAGATTCAGCTGTGGCACATGTGGCCATTGGAGACAGAGCCTCCTCAAAAGACCAAGTTAAAAATAGGGCAGGAGGCTACTGAAGAAAATGGAGGTAGCAGTTCTGCTCTGACCTAGTTTGCTTTAGTCCGGATTTCAGAACTTGGCATTTTGTGACATTTCCTCCTGGAGCAGGAGTGTGTAGGTGTGGTAATAGCATCCATATTCACCTCAAGACAGGTTCCTCAGGTTCTAGTAAAAGTGAAATCATGATTGCATAGACCTCATTGCAGGTTCATTGCCTTGCTAAGTGCTTGAGGTCCCGGCAGACTTAAAAAGCATAAGCTAAAGCCTGTATTATTCTCAGCTTTATGCTGTTGGTACGTGATCTAGGTAAAATCAAGTAGCCTTTGGTACACTGGCAATTGCTGTAGTTCCAAATGCAGTGTGTGTGTTCATAGCAGTAGTGAGAGGGGCAAGAGAAAGCTTAGACACAAAAACTGCAGGGGAGATTAATGGAAGGGAATAATTTTATGAGTAACTTATTAAGTGATATGTCCCTTAGTTGCCTAGCCCTCATTTTGAGCAACTTTATCTGTAGATACTACTGATGGAAAATAGGTGCTAGTTTAAAAAGCGAAAATTAGTGTGCTGCACATATGGAAGCAAAAGGCTTTTACAGCATCTATCAGAACTGGAATGTAGCCCCTCAGCCCCATTTGCTGTCACCAGCAGCAAAAAAAGGTGGGGAGCAGCATCTCCTTCACCTTTGTCTTTCTGTAGTCTGGGGTGACAAGCTTATCCATTGCAGATAAAAAACAAACCTTTGTGTGAGTTTTGTCAAAGCAAATAAGTGTTCTGAAGTGTGTTTGAATTTTTATGCTCTTTACAGTCTGATAATAAACTGAAGTATATTTTTATTTATTTGAAAGAATGCTCTTTATGAAAAAATGGCTTACACAGACTATTAATATTTGTGTTTCAGTGTCATTATTATGAAAAAGATGCAGTGACTAGAAAGTAGATGGTGTATTTAATGTTACAAAAGTATTAATGATTTTACCTGCTTCATCAGTGGATAGGTTTCAGTATGTGTTCTTTTTGGACAAACTGACTGGCTTGGTTGTTGTATTTTATTGTTGATAGCTGGTCTTGTAAAGGACTTCAAACAATCATCACTTATGGCACTGGACTGTAGACCTTTCAGTGTTAGTGTTCCCAAGTAGTTTGTCTTGACAAAGAACATGTCGCTTATTAAAAAAGTTCCCATGAGCTTTTCTGGGAGGAAAGGACACATTGCTAGTGCTGTCCAGCAAAAAAGGGCGATTTGTGCCTAAAAATACTGGACCCCATAATATATATGGGGTACCAGAACTTATCAGTGTTTTAACTGGAGGGTGTTGTGGTCGAGGCCATGTTGTGGTGTATTTATGGTGTACCACAGTTGTATTGCTGGATTCAAATTTCCTTTGGAGATGGGAGGAAAAAAAACCCCTGTTCTTCTTTCAAACACTATTTTTAAAGGTTATTTGAAAGCTCCATTTCTTAGCGATGGAGGGAGTAATTTTTGCAGATGGGGGTTTGTGTACATTTGGTACATAGGGAGTGGGCTGGCACACCAACTTGAGCAGTTACATGACCATATTCTTATATGTAGAAGAATAAAGATTCAAAAGAGTTTAATTGGAGTTGCACCTGTCCCCTTTCTTGAAAGAGCTGCTTTGCCCTTCTGCCTGCCCACTTGACTGGCATCAGTGATATAATATGGGACACCTTCTTGTCAGTGACCTAAAGAGTGGCAGTCAGAGTTTTTGGAGGCATATGTGGGGCATTTTTATGGGGGAGGTCACTGGGAGTGCCAGCTTTGACACTGTCAGGAGTGAGCTGAGTACTAACTTTGTGATTTGGAAAACATCGTGCAGCGGCAGATGCTCTAACTGGAGCACCTGGTCACGGTGTTTTGTTCCTGGGGGAAGTTCTGGGGTGGGGAGATTTGTGAGTGGGCTGGGGGAGAATCCTCCCATGCCCCAAACAGACTGACCAAGTCTACCTTTCTCAGGCATGCTTTTTCCAGTTGTCTGCCTCCAGCAGGTCCTGTTCAGTCTTTTAAACCTATGTCTGTCATTTTAAATATTGGGAATGTTAGCTTTTATGATCCACAGTTAGCGGCTACTGAATGTAAAAATAGCTCATTTAAGTATTTTTCCTGTTTTGCATATAATTTCCTATTTAATTAAAAGGATGTATTAAAGTTATTTAAATCTTGAAGCTGTGTGGTTGACAGCTAAGAAATGCTAAATCTGACTGTCTACCTTTTTTGAAGAGTCCTGTGCATTTGCACTATTATACATCTTTTAATTTTGTGTTCATTGTGGTTTTCTCCAGTGAACTTATGCAGCAATAACAGGGGGAAAATAGTTGCTTCCTGGTATTTGAAATTATTTAGTTTACAAACTTGGTAACATGTTTAAAACAAGATAAGATGTTAATCGTTTACCTTAGTCCATTCATTTGCCTGAAATGTGGGGAACACACATGGCAAACAGTTTGGTAACACAGCAGTGTCAGGTAACACAGGTTTCTTGGCACCGCATTTCCTTACTCCAAGTGTTTTAAACAATATTTTGCAGAAAGTGACTGGGTACTTGCGAAACTGAATGATACAAGCTCATTGAGTCTCAGAAGCCAAAAGCCTCTCTTCTTGAGAAAAGCCTGTTCCTCTCAGCTTCCTGAAACATCCAGACTAACTTCTTGTCTATCCTTACCCCTTTGGAAATTATTGGATACAAGTAGAGCTGGTATATAATTTGAATGGCTTTTCAGCAAATGAAGATACAGGCGTTTTCTAAGAGATGAATAATGAATGGTATTCTGTGAACAAGAGCTAAACTTACATAATCCAAACGATTTATATGTCTGTATCTCCTGTGAATATGTGGTTCCTCCCCTCCAGAAATGCAAGAGCCACTTCAGATAGGGGGAACATGCCTGGTATATGGCACTGAACTGCAATGGTCACAGCATCCAGTTCTCATATCCACCTTTCTTTGCAGTTCTTGCAACAAATTACTAGAAGGTATGTGTTTTTCTTCTGGTATTGAAGAGAGGGGAAGTTGAGGTCAGAGATCAAAAATATACCTCCTGATCATCAAAGGCTGATAGTGAGGCTCAGAAGAGAACCCAAGTATCTGAGTCCATCCTAGGGACTCTTAAACGACCAAGTCCCTATGAGATATAAGAAAAAATGTGTTATTATTAAAACTATCACTTAGGCTGTGTCAAAACACATTTTATGTTTCATGTTTAGATCCTAAAAATACTATTTCCTACAAAAAATAGTCATGTATTTCTTTTCCTAAGAATTACCTGTGCATTACATATGCAACAATTGTTGATTTCTATGTGTATTATTTGAGTGAGAGCTACTTAGTTTTATGAAAACACCAGTGTGCTTCCAGCTTAAAAGTGTTCCACATATAAATAGGGAGGTGAATTTGTAGCAGGTCAATCCCACAGAGATCTGTAGGTGCAGTGACATGCCTGGTAGATTGTGTTCCAGAGAACAGTCCTCAAAAGAGTGGTTTGTAAAGCCATGCTTTGAAGGATTACTGGAGAAGTTCAGACCTCTCCCTTCAGGAACAGGAAAGGACTGAAATGGAGGAGGACAACCAACTTCATCTCATGAGCATCTTTGCAGAAGGTCCAAACCATGCTAAATGGAGGTGATGCCATGACAAAAAGTCGTGTAAGAACATATTGCACTGTGGTTCTCCTGAATGCTTTTGCAGAATTGTGCCTTTTAATCACTATGTGCTTTACATGAAAAAAACAGTTATGCTGTCTTGCAGAACATACTACACTTTTATCCTAGTGGTTTTGACTGACTCAGTGCTTTCTCAAACAATTTTTAAACTGGAAAGAATAGTGGCAGTGAATAAATTGTACATCTGTACTCTGACTTGCAGAGGTAAGGCTGAGACCTTCTGTTACAGAATCATAGAAGTGAGTATTACAAATTTATTTAGGTTTTTTTCCGGGTGCCTTTGTAGTCAGGTAAATTCTGTGGGAAGCAGATAACCAGTAAGAAATATATTTAAAATAAAAAAATGATCTTGAAGCACTTAATTGAAGTACTGTTTTTGCACTGGTACTTCTAATGACCGTCTTTTGAAATAATTTTGTTTCATTCTTGCTTCTGTTTCAAGCCACAGCTAATCCTCATCAGAGACATAGCAAGTATAATGAAGCTCAGCTCCCAGGCTGTGCTTAGGAGGAGATCAAGGTGCCAGCTATCACTGAAGGAAAATTTCCCATCACCTACATCCAGTTTCTCTGGATGGGAATGGAGAATGTACGAGCTATTGCAGTTGGGTACAACTACTCTCCATTTATGTGAGTTTGCCTGCAGCTGGTGTTTGTGGAAATCCTCCTGTCCACCAACCCCAGATACAGTGAACTTCTCTTTCTAGAACATACTAGTTTCTCATTCATAGGGCTTTAGGGCATCGTCCTACAGTGAGAAGTACTGGAACATTTCTTACTGCCTTTTTGTCCCCCAAGGCTGCTTAATTAATTGAAGCATAGCAGAGAAATGTTATAGCATATCATTGGCACTGGTAATAAACAGAGAGAATTAAATGTGGCATAGAGTTCTGTATCACAATAAAAAATAATTGTCTCTTCAAGATTTATAATGTTTAACTTCCTAGAAACTTTGTATATGTGATACAGAAACACAACAAAAAAATTGATTGGAAATGGGATTGGTAAGATTACCAAACCCCAGTCATGCACTTTGTTAGATTTAGGAGTGGATCCTGTCACTCATCTCTACTTTTCAGGTTAAAAATATGTTTTAATAAAAGCAGATGGTGTGGCTTTTTTTTTTTTTTTTCCCAAAGCTAAACAGAAGCCAATGTTTTCTGCTGACAGAAGTCTAATGAAATCAATAAAGTTATGCCAACAGAGAATTGGTCTCACAGCAATTCTGGCCCTTGTTTGGCCAAAATCTCTGGGAAATAGCAAACGAAATTACAATAGCAAAATATAGACCCTGTCATTTACCTGAAGTGGTAAAACGATAATAGCAACAATGACATCTCCAAAGTTTTGAATGCTTTTAATCTTGACAACATTTTACGTGATTTCCTGTTTTATTTTTCTTCTGTGTATTGTGCTATTTTAAAGAGTTATATGTTAGTTAGTGGCAGTTTGACTGGACATTTACCAAAATAATTTTTCTCCAGAGTGTCAGAGTTCGACTTTGCAGGAATGAGAGTTCTGTGTGAAAACATCTCATAATTGAAAACCAATCTTTCAAAGATTTAGACTCAGTTGTATAAATGAAGGAATTGTTTACGCTGAGAGAACTATCCTAAGTTTTATTAAATGGTCTGCTGGTTTGGAAAGTCACAGTAAAATTAAGATTTTGTAATTGGATGAGCAGGGTGAGTCTCAACCCCCTCTCCTCTCACCATCCTAAAGCTTTTGTATATGACTTTTTGTAAATGAGGAAATTCCGTTCTAAATGTGTCAACTGCTTTAAATGTATGTCTGGTACACTTACATGCAGGTTAGAAAAGATTTTGTTTACAGATATTGTCAAGAAAATACAGCATGATTTCTCTGTAGGTGGTTTTAAAAGGTCATATCACATGAGAATTTCTGAATTAAGTTCTTGCTGGATAATACCTTGAAGGATAATATTTAAATAGTACTGTGACCACAGACTTCCTTTTATTTCATGGGTACCTATCAAAGGAACTCTGAGGTTTTTAAAATAGTCTTACTCTGTCTGGAACATCATTTATCAAGCTCTTTCAAAACAAGATCATAATTCCTTTGGCCCTTAATATGGGTTTCCAGTTCTCTGTATTTTCCAGGTGTTGTCTTGGCTTTTCCTCCACCTTTTTCTGCATGAGCCATGGTTGCCACCCCCACTCTCAACATTTTGGTTATCTCCAACTGCCAATTTGTTTTACTAATTCCATTCCCTCTTCACAGAGTCTTTTCTGGTTTTTAGGTGGTTTCTGTCTGGCTCAGTTCCTTGGCACTGCTCCTCACAGTTTTCCTAATCCATTCCTCTGACTTATCAAAGAAAAGTTGTTTTCATGAGGACCTGGGTGGAAGTCAGATCTGCCTTGGCTTTCTTTAGACTCCCTGGTGGCTCCTTCTCCAGCCAATGACTTCTGCTCTTGTTTCCCAGGAATCTTGTGTCCCAGGCATCATGTCATCAAGAGGAGCTGAACTGCCTTGGGTATTCACAGACTTTGTAGATGTTAACCAGGGTTGCATGTGATCAAACACTGTTTCTTAGCTCATGCTTTACTCATGCAGGTGTTCACTTGTAGGGGCGCTTGGTCAGATATGAATCTAAACCACAAAGACTTTAAAATAGACATAAATCAGGTGTGCACTCCTGTATCGTCATTTCTGCTTGCTTCACCCCTTTCTCCTCCCTGAGATAGGTGGCACAGCACACTGAAATTTTACAGTTTATTTTAGTTTCTCTGAAGAGTCTGTTTGCTGGGCTTCTTATTCCCAAGAGATGGAATGGTTTTGACCATAGTAAAAAGCTTGTCTTAGGGAGACTGTGGAATCCCTGTGGCTGGGGGTTTAATAACAGGTTGGACAAGTCGGGAAGGATCAACCCACCCTTGTTTGTGACTCCAAACAAAGCAGTGGAGCAGATGATCTCTTCCAGAGTTCTCTTTGAGGCTGATTTTCCTTGATGCTGCTGTGAAACCAATTCTCGGTTTGATGCTCTGCCTTAGTGAGGAGGATCTGTGGTAGCATAAACATAGTTTTTGTCATGCTATTATGTTTCTAAATGTACTAATTTATTGAAATGGATGCATAACTATTGATTTTAATCTATTAATACTAAGAACTTTCATTTTCTGCAGTATTTATAATACTTTATAAAATATGAGTGTGTTTCAAGTTTTTAAACTACCACATTTTTAAATGGCTACTACTGAGTCTCTAAGTAGGAATGATTCTGAGAACAAGCTTGCTTGTTTGAAGTTTAGGCGTCTTTTCAATAGAAAGGCATAAATTAATATTTTTGGATAAAAGTGGTGGATGGACTTCTGTAGCAAGCTCACATCCATGGAAAACATATTTTATCCAGCCCTTGCAATTTGATGGAAAAATAACAATCAAAGCATTGAACAGAAACATTTCTATTTTTTAATTTGCTTTGTTTTAACAAATGGATTCCTAGTTGACTACTGACCTTATGGAGTTATGGCAAAATGAACAAAACACCAGGTGAAATTGAATGGTTGCCCTGTAGTTCGCTATAGATCAACACAGAGCACATTAAAAATTATATTCTAGAAGATCCTAATCCTTGTTGGGTCCATTAAACAGCAAATAACATAATTCCTACTTAAACAGGAGTCACATCTGTTCTTCATTTTTCACTGGAAGCAAATAGGTAAATATGTTTTGTCAGATAATGAAACCAGGGAAGCAAGTAGTATTACATTGCCATTTTTTTAAACTGCTGCCATGACAATGTGCATTCCCTATATTGTCTCAATGCAAAATTATACCCTCTAGAAAGTTAATTATTCTTGGACAGCAATGAAGTGATCCCTGTATTGGTAGCTGAAATCATTACTTAGATTTATGACAAGTCAGAAGATGTTGCCATTGTTGGGGAACAACACATTTGTTGTCCGTTCCATCAACCTGATTTCTTTCCTATCACTGGTCATTGGGAAATGGCCCCTACTATTCCCTTCTTCAGCTAAATCACCTATGTATACACAGGATAATTATATACACACAGCATACAGCACAGGTCTGTATGAATATTTCTTCTTCCTTCTTTCATTCTCTTGATCTTCCTGCATTCCCTAGGCATATGGTATTCATCACACTCATCGTGCACTTTTGTAGGAAGGAAATAGGGAATTCCACCCCCACAGAAAGCTTCCCCAGTCTTCTCCTTTTCTCCTGTATCCAATGAATATGAAAACATTACTGCCTAACTTCTCCTTTCACCCAGTGTTCCCCACATCACTTTCCACAAGCCCTTCATGGAGCTGTTTTGGTCTGGCTGATACCATGTCATTCAGCTGTTGCTGCTGAGAAGCAATGATTTCAGAAAGTGCTGTAAGGGAAGTATCTGCATTTCTGGGCTGTGTATTCTATAAAACCAAATAACTTTTTTTTTAGGTTGACCTCAGAAGAAAAGCAGTGCTTTTAATGGATGATGCTACTCCATCTGTGCTATGTGACAGAATTGTCACCTCACCAGTGTAGTGACGGAAGCTGATGTTGAGGAGTGCAATAGTCTTCACATAATGCACATTCCCACTGTACCCTCTTGATCTGTCTTTTCTCCCCATGTGAGTCACATAAGTGGTTTTAAATGTCTTTCAGTGAGTCATATAGTTTTGCTAATTCTGTCCCTGCTTTAATGTCACTATATACAGAGCCACTTTCTTACCTAAAAGCTAAGATTTCATTTGGTCATCTACTTGACACCTTTATAATAAATATTTGCTTTCCTTAAACAAACTTTTTTTTTTTTTTGGTGGTCATAGAGGTGTCAAAACCTCAAGCTCTTGTTTCTATGCTGAACTGTCAGTTTGAATTTTTAAATCCTTTCTCAAAAATGGATCAGACTGAGCATTACATTGGCTACATACCTCCTAACACCTTCTGGCAAGCATCAGAAGCCAAGAGTTCCACTCTGCTGTGTCTTACTGCTTGGCTGAAAAAGAATCAAAATGCACATAGAAAATTTATTGTGGTGAAAGTGAGAAGAAAAGGATCAAAGGCTGGAAACAAATGTAAGGACTTCATATACAAGTGGCAGCTGGAATGTATGAAACCTCATGCAGTACAAAGTGTTCCTCAGAACAGGAAAATGTAGGTCTGTTATAGCAGCAACAGTTTTTAAACAGTGACTTAATTTTGTGATGGTAACATTCAAAAAATTCCTAACTCAGTGGTTTTGTTCTGCTTGCAAATGGAAGAGACAAATGCCTGAAGACATTGTGCATGTGGTATAGAAAGGAGAGACTAAACTGACAGATGCCAAAAATCAATAGGGAAATACTAACACCTTTCTAGGCAAACAGCTAGGCGGGGAAATCCTACTTTAGACATTTGGATAAGCAAGATTTATTTGTAGAAGAAATGTAAGAGAGCGCCAAAAAAGATGATTTGTTTGACTGCTGTGTTGAAACATATTGTATTGGCATTATATGTTTTGACACTAAAATGAAATGAGCAAGGAAATGAGCATAGTTCAATGTCTTCATAACTCTCCCCCCTGGTACTGGATTCTTCCAAGGTAGTGCTTTAATGATAAAAGCACTTTCATGCTCCTTATGTAATAGAAATGCAATTTAAATGAATTTTTTTTTTCATTCCACACCAAAAATACTGGAATGTGTCAAATAAGCAGTTAAAAGTAGTACTTGCACTGTAGCTTTTGAAACTTGTAAGTTTGAAAACTAAATCAGATGCAGTCCAAATGCAGTGGAGTGACTTGGTGAGCAGAGCATCAGGATCTAAAAACTAAGAGTCTTTCTTCTGGTTTCTATAGAGACAAATCAGTGAAGTCAGACTGATTTTTTTGTTGTTTTGAGATGTAAACCTTAAAAACAAAGATTCCTTGTTTTGTAAACGGAATATAAGCATCTTTAATGCCTGTAAGGGCCATCTGTTCTGCTGTTCTTGCATGCAGTTTTTCTGTTGCTACAGCATGTATGTTGACCAAGGGTACACTTTGATATACCTGGCTTTCAAACAGTTACAGAGGCAATACAGCAAGATTAGTTCTGTCAGGAGTTACTTGGTCTACAAATGCATCTTGAAACCATGATTTTTTTCCTTGAAAAATGTTGTCCTAATGATGTGTAGAGATTTCAGTTAATCTTTTCTGCTAATTTCCAAACACTTAATAGTAGGATGTGCTACAGAAGGTTCTCTGAAGAGAGTGTATTGCATACCATTTATATCAGTTCAGCTCTCCAATTTTGTTTTCTCTTAAATATATTTCCACCTGTATTTTAATATGACTGAGAAATCTGATCATATTTGCTGTTTTGCAAATAGTGTAAGAATGCTCTCTGATTTACAAATCCTGGGGAATGAAAAGTGATGCAGAGCTGTACAGTCTGCTGAATAGGCTTGTGGGCCCGTAAACATTTTAAGCTAGTATTGCCACAAAATTTCAAGACATATTTTTTGGTTCCTGAGTAATGAGAATTGGTCCTCCGAATCTCATAAACAACTGTGCAGTTGGTAAATGAGCAGGGAATTGACAGAAACACTGGTATTGGAACAAATTGTGTAGAGGATGCCTAGAGGCAACTGTTCTTTCTACAGGATGATCAGGAGAATTTCATCGGAGGATGAAAGAGAGGATTTCATCACAGAGGATGAAATGAGGAGGAAGTAGATAGGCATTGATACAGCTGTTCATACCTATTAAAAACAACAGTCATTTTGCTTTGTTGCTCTGCCTGCCTGCAAATCTTCAGTTCCTTTGCCTGCAGTGTCTGTAGTGGTCGCAGTGAAATTAGCACATGCAGAAGGGAATTAAGTGCAAGTAGCAAAGGGTACATTGGTATTATTTTTTCAGACAGCAGAAATGACAGGATTAGGAAACTTAAACTTCTGCAATATTACTATGAGCTGTGCTGAGATAGAATTTTCAGGCTCTTCTTCTCACTGCTGTTGACAGTGTCATGATTTTGATTATGTCACACACTCAACATTACGGGCAAACTAAACTTCAGGATCAAAAGAGGAATTTTAGTGGTCCTTTCTGAAATTCAGATGTACACATCCAGTTGTACTCCCCACCAGGAATCTATCACATGTCAGAATTAATCAGTTTTGTTTTCTTTATTTTTTTTTCTTTTGTGTAAAATGCTAGTTCTCATGGTCAAGCAGAAATTTTGGCAGGAGAAAAATGGAAAAATGTATGCATAAGTCAGAAACCCCTCAGAAGCAAATCCAGTTTTCTATATACCTTTTTTTATAAACATACAACAATGTATTTTGCCACCACAAAGTAATGCTAGTCTAGAGGTCTTTTTTGCCATCTTTTTTAGCAGCATTCGTTAAATGATGAAAACAGAAAGAATGGTCTGGTTCATAGCCAGTTTACCAGAGTGGGATCGGAGAATGATTTAGGAAGGGACTTGTGGAGGTCGGCTGGTCCAGCCTCCTGCTGAAGGAGGGCTCTCTTCGGAGTTGCTCAGGGTTGTCGTACACATGAAGTCAAAGTATGTCTGTGTGATAAGACAAAAAAATCAGAAGCGCAAATTAACTACTGCTGAAATAATGCTTAATTATCTGACTCATTTGACAAAAATTAGGAACAGTTAAAAATAATTTTTGACATGAGGAGAGGTGGCTTATGAAACTAAACTGTTTTCTTTTGCCATTTTTTAAATGAAAAGTATAATAGTTTTATCCTGGGAGGTTTTTTTTTTTAAAAAAAAGGTCTCCAATTTACATCAGGTAAAAAGCAATCACAGAAAAGAAAAAATTGTTGTGGATTATCTTTTAAATAAAGTCTGTTCATTAAAGTAGTTCTGCCTGCCTTGTTAGCACAATCAGTTCATCTGCCCCCTGGTTACTTTGTGTTTCTCATATTTCTTTGACCTCTCAAGCCACTAGAAGACTTGGCTTTTGCTATTGAATATATGCTAACTGGTTGCAGTGATTGTTCCCAGGTTTCTCTGTGGAGTGTGTAATGCATAGTTGGGCATTTCCTGTTGGAAGACAAGTGGTAGACGGTACATGTGACAGAAAGCAGAGGGTTAAACTTTCTTAGTAGTGCAAGCAAGCAGTTTTGAAGTTTGAAGATCTTAAGAGTTCATAAGTTGAAGATACACTGAAGGAATGAACATGAAAATTCATCATTCAAATGAAAAAAAATCTAAAAAAAATTCTTGGGTTTATTGCTTGGATCCAAATATGTCCCTGTTAACATAAAATGGAGTCATAAAACGACTATGTGTCTCAAACTTTGTGCCTAGTGAGATCATGCCTTTATCAAGTTGGTTTGTCACTGGTCATGAAAGGCTTAATGACTCCCAAGGTTCACAGTTTCTGGGAGCTTTAGTCAAAGGTTTTTTCCTAGCACTTCATTACAGCCTACCAAGGCAGCTGTTTTTGACACTGCTTAAAACATGATTAAGAATTGGAAGGTCTTGTTGCCCCGGCTCAGTTTGACTGTGGGATAGGTTTAAGTTAACCCCGTGTCTCATCCTTCCCTTTATAAATGGGACATAATTACCATCCTTCCGTAATAAAAGCTATTTTATATGGTGGTTGAAGACTTCCACAGAACTCTTTCATGTTAAAAAGAATGCTCAATCTGGTCTTGTCTGTTAAGCCTGATTTCAAGAATAAATCTGCCAGAAAAAAAAGTTAAATAAAAAAACACCTAGGTGACCCTTTGCCCTATTCATCCATTGGCAGGGAAGTAAACAGTTTGTCTATGATTGCCTGTCTCACTTATCTATTATGGTCTGTTTGTTCTTCCTACCCTGTAATTACTCCATTGCATCTGCTGAAATATCCTCTGATTCACATTCAAACTATTTTCAGAAACACCCTTTAATTCTGGCGTGATATTTCATTGCTCAGTAAATATGAAGAGGTGCTCAAGATTTGCTTTATTACAAAGTTCTGGATTGCACTGTGAACTTATTGCTGTGTGAGGTTCCAGTTTGGCAGCAACTAAAAACTGATTTCCTGCCTAAACTGAATGCCAAGAGTTGGAGGCAGGAACAGTAGGTGGCACAAACTTGCCCCTCCCCAGTACTAAGAAACTAAGTCAAGGCAGTCCCCCTTCAGGGGGATACTCTAGCTGGCTTCCCCAGCTGGGCCAGATGTTAAGACCATGAATAAATTAAGACCTCCTGCTGCAAGGAAGTTAATTGAGGTGACCCAAAAGGATGGGTGATTGCTGGGCTGCATCCCACATGCTGAAGTGGAGGTGGTGAGCACACAAATGCAGCCACCTTGGGGCATGGAGCTTTTTTTCTTTTTTTTCCTGCTTTCCTTTACCTTTTAATTCTTTGTCTAATATTTCTAAGATACAGTGCTAACCTTGCTTTAGCATTTTTGGATGTATGCTGTAATTTACTATTGGAACTGACAGGATGCTCCCAGGGATTTCTGTGTACAGATGCAAAATAGAGTACTGAATAGTTATAGGATAAAAGTGTAGCAGAACCCTTGCCAAGCCAAGTAGTTACATTTAGGACCATCTCTTATCCTTACCCTAATGTCATTTCAGAAAAAGATTTAAAAAGTCAACTTTATATATGAATCAGTTGAATAAAACAAATGTATGTTTTTCCCAACTTTGATGAGGAAAGGAAAAACTCTTTAGTGCTCAACTATTCCGAAATCTGCACTGCTTTTAATAACAAAAAGGAAAAAAAAAGAAAGAAAAATTACTAATATTAACTTTAGAAGAAAGAGTACTTTGAGAAAGGCAACAATAGGCTTTACAAAATTATCACTTCAGTCTCTTGAATGAAGGGTAATGAATTTATATGTGGATGTATATAGCACTTTTGTAAAATGTGTCAGACTGAAAACTATCAATAAACATTATCAACTTTTTAAAGGACAGCATTTAAAACTTAGGAGAAAGCTGGGCTTTACTTTTGCTTAAGTAATGTATTTTCCTTGGATGCTGCTTTGTTTTATTAAGCACTGAGAGACCATTTTATCATCCTCACTGCTGTCAGTCTATTCACATGAAGCATGCTTAAATTAAAATTCTGACTCTTGCCAGTTGTATCTCACACTTTTCTTGGAAAAAGGTATTTTCCACCTTACTTTTTTGAAAGTTGCTCTATTTATTGTGAACATACTTTGCATTATTACAGCTAGGATAATGCAAGGAATTGCAGATTATGCCATTTTTCATTGGATTATGCAAATAAAGACCAGAAAAAATGTATCCAATTTAGCTATTCGTACTTTATAAGGGTTGTTTGTTGTTTCCTTTTTTTTTAAGTTGCATTTCTGATTCTTTTTACTGTATTGATTGAAAGTCTAATCTACTTTAATGCAGATTAAGCCCAGGTTGGTTTTGTTGGTTAAACCTTTCTTCCATTTATTTTCTTGGCTGTTACTGTAAACTGAAGTTAAATGCAGTTGTGTTTAGAAATATTGCTCTAAAATAGTGCTAAAATACTTTCCAGTCAGTATTAGATACCAATAGAAATGAACAGAAAAAGTAAAATTGGCCAACAGTCTAATTAAAATATATGTAGCTTACGGTCATTACTATTAAAAAAATAAATACGAAATGGTTGGCAAGTATGACAAAAATAAGTTCATAGGTCAAATAGTACCTTGGAAATGAAAGAAATTTTAACACTCTTCTCTGCTGTTCCCTTTTTCCCTCATCCAATTCTTTCCCTTTAATTGGAAGATATTATTTCTTACAGAATTTAGTCAGGAGAGACAAAGATGAAACATAAATACTGAAAGACTTATTACCTGCAAGTTTAAACAGCTTTGATGTGTTAAATTGTCTAACACTAAATCAAAATACTTGAAGTAAAAAATAAAGCAGGTAAATAGTATACGAGACTACAAATTTAGGCAGTTTCATTTGTAAGTTGTTGAAAAAAACCCCCACTTTTTGATATCAAGAATTGTTCACAGGAAAGACGAGTAACACCTACTCCTATACTATTTTATATCTATTGAAAAGAATGTATCTGTCCCACTACTGCAGAATAATATATAAATAAACATAACACTACCACTGTGACCGGCACCTTGGGAAACAATTTGAGAATAACACATCTTTCAATTATTAAAAGATGTGTTATTTTTGACTATTCTAGTTAAAAAATCTCTTATTAAGAACATGGTGGCAGTTCTCAGCACTGCTGAGTACTTTGGCACAAAAAGTGAATTTGTTCAATGGGTATTAATGTTCTGTATTTGGAAAGAGTGACATACTATCATGTGATGATTACAAAATACAATCTCAACCTTTTATTATCAAGGGCCAAATGAAACATTTTTTATTACGAAAAATCGTTTTATGATTAAAATTAAATAATTTAAAATTTAAGTGTGAAAACTTGCACACCAAAATTATAAAGTAATGCTCAGCTTACACATTATTTTATTAGAACTAAAGAGTCATATATAATAGTAATGTTAAACAACTCCAAATCAAATGATCCAGGTGACCCATAAGGTGTTCTAAGTTTGGGGTGAAATAGTAGAAGGACTGTCTTGTATTGGGTTGGTAAAGAATTACTGAATAAAAATATAATTTATAATTGTCAACCTGGTTTTATGGATTTTTAAAAATTAATTTTCTTCAAATTAACTTGAATTCATTCTTTGAAGAAATTACAAGTTTAGTTGTTCAAAGTGGTTGTTTAGCTGGGACACTAATTTTTTGTTGTATTTGTTTTGTTACTGAAAGTCTTCCAATTTAGATGAAAATTTTACAATCATTAATGTTTAAATTAAGCAGTCTCAGAATCAGGCTGTTCTTTTTTTGGTGGATTCACATTTTATTGATATTACAGTATTTAGAGGTATTTAGAAAGAACTTCTACCAACAGCTACTACTCAGTTTATTTTCTCATTGGGGAGACCTGCTGATTTAAAAAGATGTTGGATATTGGTTACAATTTACAAGACAGAGAGACTGGCAGAATGGTTGATAAAGACATTTTCTAACATTACTATTAGTACATAATCAGGGAAGCATTAAATAGAACTACAGGAATTCACAGTTCAAAGAGAATGTGCAGTAAAGGAGAGGCTGAGTAGAAGGACCAAGAATGATGCACATGGTGGGGGACAAAGACTGATTCCCTGGATAAACTCAAATTTGATTGAATTAACAAGCTATGACTTGTTTTTGTTAGAGTATATTAATATCTTTAAAAAAACCCCTTTGCCATATAGAGAAGAGATGACTACAGATGCATACTGAAAAATAGGTACATGTGATGCCTTCACACAGCTCAAAAATTGCCTGCCCTTTGAAGAACTGAGAGGGTTTTCTTCTTCTTCAGAATGCCACTTTTCTGGCTTGAATTGGCTTGGGTCATAGACCCCAGGACTGAGGTGGTGTTTTAAGTCAGCACCTGGAAATGAGTATGGAGCTGCCTGGGACAAGAGTTCACAATTCCAGGTCGTGCCTGCACTGCTTTGTTCACCTTTAGATAGATTTGTTATTTGCAGTTTCTATCCTTGCTTTTCAGTATTGTGTCCGAAATATGTGACATAAAAGTTCCTGTTTCCCTACCTCTGTGTTATGGGAGGCATCCTTCCACCAGCAGTCGGCTCAAAGGGCTGTGTCACACAGCACAGCAACTGAAGTGAGCCACCTGTGAAATTATGAGCTTTTCTGCTTTTCTTTGTCCTTAGCAGAGGTATGTGAGGGGGCACAGTAGACAGAATTTTGCCAGTCCAGAGCCGTGAGTTCAAGCCATCAGCATGGGCATGCCTTACACGCTCTAGCTTGAGAGGTTATTCTGCCTCGGGTAAGTGACTCTTCAGTCAAGGATAGGTCCTTGAGTACATGGTCAAGTACATCTGGCCTCTGCAATTCAGGCTTAAAATTCTCCACTGTAAATCTATGAGTCTACTGAATGTACTCTTTTTATAAGGAGAAAGCAGCTTTAAAGCATTGCCCTGTAGATATCCAGGGTTCTTTATGCTTTATTTGCCTTCAGGGGATGGCTAAATTTTGTGACTCAGGATGATCAGGGCATATAGCACTAGAATAGTGATATGTCTAACTGTCACCACGGATGCTTATATGATCCATGTTCTGCTCATGGATCTGGTGTTTGATGATTAGGGGAGATAGTTCCAAAGGGCCAGGAAAGCTCAAGAGTAATAAAAGAAGTGGCAAAAGGACCAGAATTTTCTTTTCATCACTAAATTTGTAATATTGACTTAGGGAGTACGGAATGTCCAGCTTTTAACACCCAGAGTTCTCTTTTCAGAGACAGACATCAAATAAAGACTGTATCTTGCAAGGCTCTCGTGGAAAGTGGCCCATGTGTGTACATTACTTTGATTAACTCATAAAAGAATCCTTGAAAAAAATAGTATTTAACAACAATTATTACAAGAACAGATGATATCCTACTGATATGCTGTCTATGGATTCTTTGAGAAAGTTACTTGGCAGTATGAGCAGAGAGGAAAGCAATGACTGAAATCGGCACTGACCGTTTACAGTGGACTCTGTGTGTGTATATAGGAAGGTTGCACATTGCAAATCAGTTATAAATAAAATGAGCTACTGAATATGAAAATTGGAAGTGAATATAACACTGAATAAAAATTAACAAAAATTACCCTTAAATTTCATGTCTGGATTGAGAAAAGAAATAATGCTGATGTAATAGAATTATTTTGTTTATGAACAAGGTTATTATTTATCCCTGTTTGATTTTGTTATGCACTTTAATTAGCTTAACAAGGCTGATGGATAAACTTTCAAATTTTTGAGATCCTGTTCAATTAGATTGTGTAGCAAATGGTGGAAAACCAAACAGTCTGAGAGATTATGGAAAGATTCAGATAAATTAAATTGGTGGGTTAATAGATAGGGACTGTTACTGAATCCTTTTAAATGTGAAAAAAACCTGTAAGAATACAGAATGAAACACAGTGGTATCTGTTTGTAAGAAGCTTGTTTCAGAACACAGGAGAGAGAATACAAGTGATGTTCTATAGAAGCAAATAATTAAATTGTAAGTGCAGTTAACAGGAGTGGTGGAAAGAGGGGCAGAAGAGAACATTACCTGGGGAGATATTCTGTGGTAGAAAGCCATCACTTCCCTTCCCAGCCAAGTGAAGGAAGGCTGGTGGGCCAGCTTCAGGAAGGGCATTTGGCATTTTCAGACTGCATCATCCTCATCATCATCTCAATTTCTCCCATGTTTCAGCTCAGAGGGCTCTAGAGGTTTGTTCCTTCAGAGGAAGTAACAAAGGCAGGTGTATAGTGAAGGACCCAAACAGTGGCCTTTTCACCAATAGGTGGTGTTCCAGCCTTGCCTCAGGGCCAGTTTGTGCTTTCTCATTGAGGTGAGAGGGAAATTAAATCCTGCTTGTGCAAATTGGAATCACTGGGTCCAAGCAGCACTTGCAGTTCCGAGGGAGGGAAAAAATAAAAAAAGCTTGTTGTTGGTTTTAAAACAGTGGCAAAAGCATTTTGCTTGAGGAAAGTATGTGTTGGTTATTTAGGAGATGAGAGTTTGTTAATGCTTTGCAGACCCATGCCTCCCTTGGCAAATAGATTTACAAGGATATTGGGTAAAGTGTTTCCATGGCAATGCTCAGGCCTTTTGTCAGCATTTTTCAAATGAGGATAGAGAGGTGCAATGCTGGGCAGTACAGGGCAAATGCTTTTGCTTCCAAGCACCCAGAGGAAACTGACCCTTCTGAACTTCTGCTAGGCATGAAAAGGCAAGAGGCAACAAGGTGTTGGCTGTGGGAGGCTTTTGGTTGCATTGTCTGTATATCATTCCAGATAGAAAATAGCTTGAGACTGCCTTTTCAGGGAGTTCAAACAGAAGACCTTTGATGCTGATGCAGGGAGAGAAGCCACAGAAGGAGAGGTAAAAGCTGCTTCTGCAAAGGAGTAGCTGTTTAAACAATACGCGTGAATAATGATTTAGCCAGATGGTTACTGGCTGTTGGATTTCAGACCTGAGCAAAGTCTGATCCATGGGATTGAAGGGATGATTATATACTCAAGTACATGCAGACAAGCAGATAAATTCTGCTCCTATTTAACTGGCTTTTTTTCCTGTTGTGGGAAGTAGTAATTCCAGTGCAGTTGGATGAGGGATGAATTTTGCTTAGTGGTCTGTCCAGAGTTCTGAGATGTTAATCTTTTTTTTTTTTTTTTCTTTTTAAGCCTAAGCTTAGCAATAGTCCTCCGACTGATGCAGGCTAAACAAAGGATGTGTCCTGGAAGATGGTGGGGAGGAAGGACCCCTGAGTCCTCTGGAGAGGACCATTAACAGTTCTGTAGACTTTTTGGATTTGCCCAAAATTTCTCACAATGGGCATTGATGGAATACTGTTACCTGAGAGCATCTTTGTATGAGTGCTGGACCATGAAAAAACTTTTAAGTTAGTAAATGAAAGAATGTGTGTCTTCTTGATGTCTCTAAATGAACAATTTAGACTCCCTCTTAGTTGATCAGGTTGATGACATCAGTAGGTGCAAACTTGGGGAAGTCACAAGTCAAACAGGAAAGAACATTTTCAAAAAAAACCTTCTGGTTTTGGGTGCTGTGTATATTTTTATATTTACGAGGGATACACTTTGCACCACCAACCTCTCAGTAGATCTTTGTGTTAGTTTTAGCTAGAATTTATGTGAAAATGGATATGCAAATAAACCCTTCACATAAGCTGGGAAGACACTGCAGTAGTGGGTGCTGTCACAGCAGGATGATGGCAGTGAGACTGAAATGAACTAGGGACACGATTTGAAAGAATGAGCTGGGAATCGTGACTTTCTTTAAGGCGCTCACAGGAATTCTACTAAGGAATATACAGGGCATACTCAGTGTTTTCAATGCAAATCATGAATTTATTGATTCACTTATCAACCCACAAGTGAATGATGGTAATAGGACCTCTTCTGCATCAAGCTTAGAATGGTAAGCACACCTTTTTCATGTTAATGAGCCATCAGCAAACTGCAGTAAAACCATGTACAGGGTACTGAGTGCTGGTGGTGTTTCACCACAGGGCAGGGTTGTTACCAGCACTGACTGGAGAAATTGTTTCTGGAACATCAGAAGCCTTAGGTCAGACAATGGTCCCAAAAGAGAATGTAGTTCTCTGGGTCTGGGGACACAGTGAGTGCCCAGAGCCTCTCACTAAGGCAGGGGCTGGGGAGATGGTGCCCTTGGCTGCAGGTGGAGGGTCTGTGTCACCAAGTAAAGGAGCTGCAGGAGGAGGTCAGCANAAAAAAAAAAAAAAAAGCCGGATCTTCTCCAACACCATGCAGCTACAGGAACCAGGATGCACAGCTGTACTGAAGGAGAGGCAGGCAGTGTCTTCATTTTTCCGGCTGGAAAACGATGACAAAGCCCAGAAACTTGTGACTTCTGGCACCCACTGAAGATGATTGGTGCCCTGGTAGCAGATGAGAAGCTGGGAGTTACCTTCAATGACAAACTGAGCCGAAGCTGGCTGATCCTGAGCCACACATCAGCACCAGGAGAGAGAGCAAGAGATTGCTGTGACGGGGAATGGAGGTCACAGTCTGGTGTCCTAACTTGCTGTCAAGGGTTGTTTGTTGCTTGTCAGAGTTATGGACCTGAGACACGGGGAGAGTGCTGAGCCTGGTCCAGCCCTCACACTATTGACCCTGCTGCTCTTCCATGTGATACAGGGGAGACCTGGAGCTTATGAAGTGTGACTACGTGGCTCTGGGTGTAAGGGGCAAGACCTGGCACTCCAGATCTTACTGGTGAAGGAGAAATGGCTCTTACTTTTAAACAAAGATCTAAATTAATTTTAAAGACAGATCCAGTTGTTTCTCTAGTTTTCATGACCTCTTTAGAAATGAAGTAGCTGGTAGAATCCTTGCAATTAGAATAAACTTCAGTAACTTTTAAAGATCTTTTAAACCTAAGTTTAATGTGTAAATATCATGTGCAAAACTACTGCAGTTCCTGTAAGAGTCGAGTCCTGGTCTATGAACTTTGAAAATCTGTACTTCTTTTCCTTTCAGTGCCAGGACATATTTTATTCACAAAGGCCTTCAGAGTTTATGCCAAAGGTTAGGTCTTAATTTTTTTTATGGTCACTGGGGATCTGAATTGTTGTTTATATTTGCTTGAACTCACTTCTGTTGCACTTGTTACCATTATAAGATTTGTCTCTTTTCCCATGGAAAAGTGTAACTACTTCAAACATTAAAGAAGAAAAAACCTCATAATTGATGTTTGTTAATTAGAGGAACTCAAGCTAGGCTGTAGGCTGTCTTAGCATTATTAGTTATATTTTGCCAACAAAAGATATTCAGCTTGTACTGCTGCAGAGAACAGTGAAAGAGTCACACCAAAGACCACTAGAAGTTTTAGTTTTTTAATACCTCTACTATATCACTGCAGAGAAAAGGAAGAATGAAAATCAAGGGCAGTACTTCTAATTTTGCACCATTGGGGTGGAAATTGTCTTGCAATTTTGTCAAAGAAACTATTTCTATTGGTATCACTAAATGCTGTGATTTTTCGAAAACTGTAAAGTTGTACTCTGTCATCAGTCTCTTATTTTCTAATTTTCGTAGGCAAATGTTGTGACCTAGAGTTGATTCAATATTCCTGTTACTCTACAGAAATACTGGTGAACTTGGTTTAGTTATTTTTAAGATTCATCTCAGAAATCTTTTTTAAAGTATTGCAGAAATGGATTTCTGTTTCAATTACTTCTTACAGTGTGACAGTGGTTACAGTTAATTAAAGATGCATTTATCAATTAGTTGTTTGGTAACTTCCTTTCTCCTGTGATTATTCTAAACTTTCTTGACAACATTTGGTGGAAGCATGGTCTGAAATGAACATTTTTCTCCAGATTAAATGTTGGTCATTAATTTTGTACTATAGTAAGTTCTGGTAGGATTCCTGTGCTGAGTTTTGGGCTCGCTTTTGTAGCAGAAACATCTGGTTATTTGGCAGAATCTTCAGACAAATGTGTTTCCAGCTTCAGAGCTGTCTCCTCATTTGCCTTATGACTTGGCTTTTCTTGGCAGATTGACTCAAATTCCTTAATGCCATTTTTTTCTGATTTTCTTTTTATGATAAAGGCAATAATTCAAATGTTTTAATTCAATGTTTATACACTGGAAGTTCTTCTTGGAATATCACTGAAAGAGCACAGGTGACTGGAATGAAAAGTCTGGAGGTAGTATAAATTATTCAATTAAAAATAAAAATAACTTCTCTCTGTTTTCATGTAGCATAAAAAATAGCTGAAAATTTTAATTAGTACGATGGCATGTGCTGTCCAAACTCTAATAACTGTGATACTTACTGTCCTGGAAGGCATTATGTTCTGACAGTATTTGCACAAATTATATCTCAGTGTACTACTGTATGTAAATTCTTGTAATTGCAGTCACCAAGACCCATGAGAAAGCCCGAGGACATCTGACAACATTTCTAAATGCATGCTGTATGCCGAAAAAGTAAAATAGCTTTTCAGAAAAAATAAATGCCTGAATGTGGGGAAGTTCTGATAGTAATTCTTCGAATAAGGCTGATCTGGAGCAAATATCATGGTAATATACAGTGCCTGTAAACTATACCCAGCTCTGTCAGGAATGTTATCTACTCTTGAGTACACTGATAGGGAGTAATGGATATGTTCATGCATTTTCAACATCACAGATGGTTAAAATTTGTTAATATTTTCCAACCAAGTGCCCTATCAATTGATCATTTCATATTGACAGAATGCTCCAAATAATTTTGTTCTGTACACCTACACTGTTCTTTTACATGGCTGTTCCTGGAAAAACAGAGGGAGCTGTTCTTGGAAAAGCAAGGGGAGCTGGGTGCCTTATGCCCACATTTGCTTTTACAAATTAGGTCTGTTTATAGTGAGAGATGATTATGGCCTTTTAGGTTGTGCTTACTTTCTTATTTTTTTATTATAATTTCTATAGTGAGTTCTTCTTTCCTGTGACAAAGATGAGTAACATAATCCTGCCAGATATTTAAATTTTGATCTCTTTTGTCTCATTCTTATAAATGCTCTCAGGGAGGCTTATTTGCTTCACATTAGTTTGCTAGAATAAATTTGACTAGCCCCAGAGGCAATGTTAATCTCTTCTGATGCAAATTCTGTTTCAAATGCCAAGACCAGGTGGCAAGGTTCAGTATGAATGGGATTGTAAGGGGTTTAGGCAATTTCTTCAGCATGTAATTCCTTAGCCTGGTTTATTACAGCCAGACCATTCGTCTGGTTACATCCACTGAACACCCATCTTCATGGCTCCACCTGCTATTTCTCTCCCATTTTGCAGCATAGTGCATTCAGAGGGGCTGTGTGGTACACAGGCTGACCGGATGCTTCATCTGAGACCCACAAACCATGATTTGCCTGTCCAGAAAACTGTTGAGTAGCAGACAGTTTGTAAACTGTGGTAGCTAAAGATTTATGTAAATTTTAGTGAAAAAGCAAGAAGGCCGGAAGAGATTTTGTGAGGACCTACAGGCTCGTTTCAGCTTTTTGTGATGAAACTCAGTTCAGTGATTTGCAGTTGATCTGCTGTTAAAATTAATTCAGATTAATATTTTAAGTTGTTTGAATGGTATCCTATTTGGACTCAATGATCCTAGAGACATTTTTCAACCATCACAACACTAAGATTCTGTGATTGTGTGACTTGGCAGCACTCCCGTCTCATCTGTACGTAGATGGGTGCTATGCTGCCGTATTTAGTGAACTGTCAATGGATAGAAAAGCAGTGTTGGAGCAGGGTCTGATATATTCAGATTTAGGAAAGATGAAAGTAACCCTGTGTAGCCACTTTTGAATGCTTTTATCCCTAATACACTGGAGCAATTATTCAAAAATATGTTACTGATGTGAAAATATGTTCCTTGTGGTGCTATAAAAATAGCTGTGCCCTCAGGATAACTGCTGCAAAAAGTGATGGACAAACAAGAAAATGCAGCTTTAATTTACTTTTAAAACAGTATACAAAAACATTTATGTTATCTTTCCTTTTTTCAGACTATTTTCTTTCTTTTTTAAAAAACATCCTCCCTGTTCCACTTCTAGACATAGGCACTTCAGTATAAATGAATACTGATGATGAATTAATTCAGTCTACAGTAGCTCTGCATAGGCTAAAAGTAGGTTATTGTACAAAGCTCCACTTTCTTGCCAAAGTGATAACTTGAGGCCAGCAGAGGTACTAAAGTGGAGTATGACACTAAAAATTAATCTGTTTTTTTTAAACTGGCTGTAAAATGTTGCTCTAGCATTCTGTTTTTGTATCCTAATTGTATATCACTGTCTTGTTTACATGCTTTCCGTAATTATCTTATTCTATAACCTTACTATTGCTCTTTAAAGGTGTTGACTTTGATTTAACTTTCTTCTTTTGAAATAAATTGTGGGTTTTTCTATCCCCTACATTGGGTCAGCTGTAATTTTCTCTTACATCCTACTAGAATTGAAGTGGGGGAAAGTACTCATCTCTGTATTTTGAAAGATATTGAAGTATGAGCACTCAGGATTCATTCCTAGTAGGGCAGTTCTGCAGGTATTTCTTGGATGGAGTCTCAGACTAAAAGTTGGAAAACAGTATCAAGTTTTGTGGCTCTCAAGGCAAGAAATAGGGAGCCAGAACCACAGCTGTGGAGCTTGCAATAAAAATATTTTGGGAATCCACAGAAGCCAGTTTAAGGGACTTCTTATAAACCCATTTTCTCTCTTTGCTGAGAAGAAAATGTATACGTACCTTTCTTTTTTCGGTTTTTTTTTTCTTTTCTGTTCAATGCAAAAATATCATATAGGTATGTGTGTATTTTAACTTGTAGGAACTGTGTTGCTTAATCTGTATCATATTGAAAATGAGGTGCTTCATTCATCTTCCAATGTGTGAACCTAAGAAAATTCTAAGTGTTAGAACTAATGGAAAAAAAAAATACATATTGCTAAATAGTGCCACTGTTTGTGGTAATGTTTGTATGTTAAACTTGATGCCACTATAGCTTACGTTTTTCCTTGCTGAATCCTTGCAGAAGTTAATTATCCAGTTTGGAAGTTTAAGAAAACCACTGACAGTGCATTTATCTACCAGGTTTTCTTAGGTGAAGAAATTTGACAGCCTTTACCCTTAGAGACCAAAAAAGCATGGAGTACAAACTACAAAAGCTTGACTTGCACAGATTTGTGTAGTCTACCTTACTAATTGCTCGGAAATTCCTCATTGGCTGCTGTATTTTTATAAGATGAAGAGAAAATTAGCGTGCCGTTGCAATTTATAAATAATTCTTGCACATTTAACTCATAATTTTCATCATTAGTCAGGAAGCAATTAACATTTTAAATGCTAATTTTTAGACTATTAGAGAAATATCCGCTGATATTAGACTGCTGAGATGGGGGAGTGCCATGGAAGATTATTATAGCTTGAAGACTGTAGAGGAGAATACTATATGTTTCAATTCAGTGTCAGCAGGAAGTCATATGGTTCAATTCTATAGAAATCTGGGAGATTTATTTTAACGTCTGGAGGAAAAATAGCAAAGCAGAGTTAAAAAGAAAGCCTTACCTGAGACAAAAATTAAAATGTAAAGCAAAGAAAAGGTTTTTTTGAATGTCGGAGTTCTATTGTTTTATTAAGTAAGACATTTAGATTTGTCCATTTGTGCATACCTAGCATTAGAAATTTTTCCCTTGTAGCCTTTTCCTGTTTTAAACTTATAGGGATCATGTTAAAATGATGACATCTGGAGATCTTTGACACCCAAGGCTAGTAATTATATGTAAGCAGACATTCCCACTGATGGGACATGCAAAGGACTGGGTTTCCAGTTTAATCTCCTTATTGCTGTTCATCCCAGTCAGCAGAGGAGATTCTGAAATTGTACAGGATATAAGAAACTCACAAATGAGGGCTGTTTCTAGAAAAAGTGATAGACCTAGTCAGTAAATAATGCTTAGGGGACAGGCAGCTGATGCTGGGCTTGACCAGCTTTTGGATCCGGGCATTGCCAGTGACTGGCTCTGTGATGTTCAGTCAGGGGTTCTGCTTCAAGAAAAAACAGGGGAGTGATACTGCCTTCCTTCTCAGAGCACTTTGATCTTAGTATCTTCTACATTCTGTCATAATTACTATTTAAAACACTAACTAATTGCATACTTGTATCCTTCTGGACAAAGACATCCAGAAGAGCATTATGAAAGTTACGGAGCTATATGTAGTCTCTGTTGCCCTTCTCCCCTCCCATCTTTATTAATGCTGACGTGCTCAGTTTTAGAAAATCCCAGTGTTACCTCTTTAGACCTGAAAAAGTAACTTTGCTTTTTTTCATTTTATGGTGCTACTAGTTTTACCTGATTTCCATGGCATGTTACAATGGAATTATTTCACCGGTTCAATACTTGGAAAATTAAGCATTGTCTAAAACTGCAAATTTATACTAAAAAGACAAGAAAAGCCACTGAAGTGTCATAGTAAGCCTTAGATTCGTATGTGTGGATGCAAGAGTTTGCAAGGCCAGAAAATTACTGATAGCAACAGATTCTTGTGAAAAAATTCATGACTGAACCATACAATAAATACCTACCTTAAAAAACAAACCGTTTGTAGAAAGTCACAAATGCAGATGACAGGTCAAATCAGTATGTACAGCCCCTCTAGCTTTTCTCACTGGTGTAAGCTCACAATGGCCCCCCATGTTTTCATTTGAAACAAATATTTCATGACTTCTGCAAAGGAAGAGGGCTCTGCAGAATGTCCTGTCCTCTCTTACAGGAGCCTGTAAAGTTACTATGCATCAATTGATACTCATGGCAGTTTCAGACCATCAGATAAGTAAATTCGTGGAACAGAAGTGGGAAGCTAGAATTGTGAGAGATGATTCTATCCTGCACTGGTGAAATTAGGGTGGAAACTGCTACTGAAAATAGCATGATTTTTGTTCCCTGGTGCTTTTTCCTTTCTGTTTGCTTCAGAGAGGCTGAGCTAGAGTACCAGGACAGAATGTGCCGGGAGGTGGGTGACACGAGATCCTAACGATGAAATCTGATTTTGACAAGACTATTTTTTATTTTGAAAGCTTTCAGTGCAAATGAAAGCCATGGCATAGGAAGTATGACTTCACCTTGGCTTTGTAGCTTAATAGCATGTGGGAGGTCTCCTGTGTTCAGGTCAGCACAAGATCATGCAGACATCTAGAATTTCAGCTTTATTCACGTCCTGGTGTTCCCTTCCTACTAAGTGGGTTAATATGTTTAGAAGACTTTTCTCAGTGATCTATTTTTGCAAGAAATAGTGAATGGAATGATTCTGGCTGTGCAGTATGGGAGGGGAAAAGGCACACTGAAACGGCTTAAAGCATGAACAAAAAAGTATTGTAACTTGACTAAGAATTGAGTCTCAATTAGCTGCCACAAATATATGGAATTATTTGATTATTGCATCTTAATCTCACCTTCATCTGAGCTTGAAACAAGTATCCAGAGTATCCAGATCTGTACTTTTGGCATTCTGCAATTTACGGTCTGAAAAGCCTTAATGGTATTGCTGTTCTTAAAAAAAGAGAGTATTTCAATATTACTTACTCCTACACACATTCCCATGTGTAGTCCAACCTAAAACTTCCTGACCTGTTATATATTATTGCTGGAAGCTCTGGAGGTATTTTGCAAGACTGCCCATACTAACATAGAAGAGAAGCACTTCCAAAGAGCCAAAGAACATAAGAGTTTCTTGCCAAGCCCCTTTCCATTGTTTACCAGCAGTCCTGGCTAACCGGGGGGGTCCCAGTTGATTGGAAGTCAGCAAATGTGACACCCATCTACAAGAAGGGCTGGAAGGAGGATCAGGGGAACTGGGAGCCTGTCAGTGTGACCTCAGCAGATCATCCTGAGTGCCATCATGAGCATAACAACCAGGGGACCAGGCCAAGCCAGCATGGGTTTAGGAAAGGCAGGTCCTGCTTGACCAACCCCATCTCTTTCTATAGCAAGGTAACCCATTGAGCAGATGAGGGGAAAAGGCTGTGGGTGTTGTATGTCTGGACTTCAGTAAAGTCTTTGACATTGTTTCTCACAGAATTCTAACTACAACTGCAAGATCAGAAGTTCTTCAGTTTTCAATGCAGCTCTCTTTTGGAAAGTGCAGAGGGGAAAAAATCAGTATAAAATGCAAGTTAACAGAATTGCATTGCTCTTTCAAGGCGGCCATGGTGTGAAAAAGGAAAAGAAGATACTTCCTATATTGAATTAATAAATAAAAAAGTATGCATAATAAGATCCTGTTACCATTCACATTTGATCTCTCAATTTCCTTCCAAAGAAAAGGTAGTTTAAGAAAAGTCATTGCAAAAGTGAAAGATTGAAAAAGAGAGTATGCTAAGAAAAAGAACAAAACTCAACTTGTTCTAATTGCTTTTCTTGAAATCTACTGATGATTTGTACTGAAAAAATGCCCACTTTCTATTTTAAAAGATTTTTAAACAGACCCACTACATTTTTCTGCTTTACCCATTAGTAATGTGTGGTTGAGGCTTATTTTCCTAATACATTTTTAGAGACCTTTGAAAAAATTGTTTTGACATTTTATGGCAGCATGTAGAATGGTAAATACCTTTTAATCTTTCATTTAGTTATTATCTATTCTTTTTGCAATACCTTTGCCAACTATATATATTTTTTTTTTGGTGCTAATTAAGGTATATTTATTTTTTTAGATATATATGTACCTATATTTTATATGTGGGGGGGATGTACATATCTGTATGTGGAAATTATTTGTTTGACAAAACGTTGGAAAAACTTCCAGGTAACCTTTCTGGCTTGTTTAATGCCATAAAAACAGAGTGTAACATTTAGCTTTGTCTTTAAAGTTTCTATATACTGTTCTTTCTTTTAGACATCCATGGAGAAATTAAGCACCATATACACATATTAAAATGCTAAATGGGGTATTGTGTACTCTCCCTGCTAGTAGTTATTTTTATTTACATTACCAACTTTAGTGATATCAAAAACTATTATTTCTATTTCTGTTATAAAAAATTATCATGAAACAGATATTACCTGAAGAGTAATAAACACTTAAGTTAATGCTAAATATTAGTGGGGGCAAGGGATGGGGAATGTAGTTTATTTGTTGCTTTGGAATTTTTTTAACTTCAGAATAATAACATTATTTGTGTGGTGATGAGAAATTCCAACCTGATAGACCTGGAAATACTCTGTTCAAAATTGTGATCTTGCTTTATCATGGGTCCCAAAGGAGGTATCATCTCTTAAATTGAAGAGAGCCACAGTGTTTTCTGGGATAGTAAGATAAACTTAAATTCTTTTAGGTACCTTTACTACCTTTGCTTCCACATGATACTCCTGATAAAAAGTTGTGTATGCAAGAAAATACTATGATGGTTTTTGGTAACTTAGTAACAGGGAGGATCACAGTTGTGCAGTACTCTTCTGTTTTGAACTTATTTCTTTCCTGAGTCTTATCCCTACCTTCCTCTCCACCGTCTGTTCCAACTTCCTTTTCACTTCACACAAATATTGTGGTATCCTTTCCACTATGATCTTGCATTCCTATCACTGAACCACTAAATACCCACCTACCTAATACAAAGGTTAATATCCAGACTACGTGGTCCACCTAGGTGATATTTTCTATATGTTGTTTTAGTTTCTTTTTGATTGCAGGTGTTTTCCAGATCTTTATTCTTTCAGAATATTTACTTTCATGCAGAATATACTTCCTAAATTATTTTCCAATTCTGTTTCTATGATCAATAGTCCCTATCTTTATTAAGGAATACTCTTTCTGATGGTGCTTTTCATACTCAAGTTTTTTTGGTTTCTGCTAGCAGGCACTGTTTTTCACCTAGATTTATCTTCAAACTCTCAGTAGACCAATACACATTAGTACTTGGTTAGTTCCCTGCCATATTTATGTATTACCAATTTTCTGCCTTGCATTCTAAGCTTTTAATAATTTTCTGTTTGTCACAGTCTCCTTGGAATCTAGGTATGCTAGTATATTGGTTTCTTCTTCTAAAAACGTGTTTTTAAAAGTATGTTTGCTAATATCACCAAACCATAGAGTGGCCTGGATTAGAAGGGACCTTAAAGATCATCTAGCTCCAACCCCCCTGCTATGGGCAAGGACTTCTTCCACCAGACCAGGGTGCTCAGAGCCCTGTTCAACTTGGCCTTGGACAGTTCCATGGATGGAGTTTCCACAGCTTCTCTGGGCAACCTGTTCCAGTGCCTTCACAGTAAAATGTTTTTTCTGAATATCTGATCTAAATCTACTCTCTTTTAGTTTACAGCTGTTGTCCCTTGTCCTACTGCTAAATGCCCTCGTAAAATGTCGTTAAGTAATGTGACTTTCCCTATGGAAAACCACAAGCATTTGGAGAAAAAACCAAACCAACAGCCCCTCACGTGTTTGTCTTTAGACATGTTCATCTATGTAAAGAGATTATATACAGTATTTGTATGCAAGATATTTTGTGACTAAATAAATTCTGAGCTGCAGCTATAATTCTAGAATGCTTAAACCTGAAGCAATTTAGGAACCTCTATTGTGCGTGCAGGAAATGGAATGACATCTGGCACTTGTTGCTAGGCAAAATGTGCCTACCAAATAGCACTTAGAAGTAATCCGGCAGTTTAACTAGTAGGAACGCTAAATTGCTTCCAATGCAGTTTGCCTGTGATGTATTTCTAAAATGAATGTAAACTTCTTTTCCTAACCAATAATTTATGCCCACAAAATGTAAACCCCGCTGCTTGCGTGGGCAGTCGGCTCCATGTGAGAAAAAATGCCAGCATTTTGGGGGAGCTTTTTTCTGGGATGTACTGAGCACCTCTCAAGAACATTGTTTTCAGTTGGAATTAAAAAAGCACATGATTGCTTTGTAATGCACAAAATTAGGGTCTTGAAAATCAGCACCCCTAAACACTGTGAGGGGTGTAGATGTAGGAAAGGACTGGAGAGATCACAGGAAGACATCCTTCAGGATATTCCTGATACAATACAAAGTAGCAATAACCCGTCATTTTAGATGAGAAAAAATAGTGTTTGAATATTACATATGCATTTAGGTGAGCCATGTAGAAGAAATTCAGAACACGTGTGATAATTTACATCTGTTTGTCTGATCTTAAAGCCTTTCCAAGATTTAAAGAAATATCCACTGTGTAATTGGGATTAAACCAAGCTGTGTTCATAATGAATTCATGAAGATGCACCTTTTCCAGGAAAATCACACTATTACACTTACCTTTATTTTAAAATACTTTTAACAGAAAAAGATTTGACTAATTTATATTCAAATAGAAAATAAAACTTTATTTCATTATGATCTAGGTTTTTGGTTGTGGACCTCTATATTGTAGGTATCTACCAAAGATCAAAGCTGAATACATATTGTAGCTTTGTAGCTTTGATTGGCAACTGTGATATGAATGAGATACTGCATCGCTCAGTGATTGTCATTCAGACATTCTTTGCAGAGAACATGAATTTGAACTAATGGCAAGAAAATTAAACAGTTCTTCTATTGATTTGTTAATTCTTCTTGTTATAAAGGCATTTCCTTTAGGGAAATTTGCATTCTGTTTGGGAATATCTTCTGCAAGGCCTGAATTGATTCTTGATGTGATCACATCTCATCCTTTTGACTGACAAGGCTGACTCTTTCTGGCAAGGTTCTTTTTATGTTTTTTTTTTTCTTTGCATTTTCCATGTCATTGCTTTCTTCCTTCTTCTTTAATTTCTTTCTTTATTTTGAGTATATGTTTTAACAATTTATATTTTCTCACCTTCCCTTCTTTTGTTTCTTCTGAACTCTCTCTTCAGTCATGTGGTTTTATTGTCTGTGGACCACCATATATCCCAGTTGTTCCTACTCATCTTGTCCTGCCTCTTTTTCTCTCCTTGGTTTCTTAGTTCATTCTCTCAGACTCTTTAATTTCTTCTTCATTTGCTTCTAGGTTCCTTACACATATTCTATTCAATTCTGTCCTCTGCCTACCCCCACTGCCACAGCCACTGAAAGCAACTGACATTTTTACCTGGTTCCTTTCCCTTCCTCCCCTCTCCAATACTACGCATTCTTCTTTCAGCCTGTACTTTTATCTTTTCTCTTTTTTCCTAAGGAAAGATCTGACTGAAGATATTTACTGAAAAGAAATAATGTTCATCTTAGCTTTTAATTTTTAAGTACTATTTACAAAGTGGTTATGTTGATCTTGCATTCACGTACACTTTTTTGTCTAAGCCATCATAGTCAGTCTTAATTTAATCCATATTCATAAGTTTCAGTGTTGGCATGAATTTGTTGTCCTTGTCTGATCTATCTTTCCAATTGATCTGCTTCTTAGAACAACTAACATATCCATGATAAACAGACATTATTAATTTCTGTGATAATTGATTTTCCACAGAGTATGAAAGCTAGCCAGAATTGCACATTGAAAAAGCTCTGGGAAACTAAGCTGTGCTCCCTAAAAGGGGAACACGGGAACTTGGAGTTGTTCTTGGTTTCCAAAACACTATTTTAACAGTTATTAATCGTATTATTCTTGGGTTTTGTGACTGTAGTAAAGTTTTTTCCCAAGTTAATTTTTTTTGTCTCTTATTAAAAATTCTGTTAATAACCATTTAATTCTTTAACTAGCCAAGGTCTTACTGTAACTAGAATGGGTTTGTGATTATGTCAAGCTTGAAAAGGCATGAATAACCAGCATGAACAGAAAAATTGTGAGTGCAGTACGCATTGCGTTCCTATTAGTGTGTCTCAGTTAGAAGCAGAAATAGCTTGTTTTTATCCTTGATTTCTGAACTGTCCATACTTGTTCCTTTTAGAGTTTCTAAACCTTTCACTCCCACCTTCTTCCTTAAAATGTTTTAAAAGTGTAGAAGTCCTAGGGAACAAAAAGAAAAAGTACTGTTCTATTATCAAGCCAGCTTGGTGAAAGTTCTTTAACTGTTTGCCTCCTTTTTTCCTATTGTGCCCTTTAACGTGTTCATTCTCTTCATCTCAAACTCAGAAGAACAATGAGAGTCTTGTTTACTGAATCTGTAATTTTAGAGGGGTTTTTTCTCTTCTTTTTTTCATTTATTGCAACCAAAGTTCTTAGAAATTTTGTCTTTTGAAAGCTGACAGAGAATCTGCCTTTTTGTCTGTGCATGTGAGAGATTTGTTATCAAAAGGTACCTAGCATCCTTTGTTAGAACAGCCTTCCTTTCTTGCTGCTGTGATTGAGCTTTTGAAGATCGTCTCTCTGATGGTTTCATTAGATGAGAGGACACCTCTGTCATGAGCAAGAGTGATTAAACTAGGGATTGAAACCAGACATGAGAAAATCAATGTGAATTTTGCCATTGACTTCATCAGGCCAGTCTCCTCTGTATCCTTCTCTGTTTACAGTACTTGTTCTGTATGTTCTCTTCCATTCCTTCCTGGCTACCTACTCTCTAAGAAGGAAGTGCACAGTGCAAAGTGTAGGGACAAGCCCACTGACTTACGTGATCTGAGTGTAAAGACAGGGACTGACTCACCTTGAATCCCTTGGGAACATTAGCTAAACTTAGTTGTTTTACATGTCTTCCAGTATGTTTTAGTCTGTATCTATAAAACGTGGGTAATTTTTTTCACCACAGTTTCTGGGCATTGTGAATGTAAATGGCCACACAAATGCCTAATAGTAGATTGTGATATGCTGAGATAATATGGCAATAGAACTATATAAATATCTGAAATTAAAAGAATTCAGGACTTCACCTGAAATTACTTCAGAACTTTGGGTTATATTTTTCCCTGTGCTTCAAAGTTTGTAAGGAATGGAAAATGTCATTCAATCGTTTGGGTTTTTTTTCCTAAATTCATTACTTATTAGCACTACATTTAAATGTGCATTGAGAATAACAACATAAAGAGACTGAGAAGTTCAATTATACCCACCCACACCTAGAAATAATCTTTTTACACTAAGAATCTGGAACAATGTTTTAAAAGCAAATAAAACAATCTGTTCACCTTCTATCCATTATGTTCTTTCAGCTGAGAAGATTTCCCTGTTTTATTTTGAATCAAGGAATAAAAATAGAGTTAATTTCAGTTTGCCATGAATTGCGGTCTCTAGTATTTTAAAATGTATAATACTGTGCTGATTACTCTTTGTTTAAAAGGATGGTAATCTGTGCATACTATCACTGTTGGAGCTCTGTTCCCACCTGCCAGCTATTTTCTCACTCTTTCTCTGGACAAAGAGGGGTTTTTATGTTGCTCTTCAAATAATTTGATGCAAAGAATAAATATAATAACTCCTACTCTGCAAAAGCCTCTGCTCAAGTTTTCTGACCTTTTACAGAAAGGTCTGAGCACATTCACTCACCCAATTAAGATGACATACCCAAGGCACCTAAGTTAGTAACCTATCTTAGTAATATGCCTACATTGTTTTTCAGACTGTGCTGTGCAGAACTGTGAGGTGCTATGAACTATATGTAAAGTTATCAAAAATGTAACTGAAGAAATCACTTCTAATATGTATTTGACAAAATATACGAGTTTTCTGAAAACCATCACATGTTATCTGGGAAATGTCTAAAAGCAAGAATATTTTATATCCTGGGTAAACACTTTTCTCCAGGCGTAAGCTCTGAGTCAAACCGAGCCACTTGCTGGAGCCATTGACTGTAGTGCTTTCATAATTGCCTCAAAATAAATTATCTATCTATCTCGCTTTATATAATTATATTACTTTATATAACTTATATAAAACTTTTAGAAAGTGTCCAAAGAAGGGCCAGCAAGATGGTGAAGGGCCTGGAGGGAAATCAGTATAAGGAGTAGCTGAGGTCATTTGTTTTCTTCAGCCTGGAGAAGAGGATACTGAGGGGAGTCCTCACAGCAGTCTACAACTTCTTCATGAGGGGAAGTGCTGATCTCTGTAGTGAGAAGTGACAGGACTCAAGGGAATGATAAGAAGTTGTGTATAGGTTGGGTATTAGGAAAATATCTTCACCCAGAGGGTGTTTGGGCACTGGAACAGGCTCCCCAGGGAAGTGGTCACAGCGGCAGCCTGACAGAGTTCAAGAAGCATTTGGACAATGATCAGGGACATGGTGTGACTCTTGTGGTGCTCCTGTGCAGGCCCAGGAGCTGGACTTCGATGACTCTTGTGGGTCCCTTCCAACTCACAATATTGTATGATTCTATGATCCATCTGGAAAAAAGTAAATTTTTTTTAATCCCCCCACCTTCTTGTCTCTGGCAGTCTTCCTATTTGTAAAGAAAGTTAAATTCTTAAACAATCCTGTTTTGAATGCCTGATTTCTTCACCAGTCCTCCTATTATTCCACTTGCTGGGCCTTCCTTCTGATGGAATCAAGTCATGGATGAGGAATATTTTCAGAAGTCAGGATGCTGCCGATCCAGACCTGACCTTTTCTTGAAGACATTGCAATTGCAATATGTTTTAGCCTCTGAAAGCTCAGGAATAAAATTTCCCAAATACCAAATACCATGTTTTGGAAGGTGAAGTCTATTTTAATTTCACTGAGGAGCCAGTGCAGCACTTGGTAAATTGCTAAGGCTGTACTTTGGAGAATGTGATAACAACAGGTGCTGCAGGAGGTTTGGCTGGACTGTAGAAAAACTGTCAACCTGAGGCATGTTCTAGGAAACAAGATCCATCTTTATTTTTCTGAACTTCAGATTCTTCTTAAAGCTGATAAAGAAAACACCACAATCTCTGAACAGGCTAAAACTTCACAAATATTTATCTTTTCTAAAAGCATAGGGAAAAATTGAGACAGTGTTGAGAGATGATTAGTATTCAAAAAGCAAGGGAAGAAAAACCTAATACCTAGAGTACAGTGGGGGAAGAGAATAGCCAAAACAAATATCGAGAAGCATTTGTTTAACATTTGGCAGTAGATAAATGTGGACACAACTTTATATGCTCAGAATTGTATTTCATTTTTGATCCATGCTGTTCATTGGAATGTTGAGGAATAACCCTTATATGTGTCCTTGGTTGTCAGGTATTTTCAAAACTTTCTAAAATGAGATTTTGATGCAGCCATGTTTTTTCCTCTATTAATGCTCTATTAAAACTATGTGCAATGCTCAGTTTGTTTTTAAATATTAGTGCAAGCTTGACTACTCCTGTTTTATACACCTCTTATTTTTGTAATGAGTTTTCCCCATATGCTAGCAAAAGTTTTGGAGACATTAGTGATTCAATTTCAGGGATTACTAGCTGGTATTTAACAGTTTAAATCTGTGACAAGCTGCTGTTTCCCATTTCTGTTTTCTGTGCTGTGTGTATCTGCATTGTTTTGAAGAGAAAGGGACCAGATTTCCTGCCAGACGTAATTCTAAAGGACGTGGTTAATTGTATTTATGATCTTGAGCTATAGGAAGAATGTGCCTTAACTTCCTACATATGTAAAAACACCATTTTAATGCCATTAAATAAAATTATCCATTTCAATTAACTAACTATATTTATCATGAAATACTGGATAAATTGTTTTGTAAAGTGTATACACAACTTTGATAACAAATGTTGGAAATCTATCATTAACAGGTAACACTAAATGTAATTCTTTCAGATAAGAAAGCACATCATCTAGGAGATCCTGAGTTTGAAAATAGAAGTCTTTGGATCACCAGTCAGTCATTTCTTAAGCACAGTTACTGAACAACAATGCCTTTCATGATGCTGATAGATTTAAGCGTAGTCATTGTAGGAGGCTTGCAGTTGTTTTGTGAGGGTACGTCCCCTTTTCTCCCCTCCAGCTCACAATGCAAAGGAGACACAGCATAAAGTTTTTAGCATCTTACTCAATGGTGGCTACACGGTCGTCAAACAGGCCTTGTACAGTGCATTGGCTTTAATTAGGTACAGGCTCTCCTGTGTGCAGCTCAGTTTTGTGCCAGGCTTGTAATTTTGACCCTTTGGCCACTAGGTTTACCATGCTGTAAATAATATTTGACTCATTTATGTACTCTTTGGAGCTGTCTTGCCCAGCTGACTTGTTCCAGGTAATATTTCTGTAACTGGCATGTTTAACATGGACTTGTTTGACCAGCAGATAACCAGAAAGAACTAGAAGGTCTGGGATTTTATTAGAGAATGCTAAAGAGAATTGTAACACACCTGTGCTAGAGTTTGTTGTAAATCCCAGTAACAAAGGCTCTCAGACTCCATAAGGTATTGTTTAAAATACCTTTTACTGGAGATAATGTAAGAAGGAAAAAAAAGAATAGCACAGATAACCTTACATCTCCTCAGATGTTGACAACCTTAAGTTGTGCAGCATCAGAAGGACTTCAGCGCGTCAAGCTGCCTGATTTCTGTCTTCACTGAGGTTCACCAGCGTGATGGCCTTCAGACCTCTTACAGGATTTTCTTAGAAGTAACCATTATGGGTCATTTTGACTGTCAAGCAAAAGGATGTTCACATGAGAACTTTACGACAAAGGCAAAGCCACACAGGTGGCCACTTATTTCATATGTAACAGATCAAAAGTTATACAGATAATTTGAGCTTATATAGTCCTTAAAGCAAAGTTTGTGGTGTCAGCCTGTGCTCTACATAAGCTGCAGTACCAGCTGCATTCATTTTGAATGTGCAATGTGTATAATATAGCTCTACTCCTAAATAACTTTCTGATTTATTTTTTTTTCCCCTCAGAGACCTGATACACTGGTAACATTTAGTCTGTACTTAGCTAGGTATATTTCAGCCTTACCATCTTTAGCTGTCTCTTCAGTACTGACACAGGCATTTGGAGGCACAGTTTTTAATAAATTTATATGGCCCTTTTTTTTTGAAAATAGAAACCCTGCAGCATTTGTGGGTTTTTCACAGGGAGATGGTGGTATGTTTAATCTCACATGGAATCAGAAATTCTTCTTCAGTCAGATTTGGTTCATTGTTTTTAGGCTTACAGAGCCCAAAAGGTCGTGGGTAGCCACGGACCATGGAAAGAGCCAGTGAAGGGTATCTGGGACAACATTTTTTAGTCAACCTGAAGCACACATCAAACTGACTAGACTCAGGAAATGGGGTTCTGCTGGCTTTTTTGGGGATGATTTCCCTTACGGTAGTTGGATGTGGCTGTGATTTGTATCTGTGCTGGAAAGGGTGTTGACAACTCAGGGATGTTCTAGCTGTTCCTGAGAGGTGCTTGCACAGAATCCAGGCATTTTCTGCCTCTCACCCCACCAGGGAGCAGACTGGGGGTGCACAAGGAGCTGGGAGGGGACACAGAGGGGACAGCTGATTGCAGCTGACCACGGGGATATCCCATATGGCGTCATGCTCAGCATTTAAAGCTTGGAGAAGGAGGAGGAAGGGGGGATGTTCAGAGTGATGGAGACCAGCTTTCCTGAGGATGGCCTGCCAATGGGAAGTGGTGAATGAACTCCTTATTTTGTCTTGTTTGTGTGCACAGCTTTTGCTTTACCTATTAAACAGTCTTTACCTCAACCCACGCGTTTTCTCACTTTTACCATTACAAATCTCTCCCCCATCCCACCAGGCTTAACTTCTCTGAAAGTTATCTCATGGAAAGGAATTGTTAATCTCTCAGGTATAATTTTGTTTGATATGTGTAGTATCTGTGCAAAAGTCTACACTGGGAAAGTAACATATGGAAAAGCAGTCTTCTAGAGAAGCCAAAGAATACTTGCTCTGCCTATTTAAAGACCTTCTTACTTACAAGTTGATTATTTTTGTTCTTCAAAAAAAATGAGAAACCATTTAGTTAAAAATAAGTAGGAAATCTTTTACAGAAAAGTTGAATTATTAATGGAAACCTTGACTCTACACTGTTTTGATGGATAAAACTAATTTATCTCTGTCTCCCTGAGATATTTATATCGTCTGTCTAAACAGTGTGAGTCACATTTAAAATGATATCAACTTGTGCCACCTCCAGGGTAACAAACTGGAGCTGATTCAGCTGAGTGTTGCTTTCCTTCATTTTAATCATTCAAAATATCCAATTGATTTTTATTAAAATTGAGTCAGTTCACTTTACAGGGAATTTGAATCCATAGCCAAGAGGCAGAAAAAGAGATGTCACTGATCAGCAGTATAATTTATTTTTTCTTGTGTTTTGAACCTTCTTACTACAGGTAGAAGAAAAATGTGTGCAGTCTTTGATTCTTAGGTGCGTGTATGCATACATAGGCACAAACTTATTAATACTAATTACACATGTGTAATAATAAAACACATAGGTTTTTTTTACAAATACAGCTGTGGGTTTTATATACACTTCAAGTGAAAGACTCGAGCTAGGAAACACCATTTGGTCTCAGAGCACTGTCCAGTACGTAAGAGTGCTAAAACCATGTATTGCCTACCATGTGTTGCAACTGGAAATAATGAAATTGGAGTAGAAACGTTTGGAAACCTTTATCTTGCTTATTTTTTTTTTTTTTGTTTTAAACAATTATGAAAAAATTATTTCAGAATTTGCCATGAAATGAACTTCCAAAAACATTCTTTCATGTCATGTGGAACTCTTTGATATTAAAAAGAATTATTGCATATTATACTGTTTTTGTGTTTATTTGCTGAAAACATTTGTTTCTAATGCCTTGTTAGGCATTTAAGCAGAAGAAGGATGGAGATGTAGAAAAGGCTATACAATTGTATAACCTGACACAAAAAGTTGTGTGCAGAGAAATTTTAAGAACACAGGAGACAATCGCACCTATATGTCTCTTGCTGAGACAGATATTTGAGAGGAAAAAAAATGCAAAAATTTTTATGGAGTAATAGACCATGTGAAAGAGTGAAAATCCTCCCCGGCCTCTTTCAGAAACTTTTGTTCTGAAATTCTGAAATATAGGATTAGAGTAGCATATATTAAAAAACAGTACTATGACCAGTATATGCAAAAAAATCTTTCATAAGCATTACTTTAATTTAGTTTCTAATCCTGTCAGTGGAATTGCAATTGCCAGTAAGTATAGTTTTAAATTCCAAGACTAAGTAAAATAATTCATGATGACCTCTTTGGGCAGAGAGGAACAGAAATATAACTGTAGTCTCAGTACTGGAGAGTATTCATGCCTTCCAGGGCAGCAATTTTTTTTATTTTCTTTTTTATTTTTTTAAAATTTCAGTTTAATTTTCCAGCCTATTTTAATTTCTAAAGATACTGATTTTAAGGTATTGTTTGATCTGATCCATAGTTTCTTATTTATATTAGTGTATATCTAATATATGTCATGTATGATGTTGATGCAAATGTTAAGTGTTTTCTTAAAATACTCTTTTGCAAATGCTAATACTTTTTATCTCCAAATTGAGCAATAGTACTTTTAAATCAGCTTATTTGAACAACCTGTACTGAGAGATGATTAGAAGATTTAAAACCTTTTGTACTCACATTGACATAAGTCAACATGAAACAAAGATGTTATTGCTGTAAGTAATATTGTAGAGTATGGATAATAGAAATAGTCACTGTGTCTACTTGATTCATAACCTGAAAATTAAATACCATCAGCAGTCATGCCCTCACACCTATCTCTGGTAATTTTTCTATATTTTAATGGGGGTTCTGATTGATTTTTTCATTTTAGAACCCTATTCGATATTTGTTTACTGAAACATTGTTCTAAACAATTCTTGCAACACACAGCACAAGTGCAAGAGGAATTTTTTTTGCTTTTTCTTAGAAAGTATCCACAGTAGTTTATTTAGGTTTTATCCATACCTCTGTTGGAATTATGACTTAACAACACTTATGATGTTTTCATTGTAAAAGTGCTTCCAGTAATAACTAGATTGAGATGACTTGTCATCAGTTTTCATTTTAACTCTGCAAATGCATTTCAGATAAACTTAAATGCACGTGGGGAATCCAATCACTGTAGAGTGCTGAGAGGCAAACTGTGCTCCAGACCTTGTGTGCTCTTGTCAGAGTGGCTCAGTCACTCAGGCTGCCCACAGCCCCGTGCTCAGTGGCTTTGTCTGTTACTCTGGGCTACTTCAAGGTCTGGACACCCTGAAGAAATACAGATAAATTGGATTAATGTGAGAGCATCTAAGTTCCAACGTGGTGGGTTTTCTTTTCATTTTTAATAGCCTTTTGAGAAAGAAATAAGGTTAAATTTCTTTTCATCCTTGAAGGCCTCTGGGCTTACTTTGTTGCTTTTGAAATCTCTGATGAAATTCTTATCAGGACTGTGGCTTGTTGATAGAGCAGCTTCAGTGACAAAATGGGCTTGAAATGTTCTACTATTATTAGGCAGTTTTTCCCTTGAAATTTCCCTCTGGCTTTTTTCAGCATTGTTTCTAAATTCCAACCAGTCCCCTTGGTCAATCCATACTTTAACCTCATCCTGTGAGCACAGGGAGAGTAGCAAGTGGTTGTGATGTGAAGGAGGAGGCAGTATTTTTGTGAAGACCCTGGCATTGCTGAACCTCCTCTCAGCAGGGGCAGAATCCTCAGGGCATATTGCAAAGGTTGAGAAGACCTGGCTTTTGTTGGAGGCAGTGCAACATAGACAACCGTGATCCCAAGCCTAAAAAGAGATTAATTAAACATGCAGAGATAGAGAAAAAAAGTAATAATACCAACATCTTATTATTTCGTTTCCCCCTAAAACTGCAACTCTAACAATTCTGAAAAAGGAGGTTTAGAGAAATGTTTCATCTGGGTTCAAGGCACATTTATTGAGATTTTCAAATGCAGCTAAATAGAATAGTCCATCTTGCAAATCCTATCTTAGTGTAATCTGAAATATTTTCACTAGCTTTACATGGGTATAAAGTACCACAATCTATTTCACTAACTACTGGAAGGAAAGTCATCCAGTTGGAAAGAAGTATTAAAAACATCTTCACTGTGCTGGTCTAGGTTGAAAGTGCAGAACAATGTTTTAATTCTTTTTCCAAAATTTTCAACTCTTACACTCAATCATCCTTCCTATCTAATATCCCAAACAGAATCTGGAATCCATAACAACAAATTCTTCATATTTCTTTACCTATTTAATGAACTGGGGGTTTTAGATTTGAAAAGCACTTCAGGAATCACTCAGGGGTTGCTAAAAATGCATAGTAACGTGCCCAATTCATTTATCATGCCAGCTGCTGATTTTCTTCTGATGACTGACTTCATGCTTGAGAGAGAAATCCTTATCTTAGCATAAGCATCTCACCTGCCTGTAGAAAATTGATTCCATTACAATTTTAAAATGAGAACTGCCCTCAATTGTCTTCTTACATAGAATAATTGGGCTTTAGTAATCGAAAATATGTGACAGCAAGGACATCTGAGTGTATTTTAATGTCTGGCCAAACAGCCTGGATCTTTGCACTCAAGTAAGACACATCTTTTGAGGTGAGGGTTACTTTGCTGTTACTAATGTGGCACAACCACATAAATAGGTATTATTCCAAAGGCAGTATTTCCAGTTGTGTTTACTTAATGAACCAAGAATTCATTTAAAAGCTTTGGCAGTTTAATAAGCACATGACCATAGTTTCACAGTTCCTTCAAGACAGGGAGTGCTCTATTCATCTTGCTGAGAAAAATGGTGACTGTAATTTCAAAGGTAGTATGTTGCCTCGTTGGGCTGTTTGTTTTTAAACTAGCTACCTCTAGTCATACGTAACATCCGAAAGCTTTTAAATACCAAGAAGTTTATCCTTACCAAAATTTCTATGACAAAGTCAATCATCAATATTTGCTTTATAAAGAAGAGATTTTAAACTCATCACTTGGGCTCCTGGTGATGTTGTCGTGTGCTAGAGGTTATCCAGAAAATGAAAGATACAGCAGTTGAACCCAGTCACCTTTCTTTCTATTAAAGGTCTTAACATCAAGATCAGCCTTTTCTTACTTTTGTTTTCTGTTAAGGAGTCTACAGTTTTGTGCCCCACCACTGCTCTGTAGAAAAGAGTTATGGCAGATAAACATGCATACAGTCACACGTGCTCTTAGCAAGAGCATGGGAGGTAACAAACCAAGTAGTTTATTTTGACTCCTTTGATTGCCCGTGGAAAGTTTAACCACAAGGATGTAGCAGATTTCAGTCACAGTGAACATTAATATATAAGGAAAAAAATTAACAAAAACTGTTACAAAGGTGGAGAGAATCTTGTCCAGTAAGATGCACAAAAATAACAATAGCACTGCTGAGTGCTGCAATTTCTGTAGACACAAAAATGAAAACAATGTTCAAACTTAGTTTCTGGTCCATCCAATAATTATTTAATATAATTGTTTTTATAAACTGATGCAGTTCAACCTATAACTAAGCTGACATCATGCTCCTTTTTTATTCAAAGTATGTCAGAATATTTAAAACCTGACATAAAATATTGTATAGATAAGTGAAGCAAAAGAACATAAATGAATGAATCTGTATTTGCATGCAAACATATCTAGTGATGCATCAAACTCCAAAGTCCCAGCTTCCCAGCAGTTTAGTGAAGACAGACAGACAACCTCTGAGGACCTTTCAGCCCACACAGGACCTGAGCCACTCTGCAGAAGTGCCTGTCTCTCATGATGGATTACAGACAGACCTCAGCAAAGGCAGGCTTACAAATTGATGCCCTGAATACGTGCGATACAGATGTGGATTCAGAACTTTTTGTCAGAGATTTTACCTTTGTGTCTTTTCTCTTGGACCTGTAGGCATGCAAATATATAGTAGAAAAATATTTTCAGAAGGCACTTAGGTTGAGGTCAAGTGTCTAATCACAAAAGTATGTAATCAGAGCCAAATGCTTGTGATTTAAATTACCGTCTTTCTGATCAGATCTTTTAATTCTTTACCAGTTGTAACTTTGCAAATGGCTAAAATTCCACAAATGTTTTCCCTCGGAAACTTGACTCAGTCTCCAAGGTTTAGAGACCTAATGGCAGTTTTAAAGGATAAACTGGGCTCGGGACCACATCACATACATTGTGTGTATAATTTCAAATGCATATTTGTTACTGCTTCCTATCCCTAATGATATCTCTTCAAGGGGTACATCTCAGACCCTTGTCAGCTAAAGGCTTAGTCATGCCATCTTTCCAGAGCTGATGTCAATATGCAGTCATATTCTTGTTGTTTCCAGCTGGGGAGATACTAGCCTGTGACATCATTTCCTTGCCCCTAGTGTGTGATCCTGTGCTTGTATTTCCAGTTTCAATCCACTTTTACTACTTCACTGCTTCAGATTGTCAGTCCAGTTATTTTTGTATGATCTTTCATCTTCACCTCTTTAGTGAGGTCTTACAGGTTTGTTAGTGCCAAATGTTGTTGTTGTTATCTGATTTTTTGTATCAGTATCAGTAAAACACACACAGTTCCAAAAGCATCATTTGCAACATAGCCAGTCATCTTCTATTCCAGTAATATCCCCTTTTGTCCTGAAGTTGTTTCCTTCCTTTAAAGTATGTTGTGATTCTTTTACATTTCTAGAGCATTTTATCCAGAATAATTTTTCTTTTCTTGAGTGGCATTGTATCCAACATATATGATCCTATCACATGTATTTCCTATGTTCCTTTTCTTACAATATTCATTATCTGATAAAAAGATATGCCAGGCTATTTTGGCATAATGATAGTCTATGTTGGGATAAAGCTGTTATTCGTTGTATTCCAATTTCATTACTTCAGTGTCTCTAGCTATGCGATGCTTCATAGTTTATTTCAAATCCTGGCACAGCTCATGAGGTCACAGGCACTTGTTTTTATGTTGTCTGGATCATGTTCACTCCTTTTGCTTGAAAGAAATAAAAGCCAGCTTTTAGTTTTCAGACATTTGATTGCCAGCCTGATAGATTCATTGAAAGTCTTTGTTGTTGAACTGCCCTTTCATGTACAAGTATTTTAAGCACTCTCAAATGGAGATTACGGGGTCTTGCCCTCTTGGTCTAGACACTTCCTTAAAAATAGTTTTATGTCTTTGTTTTCTTCTCATCTTAGATGAGTAATTTTCATTTCCACAGAGCACGTCATTAGCCACACTGCATTTGCTACTAATAGTCAACCTCTCCATATTAATTTTGTTTTGCACTGCCTATAAATTGTCTTTAATCTTAACTGGTTTTTGCTGCTTGGTGAAGCCACTCTTTTTCCTGTTTTCTTTTTATTTGGATGATGAAAGTACATTTTAGTACTTGCAATTTTGCAAGATATGACCCTGCCTAACATTTTCTGTTTTCTCTTTTTTCGTATACTTCCTGACATCTGAAAGTTTTCCTAGCATATTAGTTTTATGTTCCACCCTACAAGCTTTCTGCATAGTCCAGATATACTCTCTGAGGTGACTGCTCAGCTAGTTAGAAATGGAGCCCTTTGTTATGAAAGGTTTCTCCTCATGTTTGAAGCTGCAAGTTTTTCACAGTCCACAGCCAGTCTTCTTCTTACTGCATTTTCTTGAGTCTTCCTTATTTCCCTGTTTTCTGGGTTTTTTTGTTGATGTTGTTTTGGGTTTTTTTAAGTGAAGTTCTGATTTATTTGTGTTTAGCATTTATTTGTGTTACAGTTATTTTTAAAAAATGGAATGAATGTGTCATTACTTTGAGATACAGCATTCCATTTCTAACTATTTAGTGAGGTCTTATACTTCACTTCTCTCATGTTATGTTTCACATCCTCAAATACCTGGGTCTACCCTTTATTGATAGAATTTATTTTCTGGGAAGATGCAATCTCACCTTGTAGATTTCATACTGCTAGTTATTCCTTATCTACTATTTCATAATACTATTTGATTTCTAAATAATGCAGAAATTTATATACAACGAATGGGATCCTACAAAAACCTTTCCGAAAGAAATCTAATCCCGATAAGAAAACTTCTGTGCTTTCATCACATTTTTCATCACATCATTATTTTTGCCATGAGGAAAGCAATAATACTGGTAAATGTTGGTGTGGGAAATAAGCAAGAAGAGGATTCCTATGTCAAACTGACTTGTGCCATCCTCCGTGTTACAGGGAAAACGCAGCGAGGTATACAAAGTATTGCAGGCAGTTTTATGGCCTTCTACACTTCAATATAGTCCTCTCACCCAAATTTTTTAGTAGAATATTGCCATTGCTTTACAATTGAAAGAAAATCCAAATGGCAAAATTAATATGTTTTAAGGGATGGTCAAGGTGAAAACCACACATGCAGTCTTACAAATTCATGTTAGATTCTTGACAGTTTCTTTCAGTTGCACGCAAGTGATCTTCCATTACTTCTCGAAGTTTAATTAATTTTTTTTTTGCATTTTCTTGTTAAATAAAGCCAAGAAACTACTCTGTATAACCACTTCCACGAAAATATTTTATTAATTTTCTTTAAACAGGCTGTGTGCATTTTAAGTGAAATTATTTTTTTCCTTCATGCATCATGTGTTAGATTAGTGCATCTCTAACTGAGAGAGGTTAGCGCTGCTGGACCACTGGTTATAACTGATAAGGAGTGGCTTCTGCCTTACTCTGTCATTTAGACATGGGAATGGGAAAATGAGTTCTACTTTTATTTGAATATCTTTTCTTCACCAGAAGACATCAAACTGTTAAATCACAAGAGTGCTTAACATAGAGAATGCAAAGTCATAGTGATAAGTAATCCTTCAAAGGAAGGAAAACAATTATGCTTTTTCTTTACTTTTTTTGTAAGCTACCCTAGGATTCACCACCACTTTCTGGAATGGCTTATGCTGTTATATGTCAGTGAAGCAGAGTAGTCACTAGAGTAGGTTTTTTATTCTGTATTTTATATTCTTTTTTTTTCTTTTTCATTGTCCTTTACCAATGGATAGTTATTCAGCAATTTTTCCAGTGGCAACTCATGTTTTAAAACAAGAACTAATATGTTCTCTTATGGTTTTCGTTTATGTTTTTTGCAGCTATTGAACTGTATCTTGTCTTAGGACCATATTGGAAGGCAAGCAAACTTTTATTGAGCAACAAAAGAGACTACCTTTTCTAACTAAAATTGTCTATTTACAATAGTTATTTAAATTCCTTATAACTGGGAGCAGATTGGGCTTGTATTTTTCAGGCAGTTGACTGTAACCACAGGAACAGATGCGTTAAAAATAGACCACAATTAGATTCTGTTTTCAAGATGCAGTGATAGGGAGGGAATCTTCTGTAAATCAGATGTATATTCAAAAGATATTTATTTTAAAATTGGATGCCCTAATTTAAAAGAATTGCAATAGTTTTCACATTTAAAATTGTATAGGAATGCTAAAGAATGAAGTGATAAAAATTTGCATCTGGAAGTTAGTGTGAAAAATGATACTTAGTATGAAACATAAATAGTGAAAGTTGTCCAGCCTCTCATCCACCAGCACATCCAAGTCCTTCTGGGCAGGGCTACTCTTGATCTGTTCATCCCCCAGCCTGTGTTGATACCGGGGTTTGCCCCAACCCAGGTGCAGCACCTTGCACTTGGTCTTGGTAAACTTAATGAGATTCCAAGGGACCTAATTCTCAAGCCTGTCCAGGTCCCTCTGGATGGCATCATGTTGCCATACACTGGGGCAACATAGTTCCAGATATTGCCTTACACCGGGCCAACACAGTTTGCAGTATAACATTGCAGCACCATCTGCAGTAATCACGCATGGGAAGAGCTACAGCAGCTCACCGACCTTATGGGCAAGAGCTACAGCGGCTCACCATCCCTCTTAGAGGCACGGTCACCCATAAAGCAGTCCAATCCCAGACTTGCTTGGGCAAGAGCTACAGCGGCTCACCGTCCTTCCCAGAGGCACGGTCGCCCAAGGCAGTCCAATCCTGGACTTCCATGCGTAGGCTACTCACGGCTCTCCTGGGCACACCCCCGCCCAGGGATTACGCGCCGGCCGGCTTTTCCACTTCCCCCAAGTGGATTGCAGTCCCTGAGGCTTATACTGCCAGAGGCTTTCAAGAGCTTCTAAGGCTCAGCCANGAATCACCACACCTGCATTCAATGCTGGCCTTCCCTCCTGCCACGGACACAGCTGCAAGCCATGAGGCCAAGGCTGCCTACAGCCCACTCTTGTAACCCCACAGCATCACATCCTTCAGGTGGGTCAACAGCACCACTCAGCTTGGTGACATCTGCAAATTTGCTGAGGGTGCACTTGATCCCGTCGTTTATGTCATTAATGAAGATATTAAGTAACACTGGTCCCAGTACAGACCTCTGAGGGACACCAGCTGTCAGTGGTGTCCTTCAGGACTCTGAGCAGTTGACCACTGCCCTTTGGATGTGACCACCCAACTAATTCCTTTTCCACCTAACAGTTTACCCATCAAATCTGCCTCTCTCCAGTTTAGAGAAGGATGTCGTGGGGGACTGTGTGAAAGGCTCTACGAAGTTCAGCTAAATTATGTCTGTAGCCCTTCCCTTGTCCACTGACCTAGTCACTCCATCACAGAAGGGCACAGGTTGGTCAAGCAGGACTCTCCCTTGGTGAAGCTGTGCTGACTGTCTCCCTTCTATTTTTTATTGCATAAGAACTACGTTAAGTTAAGTCATGTTCATTTAAAAATGTAATTTAAAAGCTGGATAAGAAAATACCACTTTCTGAATGAAAAAAAAAGGAACTTGACACACTCTTTGCTTCCTTTGCTAGGCCATGGAAAGTGTGACTGTGGGAAGTGCAAATGTGATGAAGGCTGGTATGGTGAAGCTTGTCAGTATCCAACTACTTGTAATCTTACACGGAAGAAAAGCAATGAAATGTGCAAGAATTCTCAAGATATCATCTGTTCTGGTGCAGGTAAGATGTCTTTTGTTGCTTTTGACACCTTAGTGCTCTCCCAGTGTTATCTTGAGAATCATTGTCATTTCTAACTAGTAGTTTTGTAGAGTGTGTTTAATACACTGAGATATAACTGTATGTATACTAAAATGTTCCATTTTCCTATAGGCCTATTTCTGTGCATATAATGTACACTGATTCAGAACACCGACTTGAGTACTCTGGTTTATCCATAGCTGTTTTGAGTTGATGAAACTGCACCTGTGTTGTTTATATTCCTCGTCAAAATGTTGTGGTAATGGCATTAACACAGGAAGTGATGTAATTTCTATCATGTGTTTGTGTTTACAGAATGCAGAAATGGCATTTGCAAATATATTTCCCAGACATTTATAAGCTGTAAAATTTTTTGAAACACTTTTAAATTGTACCTGTGATCATTAAAATCAGGTGTAGAAGATATGCTGAATCATTTAAAGGAGCATTTCCATCTTCACTGTTTTGATTTGGTAACACTCTCTTCTCTAATTGTTTAGTTTTATAACCATCCTAACTTAACTAGAAAGTCCTTTCATTTAAAAAAAAAACCGAAAAACCAAAAAACCACCAAAAAAAAAAAAAAAAAAAACCAAAAAAAAAAAAAAAACCAAAAAAAACAAAAAAAACCCAAAAAAACAAAAAAAAACCAAAAACAAAAAAAAAAAAAAAAAAAAACCAAAACAAACCAAAACAAAAAAACCAGATGAAAACCAAATGGCGTTTTAGAAGACTTCATTGAAGAATGGTAGGTTTTAAAGGGCATTTTCTACCAATCAGGTTTTGAGACCAGAAATTGCCTTCTGGTTTTTCCATTACACCGATCTCCAAGTGAAAGAACGTTTCAAGAACCACACTTCCACTCACTATTGCTGGTCTTTAATTTCTCTTGGGGTCCATACATTTTGATACAACTGAATTTCTCACAAGTTAGTTGCTGACGTGAGCAAAGAATCCCAAGGATTTGTGGGACTTGTTACAGAGAAGCTGATTCTCACAACAGGATAAGAAACCAATTTAACATAAAACTATTAGTATGCAGCAAACTGAGTAAATGATACACTTAATTTATGACAATAGATGTATGAAAGTTGCGATCAAGAGAGACATGAGATAGCTAAATGAGAAACTGACTCTCAAAAATAATAGTTCATTCTATTTAGTCAAAGTTCTTAAAAAAGAACCTCTTTCCTTGGTTAGAAGTGGCCCCAGTCTTCACAGGAAAATGAACATGGCTAATAACCACTCCAAGTAGCAAAGGGGGAAGTGTTTGTGGCATCATGAGAAGAATAAATGCTTTTGCTTTTTCTGATATTAAACAGGACAGGAATTCTGATGAGACTGACTAGGGAGTTTGGGGTAACTTTGATGGGCTCTAGCCATATGTATTTTGTCTTGGTGGGATTGCCTTTTGATTTGCTCCTGGCACTGTCATTAGGGTCTGAGCTCTGTTGTGTAATTCCCAATAAAAGATAGGAAGGGATGACATGAGCTGTTACAAAAACAGTGTTCTGCTGTCACACGAGTACTCATTTATTGTAATTTTTTTTCAGCAATCCATCAAGATCCACCTAAAATTTCACTTTTCTGACTCTGCTCCTAATCATTTGTCAGAGCAACTAGGACATCTACCTAAACTGAAGTTGTCTATGTGAGCAATTTCCACTTTTGGCAACAGAAGGAATGAACATTTTTATGATACAGAGTCTCTCTGGCCTGTTTAAATACCCAATATAGGAATCAATTTGCTGTTTTATCTTCTTTCCTGTTCAGAAATTATCTGTAATCATGATAGTTTTCTCAAAAATTGCATTTGTATTTGTTTACCAAGCAATTGTAGGAAATAATTGTAGTTCTGTAGGTTACTTATGTTACTTATTATCAGTTGTATTATTATTATTACCTTACTATATTAGCTCCTGCAAACATTTTTAAAATTTACTCTTTTAGAATGGCCATGTCTGTCACAGAGCCCAATCCTTCTGTTCTTTGGATTAGCTTGTTGTTTATCAAAAGTTGTGCTATGCTTGTAAGAGTAAAATATCAACTGGTTTCTGCAATCTTGTGTAATATCAGCATAAAACTTCTATTTTGGAGAACTTCTTTGATGCCAATAACCATGTTTTCTAAAATACGTACGGATGTCATGTGAGGAGTATGAAGGTTGTGAAGTGAATTTTTTTAAAAATCTGGCATAGTGATGCCATTGACGCTTGAAACAACTCGTTTGAGACCACTGACCACAAGGCCCCAGTAATGTGATAGTGCACAAAGTTCCTACCCTTTCAATTTTAATAAAAGTAGGGACAGAGGTAGGGAAAAGGGGTTTCTTGTATGACTGGCATAGTAACGCTTCTGTTCCTAATGTCATTTTAATGTATTTATGATTTTTTTGGACTGTGGAACTCATTCATACATTTATTTACGGCCTCAAGTCAGAGCGACCCTCTGAGGAAAAAGGGGGGATTCTTCTTTCCCAGGGAGCAATAAAACATTTTTTTCCTATTCAGGAGGGCAGGTCATGGAGGGAGGCAGCCACAGAGCTGAGGGGCAACCCTCCTCAAAACACCAAGGAGCAAATGTGTGACCAGATGAGAGGTGATAGAAGAGAGATCGGTTTACAAATCCATTTACATCCTTTGCATTGCCTGAGTGCTCTGGCTTTTCATTATGCCAGAAGGTTTTCTTTTGTTGTTTATGTTGTGAAAAAAACAGCTTTACACTTCCAAGGCACTTGAATGCTCTATCTCTGTACAGCTAAGATTAGGCTTTTTGTTGATATGGATATTTTCTGTGTCTGCCTTTATTTGTGTGGATGATCTTTATATTTCAGCCTTCTCAGAAATAAAATACGTACCATCTCTGACAGATTAACGAAACTCTTTCTATACTCTGCAGTCATTGATTAATGTCTATTAAATGTTTACAGGCACATGTCAGTGTGGCAGGTGCAAATGTGCAAACTCAGAAGGAAATGGACTGGTGTATGGCAAATTTTGTGAATGTGATGACAGAGAATGCATTGATGATGAAACAGGAGAGATTTGTACAGGTATGTAACTTAATGAGCGCAAGACAAATGATGAAGGTTAATACAGGCTGTTATTTAATTGCATGGTTCTACAAAGTATCTTTACTGAATGTGTGATTTAAAAGTAACTTTATTTGCAAGACTTTAGATTGCAAATTGTAAGGGGAAATTTCAGATGCAAAAATGAGCTAAGCATAAGGTCAAAGAATGAATAAATCCTGTGACATTCTCCTCTTTTTGGAAGAACTGCAAGGAGGATTGTACAAGATAATTCACTAAGGTAATTCATAGCTTAGTGTGTCTGTCTTGAGTAGAATATATGAGGAATTTGGGTGCTTCGTGGCACAGATGAGAGAGAGGAGAATGGACAACATACAAAAAAAATTCAAACCAAAACCAGAAAATAGATTATTAGGAATTTTGTCAAGGAAGCAAAAATTAAAAATATCAAGAATAAATGTAGGATGATAACTCAGAAGCAAGAAGATAAGAAGAGAAAGGAATGAATAAGGAAAAAATTAATCTGTGATAGGAAAGAAAATAAGATGGAATGAACGCTGCTGATAGATAGAAAAACAACCAAAATTCAAACTGTTCTTTCATGTCATTATAAGGCAGGTACCTGGCAGTTAAATGTTGTGCAACACACACCATTTATGGCATTATAAATGCTGTTGCCTGTATTGTGAAGGAGGCTTGTCCTTGAGCTGCAAGGTGCTACAAACTTTGTTCAAGCTGCACACGTGCAGATTGTATCCATATGCAGACAAGAGTGTTCCAATCTGCTCCTAGACTGTTCATATCTGGTGGTAGTGCTTCCTCTGTGTGTGTATAAAGAGAGAGAGTACTTGTCTCTGTCTTTTCCTTACACAGACAGCAAAATAAATTCTATTTATTTAAGTGCCTTTGAAGGCAAAAAGAACTTTTTTTTTTAAATCTTAAGATTAAGTAGGTGTTTTAAATGAGGGTATACAGAAAAGTCCTCTGAAGTCTAGATTCAGGAGCAGAGTATAGTATTTCCAGTAATTGCCTAAAATAAAATAAATGGAGGGCAACAATTTTTATGTGTCAGTGATTCCATTTATATTTGCTTCTCACCATTATATATGGTACCAAATACATTAAAAAAATTGCCATTCATTTAGTTCCAGCAAATTCTCCTACCGTTATTTTTTCTGGTTTTTTTTCCCCACACCTGTTTTGCTGCTGGTTTATATTGTTAGGTTTTTCTTAGCTTTTATTTCCCGTTGTCTCATCCACTCATGTCATTTTCCCAAAAAGACCAAATGCATCTGTGTATAAAACTAGTCTCATATGTATGGAGGATTCAAAGTATGCTGATATAAAGGAACAGAAAGTGTTGGTAGATTCAAGTCTCTGAAGTTGGTGATTGATCAGTATAAAAGCCAGGATGCCTCATGGAATTTTTGGAGTCTTCTAAAGCAAGGTGTAAGTTATAAACTAATGGTTTGCTTGACTTAGCTGGGTTGTTGTAAGCTGAAAATTTTATGCACACAACTTCTGAGTGTTATATGTTGCTTTACTTTCTAACAAATATCTACAATACAAAATCATGTATTGAGCCAGGTTTTATGCAGAAAAAATGCATATGACAGGCCATGAGCTGAAGGTCAAAGGCACATCATTTTCTCAGCTGTGAGCTGGGATTTTATCCTGGAAAAGCATACAATGCCGTGCTGAGATATAGATGGCGTGCATTTTAATATTTGCACAAGGGCACTGCATTTTTTTAGCAAATCAGTTCTTAGGTAGGGCAAAGTTACAAAGATGTGTTAAGCTTTTCCATCTTCAGTTGGATTTTATCAGTCAGTTGACCATCACTTTTTATTTGAGGTTACATAAACTTTGGAATCAAGACGCAGCTTATTTTTTAAAAAGTATCATATCTTCTAGAAAATTAAATTCTGGTCCTGTTTTTTTTTTTTTTTAAACTAAGGCTTTTTACTCTAAGGGAGTGATTTTTTCCTTCTGTCAACAGCAAGATGTAGTGGCAAATTTTATCATTTAATTCATATTTATTTGAGGAGTATAAAAGTATGAGTGAAGAATGAAGTACTGATGTTTTAATCTGTGCAAATTGCCTCTAGATCAAATTGCAACACTCCTTTAGCATTTTTCCTTTTGTTTGTTGTCCACTGTTCATGATCAACCTTTTGGTAATAAGAATTATTTTCGATTGTCTTTGTAGTTTAATTATCTAATTAAATTAATTGTTTTTTGACATTTACCCAAACAATTGTGATGAAAATTCCATGTGTAGCTGCAAAAACAGGAAAAAATTGTATTCAAAAATTTGCAGTCTTGATAATTGAGAATATAAATTGAGCAGATTGTGATAGATGTGACCAGATCTACTAAGCTGAAAGAACAAGATCCTAACTTGATCCTTCTATTAAAGAATTAACTTTGAACTCTAAGATTAGGAAGAATTGAAGCTACTTAATTTAAAAGCTTTGTGCCATGAAGCACATGGTACACATACCTTAGCAGATCAAAATGTTCCAGAGCTGGTTTCATCCAGATGCAGATGATACAACCATCTTTTTTGGGATATGTGTGTTTTGTTAAATGAACATCTGAAAGATTCATTTTGAAAATAATTCTCTTTAATGAACTGTTTTAGCCATGTTCTAAACTCTTCTTGGCAGGTAAGAAGGGAAGCCATATACAACATAGTCAGTGTGTAATAAAATCAAGGTCCCTTTACTGCAACTATCTGAGGAGTCAGGAACACACAATGTGTTCTTAGACATGCCAAGTATGTGTCCTACCTTTATGTGTAAAACTGTGCTTAAATTTTATTACAGTCTTCAAAATTTACCTATAAAGTAAAAAAAAAAAAAGTATAAAAATATAAAAATAATGATGTCAATTAGTGTTTATTGATTACATTTAATCTGTGATTAAAGGGAAACCTGTTCTAAAATAGTGGGCAAAAACATGGTTCATATATCCTTTGTCTTATTTTATGTAGTCATACATGGTCTATAAATTGTTTCTATTTTAAGTCCAGCACTAAAAGTTTTTAAGAAAAAAGATTAAAACAGTTAAATTGTTAATGCCTTTTAAAAACTTGCCTCTTTCTCACTGTACAAAATTTGTTTTGGCTTAAGGCCATGGAAAGTGTTACTGTGGAAACTGTTACTGTGAGGCTGGTTGGCATGGAGATAAATGTGAATTCCAGTGTGACATCACCCCCTGGGAGATCAAGAAAAGATGCACATCTCCAGATGGGAAAATCTGCAGCAACAGAGGTGTGTCATTTGCATGGACCTTCTACACATATTTATATATTTGGCTTTTATTTTACTCTATGCATTCTCCACAGTAGGACACAGATTGTGTTTGCTGATAGTTTCTCATTGTTCTCACCTATTTCAGGTCTGGATATAAACTTCCAAGTGGGTAGATACCTGTGTTTTGGTACAAACTTACACAAATCCATTTCTTGACTAAGCAAACCCAAGTTGTTCCCATTCTTTATTTTTGGAGTAAGACTGAGCAGGATAATTTGTCATTTAGTACATCTTTGTTTTGGTGAAATACCTACCTTGCAAAATAAAATATTACTAGATTTTTGACTTTGAATGAACTGGTGCTGTAAGGTCACGGAACTGTAAGTCAATTCCTTCCTAAAGAAGACTTAGGACCCAGAGTTGAATGGGGAAAATGAAAATAAGAAGCATTTAATTTCCACTACAACCTGAAAAAACATCTGTGAAGTGTTCAGTAAAAATGCTGTGGAATGTATAGAGATGGAAAGGTAGACTTCACACAGTTTTTCTAACTACATGAAGTTTTATTTGCGCGAAGTTCTGGAATTTGAATTTTACCTTATACTTCTGTCTAATTTTGCCATTCTTGGGGGAAAAAAGAAAAAAACCCACAAAATAAACTTGCTTTTTTACTAGCTGCTGTGTTCAGCTTCATTGAACAAGGAGTTAAAAAAAAAGTAGGGTGGGGGTTTTTTTGGCAATAGTCCAGAATAATTATAGTAGTACGTAAGCAAGAGTCACATAGATACCTCTCTTAAAAACATCTTTACTGACAAAACCTGCTGTATTGTGAACATCTAATCATCCTGAGAGCATTTAAAAACTCTCTTCTTGTAATTAGGAGGAAATTGAAAGCTTGGCTCAAATACAGAGATCATGTAGGCTCATTTAGTCTTGGGACTTTAGCATAAAACTTTTGTGTAGTTCTGGAAATAATAGATATCAAAGTGTCTTTATATCAGATGCTTTCTTTGCACTGAGAAAGTAATTTCTTGGCAAAGAATTTCTCGTCAAAGCAAGCTTTTAATCAAATTTGAAATTTTAATGTGCGATTATTTCTTTAAACTGACATTGCAATGGGAGAAATTGTGTGAATAGCGTAGCTGATATTCTGAGTAGCTGCAATATCCTATACAAAGGTACATTTGTGTGATGTTTTCATGTCTTTAGCCTTTCATGTATTTGTGATTTTATCTTCATAAGAATTTTGTAGGCTTCTGACAACATGAAGTTGCTTTCCAACAAAGTATTTCTGTTCTATTTAGTCTTAATTACCCAGTTTTCTGTGTTTATACATCTTGTGATACAAGTGCAGTTCATCTCGTCAGTCTTGAGCCTTCTAAAATCAAATATTGAGGCTAACCTTGCTGCCAACCCTCCTTCAGTGCTAAGATGGATAAATTGTTCTTATCTTTTCCCCTGCACTATCTAGTCAACCATCTTAGACCACATGTGAAAATTTAGCTTTTAAACTTTGGTGAGGATATGTTCTGCATTCTGACATCCAGGACAGCTGATCCAAATTAACTTTGAAGTTGTTTCTGGGAGGATTAATCACTCTCCAGAGGCATTTCCTCTTTTTGTTTGTTTGTTGGTTGGTTGGTTGGATTTTTTTTTTTCTTCTTCAGTAATGTCACTGAATTGTGAAAGTATAAAAAATTAGGAGTAAATGTCTTGAGGGCTGTCTCAGGGTTTTTAGCACTAAACAGGGCAGTAGCACTTCCTGCTTCATGTCATGCATGCTGGATTGTGTAAACCTTCTCCTTTTATTAGGCAATGTGCCCAGATCTATGTGTACTGTTTAGTCATCCTGTCCTGTTGTCCTCAAATGCATTATATTGTTTAGAGTAACGTAAATAAGATGACAAAGGTGTAGGCAAAGTAGCAGAAGGTGAAGCCACTCTGCAAGAAATGAACCGCATTCATCAGTAAGGTCAGGCTGCTTCTACAAGCCTGTTGGCATCTCAAAAAAAGTACTGAGTGTGTTGCCCTGAAGCATATTTGGATTTCTGAATAAAGAAAATATCTTTTTTTGTTTGGTTGGGGTTTTTTTTGTTCAGATTCTCCTAAATAAGTAGGATGCATATTCTCTGCATATTATTAAAATATGCAAATTTGTATTTGTGTCATATTCACATTTCTTCTTATTGCAAGTAGTAGGGTGTGGCCCTGAATATTGACTTGGAAAAAGTGGAGAAGTATCCTTTTGTGTAGATCTGTGCTGCTGTTCTTTGTAGGTAAAGAATGACCTCCTAGACATTTTCAGCTGTGTTAGTTTGGATTCTCTTGTAGTTTAAATGTTTATGCTTTAACAACCATTAATTATCCCCTGTGCCCAAGCCCAAGTCATTTAAACAGAATTGATTTTTATTGTCATTACTGACAGGGCAAATTACTGTTGATGTCAAAGATGTACAACTGTTCTGTGAGCTACATTTTTTTTTTTTGACTCCTAACAAGGCTCAACAGCCAAAAGAAACATGAACAGGAAGCCAATTTGTTTGTATAAAGTATTGCTACTAAATAATCATAGAAGGTTTCAAATCATAGAAGATGAGCACACGCTCATGATTATCACTTGCAGCTTTAAAACTGCATTTCTGTGAGAGCTGAAAATTCACAAGTGTAAATTCCTGTAATCAAAGTGCTATTACTCTAAATTATACAGTTAATCTTCTATCTCTGTGTCTTTTTTATTTTTTTCTTTTTATTTTTAGGCACATGTGTATGTGGGGAATGTACATGCCATGATGTGGACCCAACTGGTGACTGGGGAGATATTCATGGAGATACTTGTGAGTGTGATGAAAGAAACTGCAAAGAAGTGTATGATAGATATTCTGATGACTTCTGTTCAGGTAAGTTTTGTGTACAAAGGGGACTTACATGTAGTTTTATAAAAACCTTTCAACTGGTCTGATCTTCCTCTTCGCTAGTGCTCCAACTCTCATTTTCATATCTTAAAATATACCAAGCTTGGAGGGCAGGAGGGGGCTTGGAGGAGGCTTTTTAAATTAAAAGACATAATTCTGTTCTTTTTTTTCCATGCGGTTTAACAAAATCCTGTAAATATTAATTCTTTTAGGTGCCCATCTCCTTTCTAATACTCTTGCATTCAGTGTAACCTAACATTAATTGGATAATGGTTGAAAATTTAAAGTATAGATATCTTCTTCCTTTGGGAAATTTGATTTTTAAAGTTCTTTAGATCAAATTGTGTTTGTTATTTCATTTTGTATGTCAGGGAGATGATAATCAAGAAGAACAAATTCAAGGGAAAGTAAAAAATGAGTCAATGAGAAACAGTACCCTGAGAAAACAAATTGACATGAGAACAAGTAGAGCATCAATAGTGGAAATATATGTATATGTGGCCCAGCTGCACATCTGAAGTTGTAGCCCAGATTGCGCATCTTAGACACATCCATCTTCCTTTTTCTTCTACTTGTACTTCAGAGCATTATATTCAAAACAGTAAATTCAAGGGAAAGTAAAAAATGAGTCAATGAGAAACAGTACCCTGAGAAAACAAATTGACATGAGAACAAGTAGAGCATCAATAGTGGAAATATATGTATATGTGGCCCAGCTGCACATCTGAAGTTGTAGCCCAGATTGCGCATCTTAGACACATCCATCTTCCTTTTTCTTCTACTTGTACTTCAGAGCATTATATTCAAAACAGTTAACATCCATCCATCCATCCATCCATCCATCCATCCATCCATCCATCCATCCATCCATCCATCCATCCATCCGCTGTTTTCAATTTGGATGTTCCATGTATCAGCTAACAAAAGCTGAGATTGCATGCAATTGGTGCATGCAATTTGGTATGGATACTAATAAAGATGCTAATACTAGGCAGGAGAGAAGGACTTTGATCCATACACAGCATGCAGTTTGTACACACAGGAAATCTGCAAAAGCAAATGAATGTGGTTTCAAAGGGACTTTACAGATTAGAGGTTGTCAGCTTGAATGCATCCTGTAGAAATCTGGACTGGCCTAATTAATAATAGGAAGAATTAAGGACATCAATGACAATAATGATGTGGTATATCAAGGACAATAATGATGTGGTGTATTTTCCTCTTATTCCTAGAATGAGGGATGTCACATAGAGAGATCATAGGAGTTGTCTGTAATAGAGAAAGAAAGCTGAAACAAACATGATATATAAAATTTTCAGCCTTTTCTTTGCCTTTAAAAAAGTTTAAAAAGTGAAAATTTTCTCAACTGTTGTGTTTGGTTTTTATAAATACATATTGAGGAATTGCTAGCTAATAAAATGCGAGGGAAAAAAGAGGCTTTTCTGAAAACCTTCAGTGACTTAATTTACTAGTTACTGTTCAGCCACTTGCAGATATTACATAGGTTTATTTAATGAATGAGCTGGAATGATGTAGAACTCTGTGCAGTCATGAGAGCAGCAGAAAGATTGACTTTGTTGTCAATTTTTGAATGTATCACTGTGTTGCTGTCAGAGTTTTTAGCACTCCGGGACTGATCAAAACATCAGCATCAGCTAAGGAATACAAAGCTACAAATCAGCAAGGTAAATGCGTTCTCTAGTTAAGGGTGAACACAAGAGTTTTAAAGCTAATTAGACTAAAGCAAACCTGTGGCGTCTACAAGCAAAGCTGTAAAACTGAAACTGTGTTGCTTGAACTCCCCTTTCCTGGACATTATTGCCTTTGCAGCTGCTGCTGCCCAGGACAGTAATGGTTGTAAGAAAGTAGAGGATAAGAAAGTACAGACAGTTACAAGGGAGCTTGGGGGAAGATATTGCCGTTTGACATCAGGTTAAGGACTGGTACATTGTTCTTTATTAAACAGACATAACTGTAAATGAGGAAAGCTTAGATATAAAAGGAGGGATACATATGGTTTGCTTGATGTGACTAAAAATCAAGTCGAAGTATAGCTTTATTTTTCCATCTACTCATCAAAAATTTTAGTACTAATTATTTTTATCCATTTGCTTTCCATTATATTTTAGAAAAGCCTAATTTAGTCTTTGCTGGCCATCCAAGTATACATTCCTAAAATAGATTGTGCAAAAAAATCCATTTGCACATGAAGCAGTGTGAATAATGTCTTCTAGTCCTGCTGTTTAGTCCTGTTTCAGAAATTGAAAAGATGCATAAGTTTTAATTTTGGTTTATTGTGGTAGACAGGCAGAATCTGCAATTAAATCAAAGATTTAATAGAGGAATTGTAGTGGGACAGGTTTTTTAATTGCTTATATGAAAAAAATTACTTATTGGACAAAGTGTGCACGCTTTAGGTGTGTCTGCAAAATATCCTCATTGTTTCTCACAATTATTTGTAAATTGACTTGGGATGAATCCAAGAATGATTAGTTAGATTAGGGAAAATAATCCATCTCTCTTAAAAAGTTTATCAAACAGATGATACAAAATTTTCTTGTCTTGTTCTGTCTACCTAATAGGTAGAGACAGGAAACCACTTTGTCCTGAGTAGCTTGTAAAAATTATAGGAAATCATGTTTTCATGTTAAGTGTTTTACTGTAACTGAATGAAATTCTATGTTCATTTAATAAAACACAAATTACAGGGATCGACAGCTCTGATGTGAGGATTTAACATCACACAGGGGCAGCTCCCTGCAGAAGCTTCATATGGCTTGAGGTGACTGTTATTTCACAGTACATTATATTGCCACCTGGATGCCTTCTTTTAACACCTGAAGTGCTATTCAGAATGTTACTGAATTCTGAAAATTGTCTTTCAGAAGTCTTCTCAACATTAAAGTGATTATCTTAATTTAAAGAGATAATAGCTTTCATGACTTGACACAGAAAGAAAACACGCTTCCATAAGAAAATTCATATGTTCCCACATTTCATCAGCTCCTTTGCTGTGGTTCTAGCAAAGAAACTATTGTATGAAAGTACATAACCCTCTCATAAGTATCTATCTGGGTCAGGGAACATAAATCCAATTTACGACCTATCAGCAGGGACAGATGAAAGCAAAGGACAGAATCATGGGATCATGGAATGGTTTGTGTTGGAAGGAACCTTAAAAATCATCTAATTCCAACCCCTGCCATGGCCAGGGACACCTTCCACGAGACTGGGTTGCTCAAATCCCCATCCAGGCTTCCCTTGAATACTTCCAGGGATGGGGCATCCACAGCTTCTCTAGGCAACTTGTTTCAGAGCCTCACCACCCCCACAGTAAAGAATTTCTTCCTAAAAATCTAATCTAAACTCACCCTCTAAAAAAGAGGAAGCCTGTAATGCTTTTCACAAAAAGCAAATAATTGATGTAAAGAAAAGTTGTTTTGTGAAATGAATAAAACATATTCTGGGAAGTGCTCTAGGATGACTCCTGGAATGCTTGCTTCCTCCCATTTTATCCTTGTGAACTGATAAACTAATATGTTTTATAAATAAGTCTTAAAATGCAAGTATGGTTAGAAAGAGATATAAAATGTCTGTAACTGTGGTTTTCAAGAAGAACATGGATAGAGAAGTGGACATTGGAACAATGCTTTGGTCCTGTGTCCAATGAATGATGACTGTGTGAAAATTCGGAGAGATTTAATCTGCTGTCCAAACTCATGGAAATAAACGTTTGATTTTGGGGCAAGGAATGTTGTTTTGCTGATTCTCAAGCTCTTCTCAGTGCAAGGAACATTTCGTATTGACAGAATCTCACTGCTTTACGCAAAGAGCATGAGGAGGGAGAAGGACAATGATCTTTCTTTTTTATTAGTTTTTCTTAAGAAAAACTCAAGAAAAATTGGATATGTTTGCATTCAGGTAGAGGAAATGTACATGCAGGGAAGAGTCCAAAACCTGCAACCAAAACCCATATCCAACTGTCCTATTGAAATCAGAATTGACTAAGTCCAATATTTCAATATTTTATTATTTGTATATCACTGTTTAGTAGAAGGCACTGGTTTGAGGCTTGGCATTGACGTGACACTTCTTGTCTCTAGGGAATCATGTTGATGCAAGTAGATAAAGGATGGTATTGATACATTTCTTAGAGAATACGTCGCAACTATGGTAGAAAAAGAACATAAATGAAATATTGCCTTATGACATTCCACTTTTCAAAACTGTTGAAATGTATATTTTTAATCCTTGTTCCACCCTTCGCATTAGATCATGTGCTAAGTGGCAAAACATCCCTTAAGGAAAAAAACAGAAAAGGGAATATGGCTCAAGTGGAGTGGTAGACCAGTGCTATTTTCAGAAACAAAAGTAGATATAGTGAATTGGCTGTATTTTTTGCCAGTCTAATTACTGAATGAAGCTCCAACTTTGATAAAGTTCATCCAATTAGGAGTTTTTTATACCTCATCAGAATGGAAATTAATCTTGAACTGTATTCGTTTTAAAGGTCATGGACAGTGCAATTGTGGAAGATGTGACTGTAAAGAAGGATGGACTGGGAAAAAGTGTGAACATCCACATTCGTGTCCAATGTCAGTTGAAGAAAGTGCTAAGAAATGCCAAGGAAATTCTAATTTACCGTGCTCTGGAAGAGGTAAGCACATTTCCGGAAGAATTTTCTTGCCCTTTAAATTTACTTCCATTAAAAGAAATTTTACAGACGTCCAGCATTCCTAGTACTGAAAAATGTGTGCCTTCTTGGCTTTGTTAATGAATCACACATTGTGAGTTAGGAGAAGGGAGGAGAAGAATACAAAGGTCACCTATTTTTCCTGCTTTGTGTTTTATTTTACATATCTTAACATTTATTTTGGAGGTTTTCAAGGGTGCTTTGAAAATCGCCATAGTTTAGTCTTGACTAAAGATACATTAAAAATATGGGTTTATTCTGTGCATTTTTTGACAAAAGCAGCATGAGATTTTCAGCCTGTGTAAAATGTTGTGGCACTGTTGTGATAAGGACTGTTTGGATTTACTCTGCCTAAGAAACTGCCCATTAGGTGCAGGACTGACTTCTATAAAATGCAGCTGTGCTTCAGCACAGTTTACTGGTTGGCCACTGGCTTTTCATTTGAAGGCATTTCTTTGTGACACTGTAGCCTTTTCAAAAGCTTTGACTAAAAATATGTACTAAGTCATACATACACTTAAAATACACATTGCAAGCAATTTTTCTCAGAAGGAAAAGGACCTGCTAATTTTCCTCTGTCACTGTGTGAAATGTGGTTTTCTGCAGAGAGAAGAGAGAAAAGTAAATACAAGAGAGAATATTGCTAGAACTGGTAATTGAAGTTGTTATGAATTCTGCCCATTTAAGTATTTTCTGGGAAAGGTCTAAAGCTACTCTTGAATTACTGCAATTGACCCTTAATGTCAGTTCATTTGTGATTTATTCTTTCACCGGTACTATCTAACATAGTCAAAAATTGTAGGCTGTCCACCCAAGTTATCTCTGTGATAATTGTACTATTCTCCCCCTGTAATTGTGTAGCAGCTCATTTACTTCATAAACGTAGCATTAGGAGTATCTTAAAAGAACTATATATTAACAGACAGTTGCTTGGTGTTTTTCTTAATTAAGCTGCAGTTTTCCAGTTAATTGTATCTCTCTTTTCCTGCTAAAATTTTTTGACAGAATTTTTGGCTACAAGTTAGTTGGAAAATAGGAATCTTTAGAGAATTAACATCATTTTATTGTTCATGCTTGCAAGAATGATAACTAAAACAAAGGAGCATTGACTTTCGATTTACTTTATTTTTATTTTTTTTTAATACTGGATCTTTTTTTTCCCTGCCCTTATGGATGCTGAATGTCTCTTCTTTCATCTGCTGCACTACAAGTTGTGTATGTTGAGAGCTTGGAGTCAGTTCTATGATTTAATTGCATTGTCCTCTATGAGAGTCAAATGACAAAGGAAGAATGAAAATCATAAAAACAAGTTTAATTTGAATAAATATACAGTATTGAATTTTTTTAATTAGTCATAATAAGAAGAGTAAGTTTAAAGATTTTAATATTCATGACAATAATTCTACCCTCTTGGCTTTCTGAAAAAACACTTAATGATGCCGACAGTGTTCTCCTGTTGAGATACTGGCAGTGAAATAAGTAATTATCAGGTGAATTCATTTGACTGAGTGATCTGTTGGTCAAAATTTTCAAAAGCATCTACGGGAACAAAAGGCTTAATTGATAGTGGCTTTCACTGAACTTTGACTTCCAAACAAGAAGAGATCACGAAGGTGTTCAAGGAGTGCAAAAGGCACAGATGTGGATTTAGGACATAATGTGATAGACAGCTGCTGTAATGAAGAAACAAGAAATTCTGCATTCCAGGCTTGAAAAAAATTCCCCATGAAAACTTCCATTTAAAAACGGAAAGTAGTATCTTTTTTTAGTTCTGTGAACAATTTTGTTTAAGAAATTGGGAAGATATGTTAGTCTGCTCCATCTGTGTTTTACTGGACAGTGTATATTTTTTACCCTGGATTTACTCCTTGGATTTCCCTTTTGTCTGTGATATTTTGGATATAAGAAAAGTGTAAGAAAGTTTCTGAACTGCTAAAGTAGGGGTTAGTTCCTATGAAAAATTTTCATTGGACTTGCACAGTTAAACTTCGTGCCATTTTGAAATCCCACTACTTGTCATGGGCAGAAGTGTGATGCAAGCAAATGAAACAAAGTAAGGTTTTCCAGTCAAACACAATCTCTTTCAAGTCTTCAGGAGTGGGAAAGGTCATAGACTTGTAAAAACAGCCCCAATTTTTCTGATGTCCTTAGAGAAGATTGTGAGATAAAGGAAAGTTCAAAAAGGAAATGTTACCTTTTCCATTTGAAAATGATGGTAGAAGAACAGTAATCCTTGCACAGGTCAGTAATCCACTGTACTGCTGAGGAAGTTGAGTACTTAATGTCCTATTTAGTGGGAGCTTTTGGTGAGGCAGTTCATGTATGGAATACGACGCACAACAGGATGCCCAGAGATGCAGGTGCATGAGTTCATGGTTTTGCCAAGTATTGTGTCCTTAAACATCCTTAAAGAATGTTTTCTGTTTGTCTTTACCTTTTTTTTTTAGATTTAGATACTCTTTTTGGTTTTAGCAGTGGAAACTAAGAAAATTTTGAGAATCCCAGACTCCCTTAACTATTAGTCATATAATCTCAGCAAGAGAAAGAAAGGTGTAGGAAAAAAAATAACAGTGAAAGAAAGCAGTTTTTTGTACCTTAAATGTATCAGGGGTACATAAAAGTTTTATTAAAGTTTTTAGAAAGTTAAAAAAATGTTAAGAAAAACACAATTAGATAATCACTATATATAAAATGCTATAAATTATAATTTCTCAGTCTACAATTTGCTCTTCTGAGAGTAGATGAAATGGTGAACTTTGTTTTCAGACTGTAATTCCGTTTGTGATCTTCCCTACTCACAGGAATAACAAGCTGTTTCATGGGTGCTGGTCAGCATGTGGGGAGAGCAGAGAGGCTGCCAAAAAAATATTACACTGTGGTCTTATATTTCTTAGCTGCTCCAGCAGGTGAAGGAGAGAGAAGGCATATTGACATGCTGAGTAGTAAATGAAAATGTTTACATGCTAAAATGATTCTATGAAGACAGAGGAATTATAAATCCTCTCAGTTACATCAATCAGGCTGCCTATACCATCAGTAGTTCCTGTTATATATAAGGTGAGAGAAGGATCACAAGAAAATTTTGGGAATAAAAACACATTAAGTACTTTCCAAAAGTTACTTTCCATACAAAAATCTTTTGAGGATGAGGAGCAATTCTAGGCAGCTTCATTCACATAAAGTGAATAATTCCTTCTACGCTTTTATTCCCAAGAATGTTGATTTTTTTTTAAACTTGCTGCATGACTTTTAACTGTAGATGTAATACTTTCATTTTTTTTCACAGTGAAAATCTGTTACTTTTAAGAACACACTGTACAGCACGACCAGTGTCAGAGATAAAGGAAAAGACATATCAAAAAATCATTATGGTTAGAAATAAAGAGATGCTATATTGTTGTCAGGATTAAGGGAAAAGACAAACCACTTTTCTCTTTAAAATGCACATCACTCACTTGAGTTTCCCCTTCAGGTACAAAGCAGATTTAAAAATAGTTTTAATAAAAAAGCCTTCAGGAAGGGAGCTGAAATTAAAAAGAGTAGGTTTTGAGAATAATAGATGAGAGGGGTTTTTAAAAATAATCTTGTTTTCCTCACCCTTGGTGAATGCAGCCATTCCATGGCAGATTTCCAAAGATAAATGACAAATCTTCTTATTGTATTTTACCATTTAAATGTATTTTCTATAATTGCTTTTAGTTATTTGCCACATGGAGAAAATTAAACTATTTCTTTATTGGTGAAATTCCTCCTTACACTTGTGTTCTAGCATTGGCTAACTGAAAAATGAAGGGATTTTTTGATTCTGTACTTAAACAGATTTCTGTTGTTTTTGAAAAGGCCCCTAAGTCCCATTTTCAGAATGCTAAATCATTAGTTCAGAAATTATATGGCATTTTGAAAGTTTAGTGACAGAGTTACTTTACAGTAACTTTGCTGTTTCTTCTCTATTTAAAATGATTAGATTTTGATTGACTTAATGGAAAAGCAGCAGTGTTCAATGCATTATTAAAGATTCCTTGTGGTGAAATAAGACAGTGAACCAGTCCTTTCTGTTCTGTAATGCTACTGCCAGTCTGGCAAGATACCATCTCCTGAAGTCTGAAAAAAAGGGTCGGTGATGACTCTAAAGAGCAGTGCCATTGGCCAGTGCTCACTGCAAAGACTTAATCCTTTTCTGGAGTATCTTGTGTGCACTATTGTATGATATACACTTGGTGCTGCTCTGAAACATCTCATTGCATACAAGTTGTTGTATCAACTGCTGTAAATTCCAGTTGATACAGCATGGAGAACATATGCAGAAGGAAAGAGGAACACACATGAGATAATCGTATCTGTGTAGTGACAAGAGTGGATGGAACCTAGATAAAAACAATGTGCTAAATAGCTGCCGAAAACCAGGTGTAACCACGCAGCTCTCTTCTGACCTTTGTGAAGTTTTACATGACTGATGGAAAATATGACATAAAATATTCAGCTTGTAAATAATTTTTGGGTTTGATCATTAACTACTATAGCTTGATATAAACCTTTCAATGACATCATTCAGTATATATTCAAGATTTTTAAAACTATACAAACTGTTATGTGATAACGCTGATCTCTCCAACAGGTAAGTCCCTACAGTTAGGTATCATGCCTTTAAAGGGTAGAGGGACTGCTGGTGGCCTTTCGGGTTTTCTGTTACCACTGGAGCCTCATTGATTTTATGTCCTCACAGTTCTGGTTCTTTTATTCTCCCTGCACTTATTAGTTAAGGACTTTGGGGTCCCTTGCTAGTATGATATTGCCAAAACTGATCAACAAAAAAAATTACCGATTTCTATTGGACATGTAGAAAAACATTGCTTCTAAACCCTATGGCTTGTTGGCTTAGTAAGGGGAGATGATAGTAGAAGTTGCTATTTGAATAATTCACTATACTTTCTACATGACAGGATGGGGTCAGAGCAGAAAAGTGTAAACAATCCTAAGGTAAAATCTAGGTTACTACCCCTGCTACTAGCTCTTTACTGCAGCCCCTTATTATGCAAATTGTGCTGTTTAATTGAAGTGTAAATTACTCTAATGTACATCATCTCTGAATTGGCGTGCTGTTTTCATTCATTTTGCATGACCCCTGCATTCTGAAGGAGGTCTTAATTAAAGCACTATAGTCGACAGCCTGGCAGCAAGTAGCATTATTAGCTGGTGTAACAAGAACAGAACACAAATTCAAGTCATGTGTCACATCTCTAGCTTTCATCTCATCAGCTTTGAGATCGAGCTCCTTTCTACATCTGTGTGCTTCAAGCAGAGAGGCACTCTTGCTACGCACACTTTAATGCTGAATGAGCTGGCCTCACAGTATTTGTTATACAATTTGGAATACTCTTACATGCTGGACTGGAAGTCTGCACTCCACTTGTTGTCTGTTGAAGTCTAAGAAAAAAAATAGAAATAAATAGTTGCATCTCACTCCTTTTAGATTTGTGTATCAATAGTTTAGACCAATGATTTTGAACAGCTTCTCTGATTCAGGCTCTGTTTGAGCCTTTCTCTTTTAATTAAAGCAGGATCCTCTGGAAGCTGTCTTTTGTTAGGAAAGCTTCTGAATTTTAAATTTTAATTTTTCTGGTTTTTGTTTGTTTGTTGTTCAGTTTTTTTAAATCAGAAAGTGTTCAGAAGCTCAACACTTCTGTTTTTTTCTGTAGAGAAAGCTACTTATTTGTTTTTGACCCACCTACAGCACTTCTTGCTATTGTTTTTACCTTATAGTGTTGTATTTTTGGGAGATATCAGGTAGAGACAGAGGAATTAAGGGAAGACTAAATCAAAAGAACATTTCTTTTTTTTGTGAACCCTTACTTGCAGTGCTTATAATTCAGTAGTAAAAAAAATGCTTCATAAAGTACTTTGTTTCTGCATAAGTGCTTTTTTAATCTGTTCTGGTAGAAGCAGGGTATGTTGGAAGACGTCTGTTTCTGAGATGTAGGTGATATTTCTAAGAGTGAAGTAATTCTGTAATAGAATTTATTACTGTTCTGAATTTTCTCACTTGTTTTCATGGTGAGAATTTTGAGAAGCAGTAAAGAATTGAGGAAAAGTAATATATCTGGTTTAGGATGATACTTAGGAATTAAGGTTGTGGGATGAAAGCCCGGTATAAAAAAGGAATCTTTAAACCATGGCATCAGTGGCTGGTAGAGTAACAACCATGGATGCCACCTCACCAAGAATAATTTGACACACTCTTTTTCAGTATAGCATGTTTTCATTAAAATATATTTCATTTTATTCTCACCAGTAAGAAAGGCAGTAAAGGACAAAACAAATTCTGACGTTTAAATGAATATGCAAGAGGCCAGATCAATTATTTACATATGATATATCTGATTATTCATATGTGGTACATTAATATGTAAATACTTATTACGAGTGTGGTAGGTGTCTGCTACAGACCATCTGATCAAGAAAGGAGGTAAATGAAGTCTTTCTTAGAGCTGAAGGAAGCCTCAGGGTTGGAGGCCTTGCTAATCACAGCCAGCTTACACCATTTTGTTTCCAACAAGCCATATGCCTATTGGAGTGTATTTGGAGGCACTGGTTTAGGTAAGGTTAATCTGAAGGGTAAGAATGGTTAGGGTACAAAAGGCACAAATCTATAAAATAGCAGACTTACTGCTCAGGGAGGAATGTGTTTTTCTGATGGCTGTAAGCAAGGACCTCATGAAAGGTACTTCTTATTTTCTTGGTCAGTGCCTCTGAAATGCCACCATCTCTGGACACATTGCAAATTTCTTTTTGTGTGTGATGTTGTCTTCCTCATTCTCATTCCCTTGACTGTAATTCTTTCTCCAGCAAAGACTTCTTTCATCTGTGAAAGACATCTGTGAAAGACCTTGAAGGCCAGGACTGCCTTCTTTCTGACAGCTAGCTATCTTCTGTACATAGTCTCTTCCGTATCCCAGTCTTGATTAATTTTCTTTGCCTATATGTCCCCATTTCAATTGGCGTGACTCTCGTTTGCTGTTCTTCTAAACATCAGTATTCAGTGATTGTTAGTGTATGTTTTGACATAGTTGGCCTTTTTTTCAGTCACCTCTGTTTTTTTCAAATTGTTTGAACTTGATTTCTTTAGCAGAGCAGGGAACATAATAGAGAACACAAACCAAAAAAAAAAAACCAAACATATTTACCTTTTGTTTATATAACATGAAAGTCTCAATATTGAAATTGTTATCCAGAAAAACAGTATGTGAGAAATAATAGTTTTGCCTAATACTGTATGTGAATTTGGGTTAAATTTTCAGTGCTTGCTCTATTTGCATTCCAGTGAGATTTATAACTGTAGATAATGACTATATTTTAGAAGAATTCACTTATATATTAATATATATTTACCTATATATTAATATATGTAATAGACCCTGTCTTAAATTATCAGCCAAATTATGCTGTTTACAACTGAAAGAACATGGTTTGTATTCCAAATGTTCTGGTAAAGCTCTGCAGAAGTGGATACTTGCAAGTGCAACACTTTGCTACAGGCTGGCAATTTTAGAATGTTTTCCTGTAGTGGATTGCTGTAATTATCATAATTGCCATTACCTAATCAAAGACTGGACTGACACTCATTTATGCTAGACTTCCTCCAAATCTTTTGTCTGGTCTGTCTCATTTCATTTGATTAGATAGTGAGCTGCAGATAGACACACAACGCATCAAGGCCTCTGATAGATGATGTGTGCTTGTAGAGCCTAGAAAGCAAATATGTTGTTGTCAATGCTGGATAGAGAAATTGCACGCTCTTAAGCAGTAAATCCTGACAGAGATTTGAGGTGAAGTTTCTTTAGTTTCTGATGAAGGATGACTAACATACATTGAATATACTTGCTTTTAATATCATAAACTAATTTGTGAGGAGGTAGAATGTAAGCTATGCATTCCAGTCAGAGAAGATATAACCAATTAAAATTAATAATAATTTTTAAAGTAGCTTAGATTTTTGCTGCTCCAAATCGTTGTCCTATTTTGGTTCACTTCAAAAAGTGATGTCTGACCAGAAGTCAGGATTTATGAGCATCTTGAGTACTTGCAGAGATATGGGAATAATTCACACTGATGAAAAAATTATTCATTGCAATGTGCAACGGTAATTGTAATATGCTTTTGCAATGCATACAATATGAGACATAGATGCAAGTTCATTTCACATTTGTGGAAGTGACACAGCTATTTAAAATGGAAGTACCTTTAAGAACCTTCTCTCATGACTTTGGTATATCAAGTATTTTTAGTTTAATCACAGTAATGGGAGACATTCAAAAAAAAATCTCTGTTGGAAAAAAAGAAGAAAATGAGATGTGTGCAAATGTTTATGTGGGAGAGCTGATAGATTTCACAGCTTGTTTACTAGAACAAATATCTCCTGTAAAGTCATGAAGTTGTTTGGTGCAGCAAAAACCGAGATTAAGGTCTGTATTGTCCAAAATGTTTACTTATCCCCATAAGAAATGTATGTATATTGAAACATTAGTGCATGAGTCAACTCACATCTGGAAATGCGAACTGACTTGTGTGTGCACAACAGAGTCAAGTCATCATGTTAAATAGATGCTAGGTATTGTAAACACAGAGGAATGTTCTGGGTGAGGATCATCTCAAATTTATCTAGACATAAAAATATGAGATACTTCAGCCTTTGGTTTTGGTGGAGTGATATCACTTCTAAATCAGAAGTGATTTTCCCAATTCTTCTATATTTCTGTGTAACTATAAGATGAATTGTCATAATTCATATTTTACCCTACTGTCCTTGAAAGAATTACCATCAGGCTAATGTTTAGATGCCCAAATTTGGGCTCTATGAATAACGCCAATTTATGAAATTATTTACCCCAAATGTAATGTCTTACTACAGTTTAAATAAAGTTAATAGAAGTCTGCTGGAGCAAAGAACTTCTGCTGCTGGTATGCAGATAAGAGTCCTTTCATGAATACTTGTCATTTGTAGAGTGTTTTGAGCTGCCTTGGCAGTGACATCTACACTAGTAAGTTAAATAGTTCTGTGGATCACTCCAAGGCACTGCAACCTGCTTGTCTGTAAATTTGGATTGCTAAAACAGCCACTGGCCCACTTTTGCCCTGTGCCAGCTAGTATTGTCTCCAAACAGTTCCTGATTATAGTCAGGCATTAGTGTGGGCTAGTTACTGGTCCCAGTAGGCAGTCTGGATGAGGCCACCTTCATGGCAGACCCCTTGATGGTACAGATGCCATTTCTTCCATGAGAGTTGGCCTCAGTGCCAGGAAACTGTCCCAGTCCCATTTAATTGACTAGTAAAGAGACATCTATCAAATACTGTACTGTGGTTATTCTCATAATGATTGACTTTCTTTCTGCACTGAGGCTGGTGTGGTATCTAGGAAGCCTTCAGGAAAAGATGAAAGAAAGGCAAGAGTTTCCAGCACACGATGTCAAGGTCCCACTGCTTACTCTGAACCTGTTACTTGGTCTGTGCCTTCTTCAAGGCAGCAACTTGTGTAAAATAAATGGATCAGTTCTGACCCAAAATTGATTTTGTATAGTGTCACAGATGATTAATAGGTTTCCAGTTGACTGAGTAATTTTATTTCTTCCTTCTTTTGTGCTTATGAAAAATTTTACTTAAAAATATTTGAAAAACCCTAAAAATTCAAATAAAACCAATTTTTAAGCTGAAAACTGTTAAGAATCACTGAAAACTGTTAAGAATTGCACGTATTCAGATTGTCGGTGAATACCATGATGTGTTTTTCTGGGATCTGCTTTTTGGAAAGAAAGCCTGGACTTGATAGAATAATTTTAGAAGTGCAACTTTCCGTGGTAAAAATGACACACCACCCTTTTTCTTAACTGGATTAGTTTAGACCTGACCAAGTTCTAACCTAATCAATGCTTATTTACTTATCTGTTTCATAATTTCTTGTTTGAGGAGTTCCTTATTTCTCTGCAATTTTGCTATTTGTTTTGCAATTTATTTTGCTGTGTTGTGCTTATGGTACAAATTGAGTTTTTCCACTCCCATGGTAACTGCTTATCAGTAGGGTATTTGACATAAGGACAAAGATTAAAAATTCCTTTAAATTCTGTTATGAAGAAAGCCAATAAAAAGCTAAACCAACTGTTTTTTTCTGGTAAGTCAAAAATAGACTTACATGTTTATATCAATAGTTATGTTCTGCTTTATTAAATTCTGAAGTGCTGTTTGCCAACTTTGCATGAAGCACTGACTGGTACATTAGAGGTACAGGTATTTCTAAGAGCCAGAACTCTATAAAGGTAATTTATTAAGTCAGTTAATCTCATTTTCAAAGTATGTAGGCTTTCCTATCAAGAACAAAAGTCCATCTTTCTTTTAACAAACTTTTAGAAGTTAATACATTTAGCAAATGCTGAATTTAAATTAACGTGACCTTGATATTTAAGCTGAACTTCTACTGTGTTACTTTCAGAGGGTGCTTCTTTGGTGTGAACATACATAGTGATCAATATATGATTTATAAGGAAAAAAGCACAATATCTTGCAAAAGCATTTTCTTTTCTGATAAAACTAAAAAGGAGATGTGAGTTATTGTTAAGCAAGAATGTCTGTAAAAAGATGTTCTTTAGAGTTTTGAAAGTCTATCAAACACCTATTTATAAAACTAAGCAACATTTTTGTGTGGATAGTGGTTAAAGTATTTTGTTCCCTGTGATTTTGTAAGGAATTGCGTCCTTGCTTTGCATAGGAAAACTGAAATGACAGCATAAGCCCCTCGAGAGAGAGATGTATGAAATTGTTTCCCTACTTTTACATGCTTTTAGAGATATTTGTGTATTGTGAGACCTGAGTAAAGACTGGACTAAGTATTTTAAATGGAAGCAAGGAACATGGAGAGAAGTGCAGCTGGAGGTAGTGTTGGCTTTTGGTCTCTCATTGAGAGTTTTTGCAGTTAGTGCATAGTGGGAAGTATAGTTAACAAATAAAAGCCTAAATACTTTCTAAAATCTATGTTAGCTATAAGTCTAAATGTTTATATGAAATCTTGGGCAATAACTCTAAGGTAAATTTGTTTTCTGCAATTTGTGTTTGGAGAAAACTTGTGCAAAGTTCAGGGACAGTTCAAATCAAGAAAAGTTAGGCTGAAAGCTTATCTCCATACTGAGAAATTGCTAACAAAAGTCTTCTTCCCTGTCAAAATCTTTGTCCCAGAATTTGTGATTCTCTTTCTGAGACAGGGTTTTACAAAGAGGAACCAGAAATTGCTGTAATACATTATGTCATTTTTTGTTTCCTGAATGCCACTAATGCACTTTTACAGGAACTGCTGAAGTTTTTCTAAGTAGTAGGCCCGTGGGTTCAAATGTTCTGCCCTTTCCTTGCCACCTTCATTTATCCAGTGCTCAGAATACTTTCAGGAGACAGCTTTGTCAGTTTTGTTAGGAAAATTATTTTTTGGCACACTTGAAGTCTGATATTTGTCCATGTCTTTGTTCTTCTTAGTTTGTCGTCTAAATCACACTTCATAAAGCCAGTAAAGGAAGACATGACCCAAAAAAATAAGTGCTTCTGATTAAATCATACTTTCAGTGAGATTTACTGTTACCTCAGCTCTCCAGTTCTAAAATTTAAAGCATAATATTGGGTAAAACCAAGCAAAACAACTGTCTTAAAATACAGCTTTTCAGAAAGACAGATAAATACCAGATTCAAGAAGCTGCTGTTTCATAAACATAAAAATCCTTGCTGAATCTCGTCCCTCTGAGACCTAGAAGCAGAGACAGTCAGGCAAATTATAATAAACATTACTGGTATTATTTGAACCTTTGGATTTTTTGGTTGTTTTGGATGGGGTTTTTTTTATTTGTTTGTTGGTTTGTGTTTTTTTTTTTTCTCTCCTGGGTCATAGTCATAGTTTTAAAGCTGGAGTTTCTGAAGACATGCTGCTCCTAATTTTTGAGAGAGTGCAATATGTACTTTCTTTCTCATATGTACTCTAATAAATAATTAGTATCTACTTTACTTACTTCTAAAACAGTCATTGCCTAAATACATGTTTCAAAATGACAGCACTTTAACACTGAATGGTTTTGAAAAGTTTTAGGACAGAGAACTGAACATAAAACTATGCATCTCATCGGGTCCCTTTATGTGTTTACTCAAGAATCTTTTTACAGCATTTTCTGCCTCATTGATGCAGACCAACGTAGGAGCTGTGTGTTTGGAGTTAACTTGTTAACAACAACCCTTTGATTGCTATACATGCCTTATTGTGAGAGATGTCTATTTAGTAACTATGCCAGTACTCCATGTTTATAAGGCTGTGGAACTCACACTCACAAAAAATCCTTCTTTCTAAGTGGATTGTGAGCCTAGTCTGTTATTTCCCACTAGGGACTTGTTTCCAAACATAAGGCAATGATTAAGGATAGACATTGAAGAGAAACCTGGAACATAACACCTTCTTTCAAATTTAGAGATTTCTTTTTGAAGAAAAGACCTTTGGACTTGTTTGCATGTGTGAAAGTGGCAACCTTACCCCACCTAGCAACTTCTAAACAGTGCTACTTATTGTTATTGCCGGTAGATGGCATTCTTTATATTAACTAAATAACTAACAGTTTGAAAGTTTTTTGTCAGGTTGTTTTTTGGTTTTTTTTTTTTTTTTTGCAGGGAGGGAGGATGGATGATAGACATATGCTCTTCAGGGTATTCATGGAAATCATACATGCCTGCTATTTTGAAATGTCTGTCAGAATTCCTTACTTTAATTTAGCTAAGCAGTCTTCCTTTTTTTTTTTTTTTTTCTTTCCAAAATGAAAGTAATTATGGAAGAACGAAATGATACAATTCAACTCACTCAGTAATTTTTACTTTTATTTTGGGTGAGGAAAAGGAAAGGGGTTTTCTTTTCCTCTTTCGTAAGCTAGAGTATATGATGGAGAGTTTAAAGTTAAATATTATTGATGTTTTCATTCAAGAAAACTTCTTTAAAGAATTTTTTTTCTCCCCTATTGTTTACTGTCTGCAACACCTACAGGCTATAGACACAACCATTTCTTCTGTAGTAGATCTGTAGCAGAACTGAGGGAATAACTCAGTGACCCAAGACCAGGTGTAGTTTATAGCTCTTCAACTGTTTGGTTGGGGTTTTTTTCCCTATTTGAATGCTTAATCCAAAGCCCACTAAAGTTAAAAAGGAGATCTATATTGAATCAGAAATTTTGTGACCTGTTTCAATGCATTCTGAAATAAGAGGGCTTCTTTCAAAGAAAGGTATGTTGATGGAAGCTAACCAGAATATTTTTCATGCATTAATCATATTGGAATCCATGACCTTTGCAATGAAAAATGAACAACTAAAGTGCAGAAGATATTTCAAGATGCATTAGAATTCAAAATGTATTGCATATTCCAGTGCATAATCCAGATATTGATCATTGTGGCTTTTGCCTGTGCTGAATGTTTATTTCACAGGCACCAACAAGTAAATAGGAGCAATATACCCCTGAGACTGTGTGGACTAAAATTCTAATTTTCCCAGCTGGGATACTGGAATACAGTACACTTGGGTCAGTTTGCTATCACATGTGGACACATTCCGTCACATTATGCCTGTAAAAGTGATATGTACCCAGATGTGAGCTCGAGGGGAGTGTGAGCAGCAGCCTCCCAAATTCTGGGCAAATGAGCCTTCTCTGGCTGAAGGAGGTACTGCCAAAGGCAGAACACCTTCCATCTACCAACTATTAGTGACAACAACTATGTATCTATGAAATTATGAATTCATACCAGTGATGGCTTAGTTTCTAAACCTAGCCTTTGAATTGCAGTGACTTTCAGTCCTTAATAATGTACAGCTGTGTTAAACAGAAGAACTAAGTTGGAAGACCCTCTGTACCACTAGGTTGATTGACCTGGACAGGCTTACACCCCCTAACTCTGAAGAAAAAATTGGACTTTTACCTGAGTGCACATTTGTGCTTACTGGGAGAAAAATCTGTTATTCCCAGGACTATCAGAAGTCCTGTGGGTTGTGACCTGGTCGCAGTGGTGATTCTTGTCATGACCCTGTAGTTAGAGGACCAAGTTGAGAGCCAGGGAAGAAGAAAGATATTTTAACTATGTTTATGATATTGCACAAAATGCCCATGGAAAGAATACTCAGGTCATCAGTAATGCTCTGCTACTCAGAGGTTATTCCATTTACCCAGTCTTCATTGGAAATGACCTTCAAAAATGGTGCTTTCTTAGAGAAAATACTACCTCAACACATAAGGAATCACATTAATTTTATGTAGAGAAATAAGGTATTTATCCCCCACCACACAAAGGTTCTGATTTTTATACAGAACATGCACTGGAGGATAATTGAAGAGTATCCCAAAGTGTCTCCTACCCTTTAAAGTTTCATATAAGCTTTGAATGAACTCTGACGATAAAGGGATTTAATATAAACCAGAAATACCACAAATATATGCAGACATTTCTGTGTATGTAATGACATACTAGAATTCTGTTTTCTGCTTATCTGTTGAATTAGAGGTGCAATTTAATAGTTGTCAACTGAATTTGATTTAATATCCTAATTGATGCCTTTGCCAAAAAACACTGACTACTAATCTGCTTTATCATTATAGGATTGATATTTAACTTGAGTTGGCATGCAAAATGTTATGAATTCTGGATCTTTTCATTCAAGTTTTTACCTCTAGTAACATTTTTTGAGCTTGTGCCCAGATGAGTAATAGTTTTGTTTTATTAGTTTCAGCATGTTTTAATACTTAAAAGCTGTTACCATAAGGAAGAAATATGCTAATTTTTTCCCTCTTCTTCTGGATGTAGAAGGAACGGGATAGCTAATCTGAACAGCCTGAGCTCTATTTTGTATTAACTATCTTTTTGTTTCACATCACAGATTCCAAGGTATTTTTTGATACCTCTGTGTGACCTTAGCTGATCCCTTAGCAACTGGAATGTGATGCATCATTGATTATCATATAATACAGATATTTGCAAGAAGTAATCAACTTAGAGGCTTCTTGGTCTTGTATATATGAAGTAGTTGATTTGTTAATTAACTTCCGACACTGACTAGTGGTAGGTGGCTGATTTTTGACTGGAGATATCACCATAATCTTATGATCAAGAAGGTATTTGTCCAGTTTTTGTGAGGATACAGGGGAACAGTAATTGAATAATAAACATTCAATCATAACTTTATAAGAATGTTCAGTAATTAACACAGCAAAAATGGTAATGGTGAATAGAGGTAAATCATAAGAAGAGTAAAATATGGCTCTATCATTTCCTAAGCGTTAATAATTCTTTGGTGGCAATGTCAACAAAGAAAGATACAGGAAAAAAAAAAACTCTGGAAAGACAGAAGGAAGGGCATTACAGGTTCTCCAGATGTCTGAAATTAAGTGCATTATGATGAGCAGTTGCACCTAAATCAAAGCCAGTTGTGCAAAAATCTGTCACCTGTAGAATTATCTCTCACACAAAACTTCAGTTATTAATTACAGTTCCACTCTTGGGTCATCTCAGTGAATATATTTACAGTAGTTTACAGGAATTTCAGAGAAAACCCCTCATTCCTCATGTTGAGCACTGTCAAGCTTATGTGCATCTTGAAGAGATCATCAGTCTTCTGGGCAGGAAGCTTGAAAAATCAGTAAACTTGCAAATTGTATCAGTTTCTATTGAGATCAGATAGATTATTTATCATGACAGACTTTCAAGGATGATCTAATAAGCAGGTACTCTATAGAAAGAAAAGTGTTCTACAAGGGTTCATTCTCCTGTTCGGCAGCTTTTCTTGCTACTATGCTTAACTTGTAAATACTTAAGATTAGAGTTATTTTCATTATAGCAAACTGTTATGAAACTGGACATGATGTGTTTGGGATAGCTAGATCTAGCTGCAGTGCAAACAGGACATGCAAACACAGCCAGTGGTAAGCAATATCTTCAATAAGATCTGAGGCTCCTCTAGGGGCAAACGATAACTCACACTGTGAATGACCTTACAAATAGTGCTTACTGATGTGGAATTGCATATTGACTGTCATTTTGTCATATGACATGTGTCTGTATTTCTGAAGAGCTCTTTCTGAGATGTGGTTCTTTCTCAATGGGAATGACCCATATCGTCACAAATTTGATATTGTGGCATTTTTGGGTGTTATTCCATCTTGTCCATCTATCTAGCTTGGTGTTACAGTCTTCAGAGCATTACACATTGACTGAACTGAATCAGCAAGGTGACAGAATCTCTTCTAGATTAATTTAAAAGTATTGTGGAGCAAGAGATCATTTAGATAATGGAGTGCTATAATGATTTATGCTACTTAAAATCCTGTAAGATAGAAATTTCTCTCCTCACAGAGGGGTGACTTCTTGACAGCTATCTTTTATGAGCTAGAAAAAGGCTATATCACCTCCCATACAGCAGGTTTTCTTTCGGGACTAACATGCCTAGATGTCCAATGGTGGAACATTTTGTCATAGTTAAGGTGGATGACTGTAGGCATAGTATTTTCAAATGTAAAACTTAATTTTCATTTATCTTGCTTGTGCCTCTATAAGAATTCATATCTTTGAGCAGATGAGGGAAATTTACTTACACAGCCATTCACAGAATCTCAATTTTGCTGCACTTCTGTTGTTTTAAATTTAGGGCAAAGCTTGGCTCAGAAAACCAACAGAATTTTTCAGTCTTCTTCCAGAGGGAAGTAAATAAGCCAGTCAGGGACTTGATTACAATCTTTACATGGAATTACTTTATGTCAGTAAGGATTGTGCAGTGCTAAAGGCAATGCACTCTGCATTAGGTTACAGAGAACATGTTACAGCTTCTAAACTCTTTTGTCAGAATCCTAAATGCATTGTGCCTCATGCCAAAAACCTTGCAAGACTGACATTTCAGCATGGTTAAAGCCCTTGAGTTCTGCTGGGTATTTTCTATATAGTTGTACATGTAGGAGGCCTTCAGGAGATTCTTCATTTGATGAAGTAAATACTTCTGTGGAAATAATTAACTCTATATTTCTTCAAGTAGCTTTTGCTGAATTTTCATATTAATGATGTATTTCTAGAATATGATTTGCCTAATAATGGCAGAGATGTTTCAGTGTAAGGCACTACCATCAATAACAAAAAGCCACATAATCAATGTATGATGTAAATCTTCACTCAGCTTTTTAAAACTCCTTTGGAGACAGTGGGGGCTGAATGTAGAAACATTTATGACAAGGTGAAGTGTTCCTGCTGCATCTGAATAACTACAGACAGCTCAGTAGTAAAGCAGTAAAAAAAGATAAAAATGGGATAAACTCCAAATAGTGTAAAATGGACTTTGAAATTGAAGAAGAAATTGAAATGCAAAAATACTGGGGAAATATCCATTCTCTTTTTCTCCTGTGCTGGATGCAGGTGTCAAGGTGGTGGTGGGGGTTGTGGGGATGGCCTCTGTGAGGGGGAGGGTTGGTTCCAGACAACTCCAGCCAACGCACCACAGGGCACAGCTCAGGCCCTCAGACACAGCGGGGTGGTGCCTCTGGGAAAGGGTGTTTCAGAAAGGTCAGAAAATGATGGACGGGGAGGAGGGGAACAACGAGTGAGGAACTGCAGTGTGAGCACTGTGGTCAGAGAGAAGGAGAAGGAGACGGAGAAGGAGAAGGAGAAGGAGAAGGAGAAGGAGAAGGAGAAGGAGAAGGAGGAGGTGCTGCATGGCAGTGCACACATCCAAAGCAGTCCACCATCCAGAGGACCCGCACTGGAGCAGGGAAGAAATGTGAGGAGGAATGAGGTGGAGAAGAGATAACCTGACCAGAACTTCC
>VWZT01013955.1:92619-129749 GCA_013397055.1 Pachycephala philippinensis | reverse complement strand
GTTTTAATGTTTGTCTTTTTGTTTCCCAGTACCCAAATTAGTAATTAAATATCTATTTAATATTGCCAGATATTAAATATTCATTATTAGTAGTTAAATATTTATATTATTTTTATAATTTAAATTAATTTTCTCCAAGTTGTGTCTGTTTTGCGCACTGAATTTAACTTTGAAAAAACAATTCACAATTCAGATGTTTACATTCCATACAGACACGTACTGAGGTCATTAGTTTCTTTTTAATTTATGAATGAGATACGTATCTTCAAGAAAAACCTATGACTCTCCTTTGGAAGATGAAACCAGCACTTTCTCTGCCTGCATTTTGATTTTAAAAGACTTTTTTTACTATGACCATTTGCAATCCAATTATCCAACAAGTCATTGATACTGTGTCCATACAAGAATAAATAAAAAAATGCTTGTTTAAAAAATAAACAACCATTAATTCTGGGGCTCGCCCACTAGGAAAGAGAAAAAAAAGGTTCCTCCTACAAAATCAGTGCTGTTTTAGCAATTCATTTGTCAAATGGTGGTTATCCTTAATCAAGATGAAATCAAGACTAAAAATCATTGCATGAAATTTTGGGTAATGGTGGTGATTGCTGTTGTGGACTAAGACTGAATAATGTCTACTAATACCTGGTCTGAATGATACAGGTAGGTAAAAGCACAAACTGTCAATACTTTAATGGAATTTCATTACAACTATGTTCTGCATGGTCTTGGTGTCACATTAAAAAAAAATCTGGGTATTCCAAATAAGCAATCCAAAAGCCATCATTCAGGAGGTGAACTTTTATTGCACTGTACTTGTTTTCGAGTACTAGTATGTTTGAAATAAGGTTAAGTAGTCCCAAACTCGGAATTTCTTTGCAATTAGTGCTAAATAGCTAAAAGAATAGGAAAGAATGATAGATAAAAAATTAAGACAAACATCTCTAACTATAGTAAAAGATGATACTATACTAAACAAAAATGTATAAATTTCTATAAACCTATACAGTCATGAAAAAAAAATTAGAAAGATTCAATTACTTCTCTTTTCTACTTCTTATTTTTTTAAAAAACAGTACTTAGAGCTATAGACTCCCTTTGTTTACCTTTTCTGTTTTAACCTATGACAACATAATTTAGTAAAATTGTGTATCCAGGCTCAAACTCCTCACAGCTACTGTGAAAAATTAACCCTGTCCTTGGCTGAAACCAGGACAGTATCTTAGAACAAAGCATCAAAGGATAGACTAAGAGTACTTTTACTGTTTTCACAGGTTACAACGGATCTCTTAAGGTCAAGCAATGATTTTTAATGGAGAAAAACTTGAACTACTGGAACTTAATTGTATGCTTTTATTTTTTTCCCCCCAGCTCCATCTACTTCATTAATAAAAACCCCAAAATGATGAGACGATATTCTGGATGGTAGTGATGTGATTAGTTGAACCCATTCTCCATTCCAAAAGGCCCCAAATAATGGTGTTTCTAACTGGGCCTGTAGCAAAGTTTGCTGTGCAATTTTTATACTTACAGCTGTATGCAATGCTGTGAATTTCACAAGGAAATACACCACAGGATAGTTTTGTAGTTTTGCAGGTAGCTTCAAGGTAACCTCTTGCTTCAGACAGATAGCTCAGATCTCTTTTAATATTTTCTTTCATAGACACCACATTAGTGTTAAGGAAGGATAAAATACTGCACGGAGAGTCTTTTAAATGGCACTATTTTTGTGTGAGTAGATGCATAATGGCAGGCTAATGATTCTACTCTGCCTATATGTTCAATAAACTGAACTGAGGTTTATATTTAGGCTCTGCATTTAGCCACCAGCTTAATTTCAATTACACAGTCATCATTTGTATTCTCTTAGTGCCTCTGCTCTCCACTGGGGAGTTGCAGCAGAATTTCTTTAAGCACTGTAAGCCTATGTGGCAACAAGTGATGACTTCTGTCTGAAGAGGTTTCCTGTTTAAGGAGGGACTGTTCTGTTCCACTGTCAATAAATACGGCACATGGGAACAAAAGGGAACATTCCCTTCTCAGGATTAGTGTACCTGAGATTTTAACTGTTCTCTTGTTTTCTAAGTTATTACATCACATTCTCTGCTCCGAGGTTTGACAAACTGTATGTTTTATTGTGAAGCCGCATATTCCCCTGTAAGAAATACACAACCAGATATTTAAAAGCAGCAAGATGGAATATTTTGAACTTTTAGTCTGAATTACTGACTAACATCTGCTTTCACTGCCCATAATGGGGTTCAAGAACCTTCCTAATTGCCTACCACCTTGATGGATCCATGAGGAGTAATTACAGCAATTAATATTTCAAAACAACACAGATTAATTAGATTGCACCAAACATTTACTACTATCTTCATATTTACTCTGTCAGGAATTCTTTTCACTGCTTTTTATTTAGTGTGATTTGGTTTTGTGTTTGGTTTTATGAACACTTTTGACAAAGAGAAATATCGACAAAGAGTTCTAGTAATGAGAACAGACTTTGTACATGAATGAAAAATTTCAACATGGTTATCTATTTGATTTTTTAGTTTGCACCTAATAGCTTCTGTCGGCTTATTCAAAGAGGACTTTGGGATACCATAAGGAACAGCAAAAATTTCAAAACAAAATGAAAACTCTTGCAGAATTATTTTTTAAGTGCTCTTTGATAGCACCTGAAAGAATTATCCTAATTTATGAGTGCAAAGCACAAATGCATCAATGGCAATGACGTTTACAATTTAACCTGCAACATCAGTTTATGTAAAATCGTATAAAAGATTACATATTCATAGCTGCATTCAAAACGCTGCCCATAATGATGATTGCGTTTCCATTCTTAGGAGTCAATGAGAAGTGTCTATACCTCTTTCAAAGTTTTGACCTTCATTTGAAGGTGCTGAAATTATCTTTCTGACTGTTGTTTGAATTCCCTGGGGAGAAATGAGGAAAATTTTGAGGATGGAACAGGGCAAGGAGGGATTATTCCCTCCACTCCTTTTTTTGTTCCTTTTTGTTTTACCTTCCTAGAAGTTTACTGCTTTGACCCCTGGAAAGAAACAGGCTTCTCTGTACATTCAATCAAGCAAGAATGGTAATAATTAATGAATATTATATGCCCTTTTCTCATCTGATTTTTTATAATTATTTTGGCTGCTGATAGGTAATCTTGAAGGGGTCCTGCTAATCTGTGAGGGATGCATGGTAGGGACCTGAGTTTTGTAACACGGAGTTTGTCATAGCAAACTGAGTTATTATGAATCTTCCAAAGCTCTTCATGTTTAGTGAAGGGATAGAGAATCAGGTATACCATGTTTATGCTGAATCAGGATCTCTGTGTGTTTTGGCAGATTTATTCAAACAACCGACTTAACAGATACGCCATGACAGGTGGTACCTCAGCTTCCAATTTATAAACAGGGTAGCACAAAAATCTTTCAATGTCTTCTGTAAATATAAATAGATGATGCCTGTCATCATTATACATTTTGAGGTTACAGTCAAACTGCTTTGTGTTAAAGTGACATCCAAATTCCTTCTATGGATAGGTCCTAACTGTAGGGAAAAGAGAAAAAAAGGGTGCAAAACATATGCTTATGTTCCTCAGTCAAGTTGTTGGGTGCAGAAATATCTGAGCCTATTTACTTAGACTTTTTGTTCCTATTGAAACTATCTTTTTTTCCTGAATCACTGTGAAATCTACATTTGTCTTCTCAACTATTTCAGACACATCCTGCAGATACAGCTAATTAAGAGCCAACCACTAGTTGGAGTTTTCCTCAGTGCTTTCCACTGATTTGTTTTTGTTTATGATGTGCTTTGTTTGCTTCATTTCAGTGATACATTTGTGCAGTCTTATTTAGCCTTTAGAGCATCAAGTTACTGGAGCATCAGTGCACACAGCATGAAAAGAAATGAGTCATTCACCCATTCCCAATCTTTTGTTTCCTCAGCTGATTGAAGGGTTCAATAAATTACTGTGGTTCATAATGACTATAAAAGTTAAACACTATTTTTATCTATTCAGCTGTGTTTTAAATACAGCATTGGGATCTATCATTCTGTCATGGAGAGAGGCTCTGGAAGCATTTGACAACTTATAATCTTTCCTCCTTCACATATTCATGAGACAGAAAGATTATGCATGCAAGCAATAACTTTACACATTAATTATTGAGTCAGATATCAGGAAGACCATAACTTCATGAAAGACAATGCACAGAAATACTTCGATTTGAAGAAAAGATGAAGCTCAAGGGCAAAGATCCCAAGGTTTGAATAACAACAGATAATTTCCTGTCCGTCCTCCTCTATCCTTTATCTAAGTCTCGGGCATATCTACGTTATGAAAAGTCCCTAAGGAAGAGCAGAAGTGAGCAGCAGGAGATACAGCTGTTCACTGGGCTTATTAATTGGCTTGGGCAACGCCTAACCAGTGCTGATTACAGATGGTGGAATGAGATCCTTCTCAGTGAAGCAGTTGTGTTTCTTAGCATGCTGCAAGGAGTCTGCAGGGCCATGACTGTATCACTTTCTGCATTCCTTTCTTCCTGGAAGAAGATGGAGCCAGCCAGTTGCCTTGCCTAGACCATGCAGCAAGAGTCGTGGGTTTCTGCTACATCCTGCCCTCTATATTTCGTTATTATTTGACTTAATGAATCAATGCCCCTGTCTTGGTACATCGAACACTGATAAGGTAGCTTCCTAATTTGTTCATGACTGTTGGTGACTCATACTATTAATTTCAAGTAATTCAACTGGCTGTATTGTGGAAGCCCCTGAACTCAGACTATTACTGTTTCTTTGATGCTAGCATTTATAATTCATCCTGGTATTATACAGGAATAATTCACTGAAATAATTTGTTCAAAAGAGACGGAAAAGAACACTTCTATTGCCATTTCATCTACACACTGCAACACAGAAACAACGCTTGGCAGGAGTTAACCCATGCTCCTGAATAATCTTTTGCAGATTAAAAAATGGAGGTATACTAAGAAATTCTTTTCATTCAAGTGACATTTTAATTTGACACTTCTCACAGCCCTTTTTATTCCAATAACATGGGCAGGATATGAAATAAATTTAGTGCAGAATCAAAGATGGCTGTTGTCTTTAACCTGCAGAGTCTCATGACAATCTCCAAAGACTAGAGCCCTTTGCTTTAAAATAATAAATACTCTGTTTCTAGTGATTTTGGGTTTTTCTATATATTGCTTATGATAAGAACAAAACAGTTAAAGTTATCCATATACTTGTATGTAAGTGAACAAACAAACTTTGGCACCGTTGCATAATTTGTCTGTGTCCAGCTATATATCCTGCTATACAAAGCTCAGATAAGGACATCTGACTTGTGTTATTTGGAATTGCTTCTTTTGCCAGAAATTGTGTTTGTGTCTCCTAGCATACACTCCTTTTTTTTTTTTTTTTTGAGTTGTGCATTGGTGTGCTTTGAACTCCACAGCATTCTAATGGACAAACTGGCTGTTCATGACTTGGATGGGTGCACTCTTCACTGGGCAAAAAACTGGCTGAATGGCTGGGCCCAGAGTGTGGTGGTGAGTGGTTACATCCAGCTGGTGGCTGGTCACCAGTGTTATTTCCCAGGGCTCAGTACTGGGACCAGTTAGTCCTGTTTAATATCTTTATGGAGGAGCTGGGTGAAGGGATTGAGTGCACCCTGATTCAGTTTCCCGATGACACCGAGTTGAGCAGGAGTGTTGAACTGCTGGAGGGCTGGAAGACTGCAGAGGGATGTGGACTGACTGCATCGATGGGCCAAGGCCAGAGGTGTGAAGGTCAGCAATGTGAAGTGATGGGTCCTGCCCTTGGGTCAAAACAACCCCGTGCAGTGCTGCAGGCTTGGGCAAGAGTGGCTTGAGAGCTGCTTAGCAGAAAGGATTGACAGCCAGCTGATCATGATCCAGCAGTGTGCCTGGGTGACCAAGGACATCCGTGGCATGTTGACTGATATCAAGAATAGTGTGGCCAGCAGGACCAGGGCAGGGATCATTCCCTTGTACTTGGCTATAGGTGAGGTCACACCATGAGTAATGTGTCCAGTTCTGGGCCTCTCACTTCAAAAAGGGCAGTGGGGTGCTGAAGTGTGCCCATGAAAGGCCAGCGGACCTCGGGAAGGGTCTAGAAAACGTGCTGTGTGGAGCAACTGAGGGAACTGAAGTGGTTCAGAGAAGGTAAATACTGGGGCTCAGAGAGAACCACATCGCTCTCTACAACTACCTCAATGCAGGTTATAATGAGGTCGGTGTCAGTCTCTTCTGCTGTCTCCCAAGTGAAAGGATGAAAGGAAATTGTCTTAAGTTGTAACAGTGGAAGTTCAGATTAGATAATAGAAAAAAAGTTGCACTGAGAAGTGGTTAGGCATTGGAATAAGTTGATGTGGGAGGTGATGGAGTCACTGTCTCTGAAAGTGCTCAGGAGGTGTCTGAATGTGGCAGTTGGGGATATGGTTTAGGGGCAATTATGGTTGTGCTAATTTGATGGTTGGACAGATAATCATGAAAAATCGGTTGGTAGAAGGTTGGGCAGATAATCTTCAGCCCTGATGATTTTGTGATTCTGTGAACTTGTCTCGAGATCCTATGGTAGATCTTCTGCTAGAGCATAAGACAAACTATCAAGTATTAATTACAGTCAGTGCTACTGACTGACTCAAAATGAGAACACTGAATATCTTTTTATGCAAGCTATTTGATTCTTTGATCAAAGAAAACTGAAAAATAAGTTGAAATTTCTTTATAGAACATTTAGGAAGATTAATGCTGTCATAGTTTCATTCTTGGCATATTTCTGGTGGGATGTCTTACAAACTTTCATCTTCCCTAAGAAATATATTTACAATAAATGTGCAGGCCAGTTTTGATGTTATAAGAGTATTTCTTTCTAGATGGGTGCCCTTTCTAATTCTGAGCTTTTTTTCTGAGGATCCTGCACCCAGTGGTGCAAGAAAAGTAAATTACTTGATGTGCAAGTGTAACTGTTTTAAAGGTAGCTGGCAAAAGCATCACTCTTAAGAATTAATTCCTGTGTTACTTAGAAGTAAGTAAAATATGTTGCTGTATTGATTCTGGTTGTAATCTATGTATTTGGAAAAAGCATAACCTGTTATTAACAAATGGTATAAAGCCTTTGAAAAACAAATACATAACTTCATTTTCAAAGAAGTGCAGGGTGGGCATATTGGGTTCTATAAAATATTCAATTTCCCGGATTGTTTCATATTTTTTTTGATGAATCAGAAAGTGTTGAGTGCAAATGTGTATTGTGTAGTTTCACCACAAGCTTTTGGGAAACCTGTATTTCTTTTTTCCCAAAACTCCCTTAATGATCACTAATTAATCAATAAACATTTTTTTTCTTCACCTCCTGTAGGAAAAATATCGTAATAATTCATCATGCAATTCTGTGATTTTCTGTGTAATGGAAAGCCATAAACATCTTGGTGCCATGGTAGTTCAGCAGAGGAAGAAGTTTAAAATGAAAGAAGAATGTTTTAATATGAGGGTAACCACACACTGGAAAAGGTTACCTCGGGATTTTATGTGATCTCCACCTTTGGAGTCATTGAACACAAACTGGACACTGTCCTGGGCAGCCAGCTGTAGTGCTGAGGAGAGGGGTTGGACTGGATGGTCTCCAGGGGTGCCTTCCCACCTCAACTATTTTGTGATCCCTGTTGATGGCACCGTGATTTAGATTAGCTGAAAAGACTTTTCCACAAGGTCACATTAATCTGTTGAATTTTGAGGCATGGCTTCATGGTAACAGTTTCATTTTTCCATTAATACAAATGAATTAATTTCAATTAAAGATAATGTATTGCAGTCCCGTAGGAGTAGAATACTTCGTCCATCTCTTTTCTAATTTGAGATGGTGTGAATTCATTTTAATAGGCTAAATTTTGGGAGTAGTGTTGTTATGTATGTCAATGCAAAGGAAAAGATAAAACACTCCTCAGAGTGTGTATCTCTGGTTTACATATCTATGCAGACATTACTGTTAATTTATCTTATGCTGTGTTTCCTTTTTGACTTGTGTAACAAGTACATGAAAACTGGAAGGTCACTCATCACTTAACTACTCAGGAACTCGTTCCCTTGCAGCAGGCACTTGCCACAACTGCCTTGCCTTAGAATTCCCAGCAAGAGGGGAGCTGAAGTGGAGCTAAGGGGAGCTCACTTAGGAGAGCTGCTCCTTCTGTTTTTCAGGTTTTGGAAGCATACATGCCCTGTTGGCCAGTTTATGGTTCACTTTAGCCTTTGTGCTGCCTAGTGGGGCTCTACTTTACTGACATATTTGGAGCCACAGGCATTCTTCAATTTGAGTTTATTTTCATTAAGTATCTATATGCAGAAAACAAATAAATGAGCTTCCACACAGCTTGAGTTCCAAACACATCTCCCTAGTTACCATGGACTGCATCTAATCAAGGTCTTTGTATGGTATGTACAGCTGTCTAGGAATTAATATGATTCTTCAGACAAATATATAATTTCATTAGGAGCATAGACCATGAATGAGCTCAAAATTCTTTAGCATTGCTAGGAGTTTGTCTATGGGGTCTTCTACAGAAAGTCCTGAATTTTTTTCCTAGTGTGAGGCTTACCATTCAAGATCTAGCTCCAGAGATGAAACCACATTACTGTAGCAGCATGCTTGAGTTGAACTCTGCTAAGCATCTGTGTTCATGCTGATAACTTAGTTCTGGATCCAGTTTTGCTTGGAAAGATTGTACAGATCAATCATTAAAGCTTTTATCTACTTCCTAGCAGAAGCAGAAGGAAGGGGTGAAGGCTGCCATGTAATTTTTTACCCTTTAGTGTCAATGCAACCAGGGCTTGTTCTGTGTGAACTTTTTTACAAGAACAGATAGTGATAGGACAAGGGGGAATGACTTTAAACTGAAAGAGAGTAGATTTAGATCAGATACAACGCAGACTTTCTTTGTTGTGGGGGTGGTGAGGCACTGGAACAGGTTGCCCAGAGAAGTTGTGGATGTCCCATCTCTGGAAGTGTTCAAGGCCAAGTTGGACAGTGCTCTGAGCAACCTGGTCTAGTGGGAGGTGTCCCTGCTCATGGCAGATGGGTTGGAAGTAAATGATCTTTAAGGTCGCTTCCAACCGAAACCATTTTGTGATTCTATGAAACACGGAATTGCACCATTTTACTTGTGAGCAGATTTCATGATGCTGCAAATCGGTGTGCACACACTGCTGTATCTGCCATTCCAGATTTTTCTCCATTTGGAAGTTATATAATTTTGAATTTTTTAGGTGGTGGTGGGGTTATTTTCCCTGGAATTATATTGCTCTTCAGTGTCATAAATCATGTGATCATGTGATTTTGATACAGCATGCTGTGAAAGCTCAGCATTTTTTGCATTTTGCCTTTAAGAGATGCATGCATGTGGTCTTGCATGGGGTTTACATAAAGAAAATACCTGTGTCCATCTGTACTACCAATTTTCAGATCAAGTTCTTTTAGGGAAAAATGCTTATGAAAACTATTGCATTTGCAGTATAGAATCAGAAGCATAGAATCATAGATTAGTTTGGGTTGGAAGGGACCTCTAAAGGTCATTTAGTCTAAGCCCTTTGCTGTAAGCAGGGACATGTTCAACCTGTTCCAGTGTTTCACCACCCTCATAACAAAAATTGTCTTCCTTATATCTAATCTGATTCTACCTTCTTTTAGTTTAAAACCATTACCCCCTGTCATGTCAAAATATTGTGTTTGGCTTGTCTCTCGACGTTTGAGGTGGGACTTGTTTGGTTTTCATACTGATTTTGTTGGTCTTCTGAACACTGAACCTCTGCTAAGCAGTGGTGGCTTTTTTTGGGTAAGCCTGGGTTGCCTTTCAATTTGATGCTAAAGTGAGGCAGGGTTGTGTGTATGGTTTCATGTGTATTACTTATACTGTATAAACTATTCAGATTGTGGATAGTTTTCCACTGTGCCATGAAACTTCTTGGGAAAATACATTTCTTTTTCATTAATTCCAGCTATAGATAAAGTAGTGGAGAAACAGGGTGTAATGTTTCCTGTTGTGATCTTTGAGACAGGATGGATGAATGAGTCATTCATTTCAGTAGCAGTGCTGATAATGAAGGCTTCAAGGAAGATATTAAATTCTGTCATTGTGATCTGCCTGTGCTCGGGCTCTGGACCCTGAAAGTGACACTCCCAGACTCTGTGTCCAGGTCTGCTGCAACACAACCTGCTCTGGCAGTTGCCTGCTGATGCTTTGCCTGTTGACCCCTTTTACCATCAAAGATTCTGAAAGCCAGACTATGACTGTGCGAAGTGGAGAGTCCTGATGTCTCTGGCAGATGCTGAAATGCATGCAGCCTCACTGCTGGGGAGAAGGCAGGGCTGCTGCTCTCGAGAAGGAGGCAGAGAGTGACTGACTTTTTAAAATAAATGCTTCATTTCTGTGTTTGTGTGTGCACTGCAAGATTTTTGGTGTGTTTTGCATTCTACTGATGTTATAGTACATGTGGTTGCTGCTTGTTTTCAGCTGATGTCTCCACTGCTCTTTTTCCTCTCACAACTGAGTATCAGTTTCTGCCCTTGTCTGATCTACAATTTCCGCCCCCTGTAACTTATGCCTCCCACTATTTCTCACAGAAAAATAATGAGTTCTACTGATTATTTTCCTTATTTCTTCCCACTCCCTCAGCACCAAGCCTCACTAGCCTTCCCACTCCAGGAAGGGGGAAATGAAAATAGCAACAAAATTAGTAATTCTTCTGTGACAGACTCTTATTAGCTACTGTCAGTGCTCTGCCATAACTCAAATTCCTGGGGAGAAGGGTTAAAATCCAAGTAGTTGCTGTACATCTTGCTGCACAGGAATTTAATAACGCACTAGTTTTTCAGTTGCATGGAGCTACTGAGGGGAGGCTTAAATACAATTTTCTTATGACTATATTAGCAAAGAGGAGCCAAACCACCTCCTCTGAAGAAACAAATGCTCTTTAGATCATTACTGCTTGCTGTTAAAAACAAAGTAAAAAAAACCACAAAACTTTATTAGCTTAGGCAACAGATTTGTTGCTTTTGTATGTCTGAGTTATTTAGAGTACTTTTCTCTAGAACAGCATTAAAAGTAGACCCCACATTCTTGCTGTACTTAAAGCAATTTTCACAAATTTAAACTGGTAATACCGAGTCCATTTTGTTTCTATAATAAAATGTTTATAGCAAGTATGGAGTACTCCATCTAGGCCTGATTTTCAACTGAAATCAAGTATGATGGAGATTGTGAAACTCAATGTGTTCTATCTGGTTAGCAGAAATTGTGGGTGGTTTTTTGTTTCTTTGGGTTTTTTTTTGTTTGTTTTTTTTTTGTTGTTGTTGTTTTGTTTTGTTTATTTGTTTGTTGTTTTTTTGTTGGGTTTTTTTGTTGGTTTTGTTTTGTTTTGTTTTGTTTGTTGTTGTTGTTGTTTGGTTGGTTGGTTTGCTTTGGTTTGGGGTTTGGTTTGGGGTTTGGTTTGGGGTTTTTTTTGTATTTGCTAAACAGAACTCTGACATTTCCTGGAAAAGGGCTGGGATTAATTTTTGATAGTCTGCAAAGATGCATATGAGCAAACATGGCTTAACACTAATTCATGGCATGCTAAAGTCAGAGATTGCATCTTAGTGCTGGAACAATGTTTTTCACCGCTAGGATTTGCCTCCTGTCTGTTCTTTCATAGCACTTCAATCTCTCACAGTGAAAGCCATGAACAACAAATGCTACTTTACACAAGCTGTGCTGGTTCATCTCCAGTGGTTGTTGTGAATGGAAGTCTAAGTTTAACAGCTGAGTTTGTCTCCAGGGACAGCCACCTTCCCCTTCTTGCAAGGCATGGGGGGATGTGGGTTTTTTTGCATAATACCATTTTGCATGCTGACTGCTTTTAATACACTGGTTGCTAGGGCTCTGCTTCTCAGGTGCTGTAAACCTGCTTCTTTCTTGTATACAAGTAGATGGATCGCTAATGACTGCCTGAATTCAGATCCAAGGTGAAACTCAGAAGGTGTGCCATGATGCTGAGGGTGGTTTGATGCAAGTGTGTAAGGGGTAAGGTGACCATAGCAGTGACAGGAAAATTGTTCTCAGACAAGAGAAAGTAAAGCTGGTGAAGTTTTGGAGCATCGTGGCGCAGGAAACGGTGGTTTTTTCTGTTGGCTCAGTGGTCTCTAAAATGATACATTGCTTCATACTTCAGCGAGGTGAACGTTTTGATTAATCTGAGTGGTCTTGCTATGGAAATGGAGTCTGATTTTGTATTATGGAAAATATATTGGCTCTTTCTATAGATAAGGTAATTTTGACTTGGATGGAAGTTCTTTTTCTTTTAGAGGACAAGAAAGCATTTTTCTCTCTTCACACTGCTGGTTGACCTAGCTATTGTGTTTAATCTCTTTTAATGACACTTTTCTTCTAACTGGAAAAAGTTTCCTGAAAACACTCAGGTTTCCGTTTGCTGGAACATCTTCCTCAGAATTACTTATCCTCATCCCTTTGGCATATCTTTGTATTTTTGAGATTAATTTGCCTCATTTTGCAAAGTGTCAGTCACTGGTTCTCCTTTTTACTTTGTTCTTTCTTTTGGCTGGTCATTTTGCTTTCTGTTCTCTCACCATTACCCACTTATTCTTCTGTGAGCTCTGCTGCTTCCCTGCCTCCCTTGTCTGTTCTTCAGGGATGAGAGCAGACCTCATCGCTCTCTACAACTACCCAAAAGGACTTTGTAGCAAATTGGTCTCTTCTCCCAAGTCACAAGCAGTAGAATGAGAGGAACTGGCCTCAAGTTGCACCAGGGAAAGTTTTAGGATACTAGGAAAAGTTTCTTCACTGAAAGGGTGGTCAGGCAGTGGAACAGGCTGCACAGGGAAGCGGTTGAGTCTCCATCTCCGAAGGTATTTAAAAGACATAGAGCTGTTGCATTTAGAGACATGTTTTAGTGGTGGAGTTGGCAGTGATGGGTTAATGGCTAGACTTGGTGTTCTTAAGGGTCTTTTCCAACCTAAATGATTCTGCGATTCAGTGATTTGCAGGCATCTTTGCTCTTCTTTCGTTCGATTTTGCATCTTAATTTCTCAGGGTGTTTGGAGAATTCCAAACTCATCCTTCAACCTTTATTCTTCTGTGTAAATGGTTTTGCTTTTGTGTCCTGACTTCATGGCCAAAAGTTTTCTGTTCATCTCATCTAGGTATGCACTGGCAAAATCATTTTTTTTTGCCAGATTTACAAGTTTTCAGTATATCTCGCCTTAACTCTACTCTCATATGATTTCATTACCCATCCAAATTAAGCCTTCATCCTTATCTCTGCCATTAGTCTGGGAATACTTTCTTTGGTGGAACTTAGATTACATTTCTTACAATGTACATATTCCAGAGCATGCTTACCATAATGTGTTTGTTTTAATGGTCTTCTCTTCTCATCATGTCCCGTCTTCTGCTGCCTCTGAAACCATTCCGATAATTTTTCCTGCTCCTACCTTTAAGTGTAAAAACATTAAAAAAGGAAGAAACTGCTCCCAGGAACCTCTCCCACCTTTAAACTGGCATCTCCATTGTGTTTCTGCATTGTTGGCTTTCACTGTTTCACCAGTGAGCTTTAGTTAAGGCTAAAAATGTACTGAAATAAACTTTTATAGGGTTTATTTCACAAACATGGTTTATGTGAAGGGTTGAGTTCTTTCATTCCTCTCCACTGGAATAACCTCGCTCTAAAGCTGCAAAGAACTGTTCCTAAATAGCTGGAGGGAGTAGGGAGTTGCATCTACCTTCATATTTCTGTAATAGTGGCTGCTATCTCTGGGAACACTATGTTCTCCATACATTCATTAGTGGGAAATAGGCAGATTTAGTTTACAATTTACTGTACGTACTTAGAAAAAGTACTTTGGGGGAGAAAAGGTACACAAATTACTACAGCAGGTAGCTTTGATGCATTCTTTCTCTACGCAGAAAGATAAAAACCTTCAGGGTTCACTGGAAAGGCCCAGATTTCTCTGCTCAGTTTTTCTTTGGCTTGGCAGATTTTTTTTGACAGACTATTATAGTGAATATTGCTTTTTCCTTGAAAGGATTGCCCTTCTTTTTTCTAGCCAGCAATCTCATTTCTGATGAAGTTTTAAATATTTAATAGAGCAATTGGTCTGTAGAAAGAACTATTTGCATTGTCTTTGTGTTCTTACATGATGACTGAGGAGATTGACAAAGCAGTACTTTGTGTAATATCTATACTTATTTCCAAAACAGAAGAGGATAGATGTTTTCAATTTAGCGTAGAATTCCCTAGAGTACTTATCAGGCTTTACAGTCTTAACATTTTTAATCAGTTGTAAAAGATCCTCTTACTCTCTGATTTATATAATAGACCTTAGTTTTTCTATTTTTGCTTCATTTGACTTCAGAACGTTTCCAATGCTATAAAAAAATTGACATTTTGTTAATCTTACTTTCATCTTTAATTTTTCCATGTATCAATGTTGATAACAGTCTCACTTTTTAAACAGTGATTTTTAAAGATAGAAATGATAAGTCATAAACCAAAAGATATACAATATTTAATATCATGCATATGACTGAAATTTTCCTCAAAATCTTATTGACTAAAGTTTTCAAGGGGCTAATGACTGGTCACGTGGTTTGACTTCTCCAGCTGCTGGAAGGCTTTTAATGTTTTCTGGGGAACACTGGGGACTGTTCTTTCTCTCTCTTCCCTCTTGAGAGAAATTATGGGAGGAATTGCAAGTTATATAAAACTTCCCTGGCACTCCCAGAAGTTCATCTTGTGTGGTAGTCTAACAGTCTCTGTACTAATGGGAAAAATACTTTTTCACTACCTGGTTTCCATTCCATTTCAAGCACCTCTTTTGCCCAGTGATGGTGTTTCCTCCTCTCCAGTGGGTGACATTGGCCAAGGGCTGAGGCTCTTCCAGACATCCCTGTTTTCAGTGGGCTGCCCCACTGAGAACAGACACAGAGTAGCTGGTGGCAGAGTGGGACAAGACTAAAAGCAGGTGGTGGAGAAGAGCCAGGTTGGCTGCACAATGAGACTGCTGAATTTTGCATCTACAACTTCAACACACAGGTTAATCTGTTGATTGTGGCTGACCAGCAAGATACAGGTCCGTTCCAGCCAAGGCAGAAATCTTGGCAGGAGCACATCTTCTTTAACAGTGATCCTTCTGGAAATTTTGGGGCTAATTCACACTATAAACCTGGTTTTTTTCGCTCAGAATTAGCAATATTAAGGTATAGACAACTGCTTCAGTATTGGGCTCTTCATAGGAGTTTGAGTTAACTAAGTAAAAAAAAAAAATTGCCTTAATTTTAGTGTTTCAGAGCACTGTTGTGTTTGTCAGGAAGGTTTGGAAACTGATCTCATATCCGTCTTTTTTTGTGGTGGAAATAGGGGAGCCGTCATTGGTAAGCTTTGATTACTTGTTGCATGTGTTTCAACTAGCTCGAAAACTGCTGTCTCTGATTGCTGGGTTTTGTTCAGGTCATCCAAACAGAAGGCTGAGTATAAATACATGTGGCTCCTAAATATACCTATTCTCTCCAACTCAGTCTTACCAGTGTCCTTGCCTGCTCATGAAGCTCTGTCAAGACAGATGAGCAAAGAGGGAATTACTTTCAAGGACTTTAAACAAGTACACACCTGTAGAGTGATACATAATGTGCCTGGGTGGTCCTTTGAGAGCCCTTGGGTCACTGGTTTGTCATTGCTATGCACTCCTCTTGAAATCTGTAAACTCAGGGTCACTTGCAATGAAGAATTTACTACTAACACTTCAAATCATAGAGTGGGGAAATGAAGGATTGTGTTGTTTTCTAATGATAAACTTTGCATTTAAAAAGCTGTTACGCCTTCATTGAAACTCCTTCAAAAGCTGTTATTTCTTCATTCCATATTAGATACTTTTTCCGCAGAGCCAACCTTTCTGGGTGCTGGGGAGAAGCAATATTTCACAGATGCCATTACATTTGGGGCAAAGATTTTAAGAGCCATAAGGCAGTGTCTCTACAACAGATTAAATGGAGAGCCTTGTAACAAGAGGCTAGTGCACAATCTGGCCAGTTGGCAGCAAAAAAGGAAAAATTTGCTTAAGAGTAAGGGTAAGAGCATTTTAGCTTGGAACAACTCAGTAGATGATGCAGTTGCTAGGAAATGTCTTTCATTTCTGGAAAAAGTCTTGAGGTGAAAGCTAATCAATAAGGAAGATCCAGTGTGATGTCATTTGTTGCCATGGTTTCTGAACTTAGCAGTCTGTTATCTGCAAATAGTATTGATGGTTGCTATGCAGTTGAATCTTTTCATATTGTTGTTTTACCATTATTAAGCACTTTAATCTTAGTGAAAGCTTCAAAGAGCAGACCACTTAGGAGTTTAAATGTTTTAATAGACAGGCCTCTATTACAACCCTAAAATATCTTGAATTTTACTACCTAATAAACAACAGGCATCAGCAGGGAGTGAACAAGGTTAACATTTTGGTGATTAAATCTCCACAAAGCAGTTGACATTTTCTAGTAAATTAATCTGCAAATTAAATATCTCTGTGGAATTAGTGCTATGACTCATTACATGGCAGATCATGTAAAAAAAAGGGGAAAGCAGTCAATCCTCCGGGTGATAAGGCAGACAAATGTATAAAGCTCTAAATGGCTCAAAAGCCATCATGGATTCTTGAACAATGGCCTTGTGTTTCATGTATCTTTCACTATGGGATTGTACCTCTTTATTATATTTGGCTTTTGCTAGAAAATATTTTGTAGCAGCTTATGCTAAGCATCAGGCAGCTGAACAGGCTGAAAAGGAAATGAGACTTATTTTTCCTGATAGTTGTCAAGATGAAGAGAAAGCATTCTCAGGTCAGACCCTTTAAATCAAACATACCTTCATTTTTAATATTCTATGGAGAAGATGTTAGTTTTAGTAGAATGCTTTGTATTCTTTGCTTGATTTAATGGCATCTCTTTGCAGTGTTTTTTCTTCACAGTTTGAGTTTTTGAAAGCATTTGGGGGGGAAGAATGAAAAAGAGATGAGGAGAGGAAGGGAAGTTAAAAATCAGATGATGGCTTGCTGAATTTTAGGGTTTGTACCTCTTTGGAGTGATATTTGCCGTGCTGTCTATTTTTCTCTTTTCCCCCAAAGTATTTCTTCTCCTCCCCTTCAATTTCCACTGTTCTCTGCCTTAACAACACATTTCTTTAGAAAGTGTTTTGCCACTTTCTTTCTTGTCATCTTCACACATCTCTCCTCTGTGTGGTGACTTTGACTATCACCTTTCTTTCAAGCAGAGGAATAATTGCCTTCCTAGTCCTACTTGTCCCCTTAATATAGTGAGTGAACTGTCAAGGATGTGCCCCCAGTGGGAGAACCTGAGGAAGATGTCACCAGGAAAAGTGATGTATCTGGCTAAAATCCTGCTCCTGCAAAGTGGGCAGGGGTGTTCTGGATAACTCCTCTCCTGGAACTCCTCTAGAAATTCCCTGTTGGCTGTGAAGAAATGCAATTGGAGCTTTCGAGTGTATCCTCAAAGCAGGGCTACTGAGAGCAGGCAGATGGAGGAGACATGTCGGCTTGATGATGATAGCAGATGTCACGTTAACAATCTGAAAAGGAAACTAGCAGTGCAGCAGTACTTCTTACCAAAATTTTTAAAGAGAGGGAGGGGAGAGAAAAAAAAAAAGAAAGGCAGCATGGAAAAGGAGATACAAATCACTATTGCTGATTGGCAGGATTTCTAAAAGACTATCTGATGTTAAATCTGTAAAGTGGTGATGTTGAGTGGAATTATCTAAAGAAGTATTTCACTATTAAGCTGTCACAAAGAAAAAGCATTTACTTCAGATGTCATATGCCAACTGTGCAATCAGGCTTCCAGTCATACGTTGTGTGTGTTCTAAAGCTGGGGGACAAGTCTCAGCCATTTGAAGTTGCTCTTGCATAATACTTGCTTTTAAAATACTGGATATTCGGTTGCTTGCACTGTTGTGAAAGGTGTGTTGTTTGGGATAACATACTTTTCTTTCTTCAGATTTTTTATCTTAGGGTTATTTGGGTTGTTTGCATTTTGAGGTTTTTTACCCTTAAGGACAAACTAAACTGTCAGACCTTTTTTAGTGCTCTTTCACATCATAAAGCAGTTCAATTTATAAAAGACTAAAAGAAACATACCTTTTCTGTCTAAGAAAATATGCCCATTTCACCCGTTATTTGAGGAAAATCTTGGTACTTTGTACTAGTGAACAACTTGATAAAACACACAGTAGTGGAAAGTCTCAGGCAGCATTAACAAAAGACTTTCTTAATTTGTGAATTTCTGCTGTTTTTCTTAAGCCAAATATTTATACCACCAGCCTTTGCCAGACACTGAGTGTGGGTGATTAGCAGAGGTGGGAGTTTGAGTACCCACTCTTAAAGGGAAAGGGTAAAGTCTGCAGAGCCCCCATGACATGGCTGCATTGCTCACGCCTGTGGAGCCTTTCAACCTGCTCCTGGCCCTTTCACATGGGACACTGGATGGCCCCGTGTCACTGAGAACTTAACACAGATTTGGACTAGGTTTTCCAAGCCTGATATGGAAATTAAAACAGAAACGTGTAACAACAAAAGCATTTAGTGAAAGTACCCTGGAGATAAAGCAACCTGGAATAAGAAGTTGCCTGGTATAGCTACAAGTCTTCAAAATGTACGTTATGGTTATATGATAGTAGTTGATTACATTTATTTCAGACCTGTTGATAGTGCTGAATGTAGTAGCTGATGCAGTTATTGCTGATTGTTATTATGATGCAGTAGCTGATTGCAGCAGAGAAGTGACCAGTAAGACTAAGAAAAGTACAGATATTTAACCCAATTATATACTTCAGCTATTGTTCATGTTATTTAAATAAAAATCTCACACCTTGCTGCTAAAAGTTTACTTTAGTGTACAAAATTCTTGAAAAAAAAGGACTACAAAAATCTGAAGTTTGGAAATTACTTTAGATTTATTAAAGCAATTTTCATTTCATTTTATGTTGGTATGATTCAGCTAAGCTCTTCTCTGGAGCTTTCATATCTTTAGTTGAGGTCTTGGGTCAGTCATGCTGCAAATAATCTCTTTTTATGAGTAGACTCAAGGCATGTTTACTTTCTATATACTGATTTAGAAAGATAAAGTTAGATCCCAATCCAAATCCAAACAAGTAGTTGTTCTTGTAATAATTGCAGAATGTTTTTTCTTATGTAGGAGGAGATAAATGCAAAAATTTGTTTTTCATAATGTATTGCAGAAAACAAAAAGTGCTTGTTGCTTGATCATTTTGTGGAGAACCCAATTTTCAACCAATTTTCAAATTATCTCCACAAAAACAATTCCTCCACCCCACGCCCCTAACAGCCTAGCAGAGAAATCCTGTGCAGACCAAGAAAAGAAATCCTTTATGGTTCTTGTATCTTGTACTGATATAAGTTCATTTTTTAGAAGAGGACATTTTTTTCCCAGTATAACTGCAGGTGCAGGTTTGTATCTTGCTTGCCTAAAGTCCTTGTAAGAACCTAATCCCCAGATTTTCATCATTTGGGTGAGATCAGTCAGATATTTGTGCACTGAAAGGGGTTCTAAGGATATGTTTGTACATACTTAAGATGCTTCCAAAGGTTCCCTTTTTCTGACATGTCATAAACCACCCAACCAACCAGATCCAAAAATTGCCAGCATTTTAAAACCCAGGGATCCCTTCATGTATAAGGCGGAATTATTTTTTGTCTAGTCAGTACAATATTTTTATACAATTTTTTTTTTAAAAGCCATTCTAGATGGGAATTAATTTCAGGCAGTTTTTGGAATAGGACATACAAAACACACAATGCTTGGCTACTGAGAAATCTGTAGTTGTTTCCTGCCTGAGTTTAAATTTCTTCATGTTGATCAAACTCAGCTGGAGTGTACTGCTCTGAACACCTCAGACTGAGCAGGGCATGATGATATTGCCCACCCTACTTTTGGCAAGTGTTGTGTTTTGTTTGCCAATTTTGTGGTACTGTTTGTTCCCTTTACTGGTCTTTTTCTCCCTCCACCACTCAGTCAGTGAATTTTCTTTTGCCTTACTTGAATCTGCTGCCTGCTATTACTTCCTTCAGCCACATCTGCTTCCTCTCACCCTTTATGTCCACTGAAACTTTGTGATCTTCTGTACAAATCTTCCCATCCCCCTTCTCTGCTTTGCCATTTCTGAACATTATTTTAGATCATCTTGTTCACATACAGCATGAAATGAGTTCTGTTGGTAGAAAGACACAGCAGCTTTACTGAATGTGCTCAAGTTGCCTGAGATTACTTGATAAAAAAGAAATTGCAATTTCTGATAGGTAATGCTTTCAGATGTTAAGCCTGGGACAGCCATGGGGCAGAAAAGTCCTTACTAAAGGCAGATTCCCTCCTATTTATCAGAAGCCTGAAACACCATTTTTCTGATATGAAACCTGTCTTCCTTTTACCACAGTCTCAGTGCAATTTGGCACTGTATTCCTTACACATTTAAAAAAAAAAATTAAAAATGGCTTTATTTATTTGTTTTCATTTAGAAGATAAAAATTCATCAACCTGCACAGAAAAATCCTTTATGCTGTAGAGTTACAGACAGAGAAAGACAATTAAGTATATTTTAGTATATTCAGTGTTTATTTTTACATTGAAAGTTATTACTGTCTCTTCCTGGTACTTTTGCTGGCAATAACAGGGTAGAAATGCTTTATTACACAAATTATATACTTCTAGCACAGTGTTTTAAAATTACTTGTACAAAGGAGACTTTCAGTTAATCCATATAGGCATCTGGAAATTGGTTTGAATGCAAGCAGTTAATGGTCACAGCAATTTGCATGGGAGCAGGCTTAATGTAAATCAAGGCACTGTTTAGTTATTTTTTATAAATGTTGGACATGAGGAATGAAAAAATGCTATAATAAATGGAGAATAAAATCAAAAGCTAAATGCTTAAGGCATTTTTCTTAGCATTCTAGAGTCATTTATCTAATGAACTTGTGTTTTGATGAGATGTGGCACTTTAATTCCCTTTAAAAACAACAAAAAAAAACCTAAGCTGATCTTTTGTCACTCTTCAAGTACTAACAATTATTACTGATAAGTTAATACTCCTATTGACATCAATGGGAGGAAGAAGTGTGAGGAAATATTAAGACTGTAGGCAAATAAATGTCTTGTATAATTATTCTATTCTTAGCATCTTGCATTGCAATAAGTAGCTTAAGCTTTTCAATGCTAATAACTCATACAACTTCCATCATAAAACTTCATTCATCTGAAGCCATCAGATTATGACATTTACTCTCCCTGTTTAGCGAGGAAGAGTGAATGCCACTTGCTATGAAATGTCTGAGGTCAACTGATTTCTTTTTGCCCATAAAGTGTAGCTCTTGAACAGATGATTGAGAAGGTGCAGAATATTATAGTCATTCTGTGTTTAATTGTTTCTGTATGCCTTGGAATTTAAAGAGAATTTAGGATGTATGGCAGTAGCTTTCCCTGTATAATCAGGTTGCTATGGTAAACCTATTATTCTATACAAAGAAAGAGTATGTTTAGTAAAGTGCTGATCCCTTTTCAGTATAAAGTGAGCTTCAAATTACTTTCGAATGGTTGAATTTGTTTAGTAAGTATCTTATCACAATAGCTAAGAGAAGGTCACAGAATAAGGTGTGGCTTCTGATATTTCAGTAGCAGACACATCCTGTATAGTTAGGTGTTCAGAAGCAATAGGACTTTAATTCTTTGTGAAATTATCCCCTTAGAGTGAGCCCACTCTACATAATCTAACCAAAATCTCACTACTTCAAAATCTCACTACTTTTGGAGTAACCAGTACAAAGTTCCTGTTATTTAGTGACACCACTAAATTAATTTCTCATGCTGATCTTGTAACATTTGTAAAAGTAAAGGAACTAATAATTTGAGTATCAATTTCATCAGCAGTGTACTAAGCTACTGTAATTGTATCTTTGAATATTTAAAAGTAAAGAAATAGCTCAAAGAAATCCTTTTCCAGAGCACTTGCTGACTGAGGTTTTTGTCTATTTTCGATTCTGCTGAGGTCTGCAGTCAGATGATCTAAACTGTACCCTGAACTTTGGTGGGAGCCACACAAAATAAAATATAAGATTGAGAAAGTAGAGCCTAAATTCTCTTTGATCCTGTATCTCTTACATGACAAAAATGTGCCTGATCTGCCTAGGGATGGGCTTCCCTTCATTTTTCTGCTGGTGAAACTGTTGCACGTTAACTAAAATGGATAAATATTACTTGCAGCAGGGACTGAGAGGAGCCTGTTCCCATTGAAGCACAAAGGACCAGCCACTGGACTCTGACTTATTAAATTAAGCATTACAGAAGATACTGCTTAATTACAGAACATGCGGGATCCTCATTATAGGACCTTCCTTTGCTCATTCCTCTGGAGGATTTTCCATCTCTGATGACTCCTCTAGTCAAATCAACTTGCTTAAAATGATTTTACTGTCTTCAGGCATCCTTATTATAGCAGTGGCTGGCCAGGAGACCACTGCTGAAGATTCTTCTTTTGTTTATGTTATAGTCTCCACAACAGGTGGGTCCTGTTCGTCAGGCACCTCTCAGCCTACACCTTACTGGCTGTTCCTTGGGACAGGGTGATGTGGCATTTTTGTAAAAGTGATCAGGTTGCCTAAGGTGAATGCATAAAACGAGACAAATTAGACTCAATAAAATTCTCTGTATATTTAAGCACTAAGGATTTTTTTCCAACTTCTAATTTGGCTGTCCTTGACAAATAATTATAGCTTAGAGAATGCACGCAAATAACATCATTTCTTCTGTACACAATCATATCTTAAATTTTGACATGATTACTAAACACAACTCTATTTCTTGACGTGGGAGATGCACTTCCTATAAGAAGTTTCTTTCTGGAACAAGAGTCCTCATATAATTGCCAATGCAACATAGTTTTTAAACTAAGCATATAATAAAGGTATTAAGAAGTATTTGCTCTAATTCTCTTTATCAGCATGTCTTTTCTAAAATTCTTGCACTTTATGTCCTTCTAGATTGAATCCTGGTGCATAAAATGTCAGGTCAGAAGTGCAATGTACATTGAGGCTCGGGAAGATGAAGAGTATAGAAGTTATAAAATGAGCTCAGATTTTTCTTTTTCATAAATAGCAAGATCTCTCCCTAATCCAACTCAATTAGACTGTTTTCTTTAAAAAAAGAAAAAAAACAAAAAACCAAACACAAAACCCCACAAACAAATATAACAAATTAAGATTAGAAGTTGGGAAAAGAAGAATATTAATAATTATCTGTCAGTACCTTACCCGAAAAGGTTTTATTGTCATGACACCTACAGTTAGAAAATCTCCACTAAGGTTTTCATTAACAGTCCTTTCCCATTCAATAAAATATTTCAGCAAATGCTGAAAAAAATTAGTGCAGTGTGTTATGAACTGTCTGGTTGCGTAATGAAAGGCTGCACTTGGAGGATATTTTTTGCTTTCTAGCAATACTGTAAATTTGGGGGTTGCAGTCAGTAGAGCAGTGACGAGGCCCAAGTTGAGTTTCATTGATGCTGTGATTAAATTAAATCAATAAGAGCAGGTTTTCTGCGTTCTAGTCCGTGTCTCTGGTGACAATTTTTTACACATGATATCCTTTCCCAAGCCCATCAAATGTATGAGTTTGGTCCACAGTTTGTGCCATATTTAGGACATTCTCATACCAGCATTGCATAAAACAATTTAAAAACATACAGAGGCAAACTTCTAGAAGTTAGGGCCCATTACCTGCACTGAGTTTGTCTCAGGTGTGTGAAATGTACGACTGTCCTGGATATTAATTTTTTCCACATCTGGCCATTTAGTACTCAGAGCTCTTATGGTTTTGGGGTGAAGATCTGTGGGAGCTTGGATAAATCTGTTGTCCCTTTAAGCTCCGGGGAGCTCTCCTGTAAATAATTTGATGGAAGGGAGACTGTGACAGAGGTTGTACTTACTTCCTCAGATCTAGACGAGAAAAATTTTAGGGATTTTTGCTTTCAAAAAGCTTGACAGAATATTTGAAGAATTATTTCTCTACATGAATAGAGAGTATCTTAGCTCTGTGCATAGACTATTTAATTCTGATCACATTCGTCTTGGTGTTTCTGAGGTATGTGCTAAATATTTTAGATCAATTATAGAGGTTAATTATGCAGATAAGCATGGGCCAGCTCAGTTATGGTAAGTTCAGATATGAAAAACATGCAATGCCAGTGATTGCTTATTGTTGCCATTTCCACTAAGATCATAACAGTGATACTTTCCATCTGGTTGCCATGGAAGAGGAATAGTTTTGTTTTGCTCTGTTTTTGTTTGGTTGGTTGGTTGGTTTTTAATTGCGTTTATGTGCTATATTTTAATTAATACAGTGTGACTTGTAGTTTGTCTTTGGGGGTAGGATGTAGCATAAATTTAGGGTTTTATTCAATTTATTTTATTTTACTTTACTGAAATCATTACTCTTAACAATTATTTATTCTTACAGGGAGATGTGAATGTGGCCAATGCACTTGTTTCCCTCCAGGAGACAACAGAGTTCATGGCAAAAACTGTGAATGTGATGATCGACAGTGTGAAAATGCAGATGGAGATGTCTGTGGGGGTATGTGTTCACTTAATATCACATAATATAACATAGCATAATTTAACAACATAACAGAACTAAATCTTGACAGTATATAGCTTTCTGTTCCCCTTGATTTTATAGTGTAATGTCACTATAGGCAATTTACATCATTGATTAATAATAAGATGGCAGATTTTTGTAAGAAACAAGTGCCAGAAGTACTGAATATGTTAGAGAATATTTATTTTAAGACTTCAGGAATGTTAGCACATAAATGAAAGTACTGTAGTGTATCCTAAATTCCATCAGTGTTCCTTAGAGAAGAATACAAGCACTTAAACAAAAACCTAAAACATTAGGTAACTTTACGTTGTATTTAGTACGACTGATGTTTTATTGAGGGTGTTGTAATAAACCCAAAGGTACTAATGACCAGAAAAACTTTTAAATATTTCATATTCACTGACAGTGATTTGCCTGTTTCTTAAAAAAGTAGCAAAATATGTTATGAAAGAATCTAAAATGCTTGCGAGACAGTGTCATAGTAATTGTAGATGCAGATGGTTTATTTTAGTGTTGACAGTGAAAACCTTACCTTGTGATATTTCAGTAAAGTATGTTGGTGTTTAGCAGTATTTCAAGGTAGTTTGGGATATGTAAGTGCATGTATACCAGAAGGCATTTTATAAGCAGGTGAATAATATTTACCCTAAATGCTCTCTTTCTAGATTTTATTTGCTTTACTTTTAAAATGACTCTTTGATTCTAAATATTAAAAAGTTGTTGGTATGAACAATGGCACATTGTATTGTATTCCTTATTTCTATATAAGAAAAAGAATGTATTGCTTCATGATCCTCATGTACATAAAAAATTCTGACTACAGGGGATATTTCTTCAAGGTGTCTGCCATGCAGAATATTGACATATATAGAAAATATTGGTTTGAATGTCTAACCAGCCATAAAAATTGTTTACAGCATTCAGAGTAATTCAATAATATAAATGTGTAGAAAAAGAATAATTTGAAATTTAATTTTGTGTAAAAGGCATAAAAGCACTGAAAAGCACTGAAAATCTGTTTCATATTTGTTAGAAATTAAATAGTTGGGAAACAATATTCATCATCATCCGTGCTAAAAATATCTGTTTATATCACTCATGTTTTACATTATTACATCTCACTCTCTTTCTTTTGGGTTTGTCCATGCTTCCATCTTAGCCTGAACTTCCTGAAATGTCTTGCTGAACTTCTTATTCTTTCCTCTTTCCTTGTCCTCTTCTCATTGCTATTTTTCTACCACTGTTGCTGCCTAGGCAATCACAGTAAGGACGTAAGCCCTTGCTGGTAAATCTGTCTTTGGAGCATTATGAGCTGGACTGTATGGGGTCTGACAGTGAGCACTGAGTGCCTATAAGCACAGAGAAGGAAGACCAGTGTTTTCAGATTAAATACATGCTGAAATGAGAAATGTGAATGACAACCTAAATGATTTGAATAAGAATTGTTACTGGCCTCCTCCAACCAGCAGAGACTGATTAATAGCTTGCTTTCCAGACCAGCTGTCCATGCAACGACAGAAAGACATGAGGCGAAAGCTGTGATAAATGAGGGTACAACTGAATGAGACCCTATGGCCATGTTTCTGCATGATTGTAGTGAGTCATTCGCTTAAAAATTCAGCTGTCCATCAGTGCAGTACCAAGAATAGAGACTTAATGTCTCCACAAAGACAGAGGTTGCAGGAGGACCCGGCATAGATTTCACAGCACTCTGCTATTAGAAATTGATTCCTATAATTAAGGAATCACAGAATAGTTTGGGTTGAAGGGGACCTTTAAAGATCATCTAGTCCAACCACCCCTGACATGGACAGGAAACATTTCACAAGACCAGGCTGCTCAGAGTCCCATCCAACCTGGCCTTGATCATTTTCAGGGATGGGGAATCCACATCTCTTGGCAACTTGTTGCAAGTCTCAACACCCTAATCATAAAAAAATCTCTTCCTTATGTCTGAGCTAAACCCACTATTTTTCAGTTTAAAACCATTATCCCTTGTTCTGTCACTACAGACATTGGTAAAAAATCTCTCCCTGTCTTTCTTATACTCCCCCTTTAAAACATTGAAAGGCCACAGTAAGGTCTCCCCAGAGCCTTCTCTTCTTCAGGCTAAACTATCTCAATGCTCTCTGCCATTCCTCATAAGAGGGGTGCTCCATCCCTCTGACCATTTTTGGGGACCTGCTCTGGACCGGCTCCAACAGATTCATGTCTTTCTTGTACTAGCGACTCCAGAGCTGGACACAGTACTCCAGGTGGGGTCTTGCCAGAGTGGAATGGAGGGGGAGACTCACCTTCCTTGACCTGCTTTCCTGGTCTTTCCTTCATGCTCCACTTCCTTTGTCTGTGCCTCTGTACAGAGACTTAACGTGCTAAGACTGGAAGAGATGTCTCATGCAGCTCTTTTGAGATAGATATGTTCTACCTAATGGCCCATTCCCTACTGTTGAGGTTTTTTGATTATGTAAGATTTTCCCAGGTATACTGCAGTGTTGATCCACAGAAGTATTTAACATCACATTTCCTTTGGCTTTACTTGGTTCGAGTCTTTCATGTGCAAGTTAAGTGGTTTTGGTGCACACACACGACCAGAGAATCACAGTTTTGTCAGCACAAGTTCTTGGCAAGGCTGTGTCACTTTTTTGCACCAGGCTTGATATTTACTTGTCCTGTATCCTGGTGAGACATATTTCTTGCTGCCCTCTGAGGCTGTGCTGCTTGCTGCAGATGTGTCCTGAGATTTCAAGTGATATTTGTTTTCTTTCTGTGTCCAGCCAAGTTTTCCAGTGATTTCATCATTGTCTGCTCCACAACATGGGGTCGACTGTTGTCCATTACAATTTTTTTCTCTGTCAGGGTTGAGGGCAGGCAGACAACAAGAGCTCAGAACAACAGTAAAGATCAATTTGAAATGGATTTGATAATGCTCTTAACTCCATTCACTTCGATTTGTTCTCTGGACGATTATTGGCCTAGCTATGAGATCTTGTCACAGCCGAGTAGCAGCCATTGAAAGAATGAAACAAAACCTTTGGGGTCCTCTGCATACTAAAAGTTCCTGTAGAATTATGCTGATTAGAAACTCTGCAATAAGGCTAAACCCAACAAAAATTGTAAAAAGTTGGTTGAAACTAGGATCGCTAGCAAAGGTTTAAACTTGTAACAGGTAACTCATAACAAGACTCTTACTTGTTTCTATGGATGCACACATTTTGTATTATATCAGCATATCATTCTGTGCTTCAAATAGTGGGCCACCTATTAGAACATTAGCTTTGATAAGATCATTTAATGTTTATTCACAGGTGTCTGCACTGTCCTCAACACTAAGAAACAACTAACACTGATCATTCCAGTAAACCAGTTATTTGACTGATGACAGTGGAATACTTTAAGTCTGATTTCTTTATTTACAAGTGAGCAAATTCCGCTTTGATGACTTTTTTACTAATTGTTTTGGCCACAGCACATCAAAATACAATCCTCACTAAAATACAATCCTAACACTGTAGGGAATCCAGCTGTGTCATGTCATATCGAAGAGTAAGTGCAGATTATCTTTTTTGTTTGTTTATACCAACGCCTTTTGGTAAAAGGCATTAGTTATCATTAGTTTGAAATTCTGGTTATACTATAAAGGCTTATAGAAGCTGGAGGAGTTGACTTATTCTTGGAGCAAATGCTGAGGTAATTCATATTTCCCTCCTTACTCAGATTTACCTTCACACATCTCTTTTCTCTGAAAAAACAGTGCAGCAAAAACTCTGCTTGAGACTTTATGGGAGGGAAAGCTAGTATTTTTTAGGAAATCCGCAAGTAAATTAATTTTCACCACTCAGACACATCCTTTCATTGATTTCATTCATTCGTGTTCTCATGCCCAAATACATGCATCAAAATGTCTGCATTTAATAGTGTGGTCAGGATTCCTTGTATGTGACACAGAGCGTGGACAAGGGATGCCACTCATCAAGTTCTTGGTAGGTCTTTTTTTCTTCTTGGCTGACAATAACAAACTGGTCTTTAAATACATCTTTCGTATATTTAGGACCCAAAAGTTAGGGTAATCCTTTTGAGTCACAGTTTTGCTTACTTTTATCTCTGTAAACTTCAGGCAAGTCTGGTGCCTGTTGTCTGTTCTTCCTGATTTTTGACATTCTTAGGACAGTGCTGTTCTTGTTGGAGTTATGAGGAAAGGAATCACACAAGTTATGTACTGCGTCTGCACTGACATCTTTTGTTGTTGGGCACACAGTCTTCTGCCAACAAATCGTCATGACATTAATCATATAATTGTTTTATGAGAGTGGAGACCTTCTGATTTTGACAAAATATTGCATTCCTTAGTTTACTCCTGTGAATGTGTTGTTGGTTATCAATGTAGGTCATGCATTTGACCTCATTCTGGTGTTTCTTCTCGTGCTTTCTTACACGTTTCCATCCATATAACATTTGCACCAGTATTAAGATTTCCAGTGTTAGTCTCTATGAGTTGCCAGACAACAAGGGAAAATCTGGAGTTTATAAGGCATACATATACCTTAAGCCACAGTTCCCAGCTTTCTGATGATTTAAACTTTTAAAACTGAGACAGAAACTTCCATATCACATTCTTATAATTAGTGATAGATTCTAGGATTGCACAGTCATCACCAGGATATACAATGGTAAAACTCCCTCTCAAAAGTCTGGTATAAGTTGCCCCTAATTGCCATGTTCCTTTGAATATAAAATTTTCATTACTATCCAGCCAGGCTAAATAATTGGATTCAGAGGAAGTACTGCCTTTTTTTCTTTTTTTGGAATATAAGATATACAACAGAAAATGTAAAATTCTTTTTTTTTAATGAAAGTCCATACTGCAGAAATCATGAATGTCATTTATTTTTGTCATCTGTTCAGTGAAGCTGAAGCATGATATTTTCAGATAACATGTTCTTATGAGGACCAGTAAGAACATAACCATAGAAATGAGAGAGCTGTGATTAATTATATGCTTCGTTAAGCAAAGCTAAATATGGTACAGTTGCTGTCAGACAATTTCTTCGTTTCTTGTACTAATGTTGATCCACAGAAACAGAAGTATATAAGACATTTGTGGAACTCTCTAATATATGTAGAAACCAAATTAGGAAAGAAAAATAATACCTGTCTATCTCCCAGACAAAGACAGGTTTTGGCACTGACTGGTCTGAGAATTCAGAAATATGATTCCTGATTCTACCATGGATTCTCTGACTGTATGGCATATAATTTCAAAGTCTTCAGCCACCTAAATTAAAGCACCTTTTATAATCTGTGATTTCCAAGACTAGCTTTGCCTGACCCCAGCTTGGCTGCACAAGGACACAGGGGTGCCTGCCTGGCTGCTGCCATCGTGAGGATGTCCTTGGTGCCTTAGGGCTTGTCCAATGGCACTGGGCATCTGAATTGAACTTCTAATTTCTCTGAGGCTCCAGCCGTGTTAAAATAAGAGTCTATATCCTACCCAACAAGTCTTTCATCTGTTCTATAGAAAAGTCTTTAGAGGAGCAACCATATTCTTTTGACTGTGGCATCTGAAGAACATATAATCGTTAGAGAATTCAGTATATATACTATATATAGACAGTGAAGCTACTAGATAGATATACTCTCTCTATATATATATTACTTAATAGAGAATTTTTATGATGGTATTTGTTATTGAAAAATACAATTTATTCTCCTGCGGGAAAAAAACCCAAAACAAACAGAAAACCAAACCAACAGTTCAAACACATGTTTACTGAGTAAAACTGGTGCTAACAAAAGTGAAAATGATGGTATTAAACAGTGGAGAACTCCTAGTCTAACTGGAATAAAACTGATGTGAATTAGGGTTTTATTTTGACAATACTAAGAGGAGAGTTAATGATTCAGTGCATGTGTCCTTGTGTTTAACTGCTTCATCGTAGCTCTGAGGCACATCCAGGGGCAGCAACAGATAAATTTGAAAGGAAAAGTAGATATTAGATACAAGAGTGACTACTGTAGCTAGTAAATGTATTAATGGCATTGCACAGCCTGTATTAAATTAAATTAATTTTAATTTTTCTAACGTTTCTTTTAAATGCACTACAGATTTCTGTCCTGGTCACCCATACATTTGTGTAGGTGTCTGAAAAGTCAACACTTTACATAGGTACACAGAGAACTTAGTTTGTTTAGCTTTTCAGATAGCATAAAATGTGATTCAGGTTTGCAAAAAGCATTTTAATTTAATCTTTCTGCTCAAATGAGCAGTAAAGGAATTGCTAGTACATTAACATTTAAGTTGATTAATGAATATTGATTTTGTGAATCCAAAATAATAGATATTAATTTTGTGAATCCAAAAGGGGCTTTTCTGTTGAACCTCTTCTATTAGGCTATAAATAGCCATATCACTGTTCCCATGCTTCCCCTATGTTGAAGTCTGTGCACTGTGTCTCTGAGCAGGCCATGCTCTCAGAACCCCTAAATCCTGTGTAGCCCACGCCAACATCACTTGAAAGTTTGTTCCAATAGTCATCACCCTTGTTTGAAATGCTGGTTCATTTCTTAAATGGTTTTGTTTTTATCAGGTTTTCTCTCTTGCTTTGTCTTTCTCTGGTAGTTTGAGAATACCCTTTCTGATACCCTTTGAATTCCTTGGAATTTTTTAGTACCGTTCCAAGTCTTTCAAAAATCTCTTCGAACATGGATATCACAGACTTGCAGGACTTCACCGCCATCTCACCAATGCTCCAATTTTGTTCCTGTTCTTCTCCAGATAGGTAGATGTGAAGATGACATTAGCCCTTTTTGCTGCAGAGTTTCACTTGAAGGTGTTACTGAACTGCCTGATTGTTGTGTTACTCAAACTGAAGCCACAGTCCACCTTTATTAGACTCAGACAAGACTAGCTGACCTACTTTGGAAATACAATAGACAGTCAGTATTTTGCTTCACATTTATATTAGGCTTCTCCAGCTGCAGTTCTCACAACTTCTCACAACTGTTCCTGTCTTCTGGTATTCAAGAAAAACTAAAAACTAAAAATCAGTGTTCTAATAATGTTTTTAGTAACTTGTTTAGCATATTTTGGTAGGGTAATGAAACCTGCTCGTTTAGAAATATTTCTCCCAGATATATGTGGTTTAATATTCTCTTCTGTTAATAATATAATGGAAAGTCCTGTGATTTAAAAGAAAAAATAAAAATGGAAATCCTGGTTCTATTTAAATACTGAGAGAAATATTTGTTTCATTTTCTGTGGCGTTCTATATCAGGGATCCTGTGTTATGCTGCAATTTTTCATATTCTTAGTACACTTTTAAGACCTTTTATTTTTCATCCGGTTAAAATACGTTATATTATATTAATTTGAGAAACTTCTGTTTCTGAGGTGCCAAATTTTGCTTGCATCTGACTTCAATTTGCCCTTCAGGAATATCATCTGGTTGTAATAGTTAGTCTGTAAATAAGGACCAGCTTCCTCTGTAATGATTACTTCACTTTTTTCATTGTGCTGGTGCTCCCATGTAGTTGTGCCTTTTGTATTACAAAATGATCGTGCAGTTTTTTGGGGAACACCGACACCAGCTGCATGAGTAGTCCTAAACTGAAATTTCCCACAACACAATTTCAATTCCAAGCATGGCAAGAAATAATTCATCCTGGTGTCCAGTTTGGTTCAGGTTGATTTGTGTTATAATGGGCCACTGCTATTAATATGTCACAGCTTGCTTTTTTTGCTGAATTCATATTTCACATTTAAATCTTGTGGTTATTTGAGTTATAATTCTAAATAAAATGGTAGTGTATTTGACACCATCTTTCTGTCCTTTGCCTCTCCCCATCAAAGCCTTTATTCTTTGAGAATTAATTTTTAAAATATTGTTGATTATTTAAAGGATCATTCACATAGATTTTTATGAATGAGCATTTTCAATGCAATTTGTTTGTGATTTTAACTGTTTTATGTTAGGTCTGAAATCTTGATAGACCAACATTTCCCAGTAAATATGCTTAATTTGAATATTTAGGGGTAAAGAAAAATCTCTAATTGAAGAAGTCCAGCTGAAATGAATTGCTTAACATGATAAAATACTCATTTAACTATTCAGATTGCCCCTTTGTTCTGTGATTTGCAAGGAAAATATTCACAACTAGACCATGTAAAGCAGTTTTTCTCAGGCTACCAAACACGTGAGATAGCTTAAAATTAACAAGCACTGGGCTGAACACTTGTACACTTGCCACCCCAATAGATGAGGCATCCAAAAAGCTGCAGCTGCCCAAGCTGGTGTCAGCTAGAAACAAATATTATTTTTGTAAAATGGATTATTTGAGACAAAAGAATCCTTTATGTTTTGAGGATTTATATGGCATAAAGGAGGAGAGAAATGGTCATTACAGAAAAATGCAAGTCAAATTCTATGTGGTAAACTGCAAGCTTTGTTTGCTGCAAATTTATAGATTATTCATTACCTTTTTATTTGACTTGTGTAAAGGCTTTACAGACATGATCAGTCCCTTCATTCATAACACATAATGGCTACAAGAAAAATGCCTTAAAATTATTTTCTCAGAGAAATTGCCATGGATTTCTTACTATTCACTGCTGAAATGAGTACAAGGGTTTGTATCTTCACAAATAATTTTCTGGCAGTGACATCCAGTTGTATATTTTGCTCTTAATTGGTTGAGCTAATCTGAATTCTAATCTTTATGTAATTAATTAAAAATAAATAAGGTAGATAAAAATGCTCTGACAGAAGCTTGATTTTAGTTAGTTAATATAGATAATTGCATGACATCTATTTGGAAGGAGCACGTGGGGAAGTATTTCTGCTTGGTTTTTGCCTCTCGTATTTTGAGTTGTCATATAGTTGTTCTTGTTTCCCAGTCTAGTACAGAAATTCAAGTAGCATCAAGCTTCTATTGTTGCTAGTTATCAATTTTTAGAAGCGTGTAGAAATACTGTCATAATAAGACTGTGTCATTGTTACTGAGCCTTTAAAGGTGTATAGATAATATGATAAAAAAACCCCAAAGATCAATACAGAGTCTGAGATACAAAAGTTGTTTTGAACTTTTAGATGCTGGAAATGACAGCTCCAAGACCTTGGAGCTACCAGTATTTTTGTAACTAGAATTTGTAAAGTATTTGACTATCAGTAAACCTGAATGAATTCCACTTACAGCAAACTACCAGGTTTGTCTCTCCTCTGGGCTTCTACCAGTGCTGCCTCTCAGTTTACAATATCAAGTCACACTGGAGGCTCATAGGAAGTCCACTAATTAGAAAAACAAAATTGCTGGTTTGCTTCCCTGCATCCTATGGCTCAGTGCTTTCCCAGATACTCCTACTGCTTGTTCCCTTCTTCCCAGCCCGTGCTCCCAAATTATCTCAGTCCCTTCATTTCTACTCCCTTGCCCTACACAGCAGGTAGGATAGGACAAAAGTCACTGGTATGTATAATTTCCTTCCCAGATTAGCTAAGGAATTATTGTCTCTGATGCAGAAATATTATTCAAAACTGAAAAATGTAATTCTGGCTGGGAGAATTCTGGACACTTCTTACTTCTTTTTTTTTTTTTCTGTTCTCCATTCCTATATTCTTGGCTGTATTTGTTGTCACTTTTCCCTTCTTCCTGGCCAAATTTTCTACTCAGTTTACAATTCAACATATTTTAATTATTTTATTAATATTTTAAAAAATAATTCTTTAAAAATTCTATTTTATTATCCCTGCTCTCTTTCTTTAAAGTGTGAATCGTGGCTTCTAGAGTCTATTTTTCTTCCAGGTNCTTTTTTTTTTTTTCTGTTCTCCATTCCTATATTCTTGGCTGTATTTGTTGTCACTTTTCCCTTCTTCCTGGCCAAATTTTCTACTCAGTTTACAATTCAACATATTTTAATTATTTTATTAATATTTTAAAAAATAATTCTTTAAAAATTCTATTTTATTATCCCTGCTCTCTTTCTTTAAAGTGTGAATCGTGGCTTCTAGAGTCTATTTTTCTTCCAGGTTCTAGGGTTTCTTTGACCTTTCCCAGTGTTGTTTTCTGCGCACCACTAGGGCACCCTGTTAAACACAAGAATGAGAGAACTGGAGAAGGCCATCCTGCTGGGAAGCTGTGCTGTCCACCCATCTGTCTGTCCATCCCATAGCATGCCCTTCGTACTGAAGAGGTCTGGAGCTGTGACCACAGTCACTGGTTTCTGCTTGCCTTGCTCATAACCAACCCTGGTGTCGTTACAGGCCATGGTGTCTGCTCATGTGGCCGATGCATTTGCCAGGATGGGTGGTTTGGAAAGTTGTGCCAGCACTCAAGGAAGTGCAACATGACGGAGGAGGAGAGCAGAAGTCTCTGCGAGTCAGCGGATGGCATATTGTGCTCCGGGAAGGGTAAGATCTGGCAGCTGAGCTACCCTATGTCAGTGCCTGCCAGAGGAAAATATTCACATTCTGGAAGACTAAAGTGCATGGCAGGGGGTTGTTGTTGTTTAGTAACCCTTTCTTTCAAAGGCACTCGTTATTAAGAGGATGTTATATTTGGCTCAGTAATGCACTTACATCCATTTTGTCAGACACCCACCCCTGCTGTACACATTCAGCAGTGCTGCTCTCCTATGCAATTTGTTAGTAGCATATAATTTCCTGTATGTGTTTAGCTGAAGGTCTGTGTGGAACAGCTGTACATTATAAATTGTTAGTGCTCCTTCCATTTTGGGGGAAAAGGGCACTACCCACAGTAACACACTAGTGGGCAAGATGACAAATATAATATATTGGACAACAGTAAGTGGAGGAGAGTGTTTAAAAGCAGGATTTGGTATTCTTAATCACTCTGCTCCCCAACACAGCTGCAAAGGAAAAGTAGATGTCTGCAACCCCCACAAATGAATCCTACAAACTTTCTCATTTACTAATTTTCATTCAGATGGTTGCATCAGCTTCAGTTCTAAAAAATTGCCACAGGGAAGAATAAAAGTTAGAAAATCTTGATAATTATCTGAAATTATTCTCTGAGGTTCTTACCTTGCAGTCTTTCCGGCTAGGAAATTGCATTAATGGAAAGAGGGCTTTTTAGCTCCCCCATAGTGCAAATTGCCTATTTTTGTATATAATACGTCTGAAGGAGAATAGACAAAAAAGAGACTGGTTGGAGGCTGGAATGCACTCAATCCAGGCTCTATGTGCCATTTCCTATATTTGTATGTCCCTTGCATAGACAGGAAAGAAATCTGCCAGCTGGAAAAAACAGTTAGGAACCTTCTACATCAGGCAGATATCCAGTTTTCCCTTTGGTAACTTTTATTTCAGTGCAAAGGAAATTTAAATGGGGTTTCCAGCCCAGCCTTCATCCATCTGTATTATCACATATCAGAATTCTCCCCTATTGCACCATTTTATTTTATTTGGGTTTTTTTCGCCCTCAGTTGATGCAATGTCATAAAAAATGAGAAAGTTGCACTGTTTCTCTATTTTTTCCAGATGAGACTATCTTTAAATTAGTATATGTGTAAGAGGATGGTGAGTTACTGGAGAAATAGAAATTACTCTGTTTTACTGCAGAAGTGAACTTTTTTTCCTCTTAATGTATGCCTCACTGAGATTTTTTATATAAACCATGAAGGTAAGGGAATATGCTTGGTATCAATAAAATGCACTGTGTAAGAGTCTATATAAATATAAACATGAAAAATTATGTTGATTTTTAAAATATTTGTATTATCTGCTACCTTTTTCTAAGGATGGCTGAGAGCCATTTATTCCAGCCTGTGGGTCTTACTGTGGGAACAATTAGCTTTGAATATGTGTCTCAAGGGTACAATTTACTTTGAGGCTTTGGGAGCAGATAATCCATCAGGAATTTGCAGACATACCAAGGACTTTTCCCTCTGTTGGCTATGCCACCAGGGCATGGTTTGGGATTACTGATGTAATCTGTAGCAGCCTGAAAGGTGCTCTAGATTGTAATCAGCGGCAGACAGGTCGTGCTTTTAAACATGACTGCATGAATGGAGGTTCCAAAGGCCCAGATTTTCTAGGCAGTAGCTCTTTGAACAGCCTTTACTTCCTGTGGGAATTACTTCCTATGACAGGCTCTTCTCAGTGGTGCCAAGCAGTAAAATGAGAGGCAACAGGCAGAAGATAATGCACGGGAAGTTCCACCTGAATATCAGGAAGGACTTCTTACTGTGTGGGTGACTGAGCACTGGAACAGACTGACCAGAGAGGCTGTGGAGCCTCCCTCACTGGAGATATTCAAGAACTGTCTGGAGGCAATCCTGCTTGATGTGCTCTAGGAAGACCCTGCTTCAGCAGGGAGGTTGGATCAGATGACCCCACTGTTGTCCTTTCTAACCTTACCCATTCTGTGATTCTGTGAC
>VWZT01013955.1:80782-92545 GCA_013397055.1 Pachycephala philippinensis | reverse complement strand
TTTTTTTTTTTTTTATTTAAGTTTCTTTGGCCTCTGAACACAGATTAACTTCCACTGCCATGGAAGGTTGCCCTGAGGACAGTCAATATAAAAAAGCTGTGTCAAATTAGATGCGATAGCAGCTTTGTTGTAGGAACAGCAATTCACATGTAAGTGCCTGTCCCAGCAGAGACATTACCTCCATAAGATATCTTCAGTGGTGTGTGGTCAGTAAACATCCAAGAAAGCCACTATCTCCTGCTCTTCTCTGAGCAGGATGGGGATCACAGGCAAAGGCAGTCTAATTAGTCTTATAACTTTTGTTGTTATATTTTTCGGGTTTTTTTTCTTTCTTTTTTTGGTGGTGGGTTTGGGGTTTTTTTTGGCATACCTATTCTTGATCCTAAGAGATGTATCTGGAAATCACATCTTACTGGATACTCATAGTTTAAAACACTGTTCATAGCTAGTGAAGCCCTACCCAGGAACCAAAATGGCAAATTGTTCTTTCTGATTCATTACAGTGAGAAGAAAATAATGACTACTGGTCAAATAAAAGGGAATTTCAACCCTGTGCACTAATGGTGGTTATTCCATTTTTGTTGGAAACCTAGCCAGGATATGCAAGTGCTATAATGGACTGAGAATAGCTTGAGTTTCTGTATGTAGGTTTTAACAGACTGTGAGGAGTCCTGGTTTTCAGCAGATAACTGCTGAACATTATCAGAAAATTGCACTCTGCTAATATAAGCAAAGTTGGGCATCCACATTCCGAGGCTGTTTTCAGAATCTTGGCTTGCTGACTGTGCCACCTGTAGCAAAAGCTCTTCCCAAGGAAAACAGCAACACCCACCATGCTGCTGCCTCCCTGGCAGTAAAGATAGGGTTGTACATGGCGACAGTAACGGTGCAGGATGTGGGCAAGGTAATGAGCCAAATCCCATCTGAGAGGATCTGGCTGAGATCCCAGGAAACACCCTGCAACTCATTAGACTCAATTAAACTGAGGAGCGTCCCAGAGCAGCATGCCGTGTTCAGGGAAAAGACTCGATGCATTCATTTCCCTAACAGATTTTGTATTTTGGAGCCTTATCTTCCTTGGTTGACTTGGTGTTAAATTTGCTGTATCTTCTGCAAAACAGTTTTAAACGACGTGGGCATCCCTCAGTAGCAGCATCAGTGCTTGCTTATGCAGAATCACTTCGGGCTTCTTACAGTGTAATACTCTTAATAACTGCTTTAATTTCATTAAAATGCTCACACTATTCCTCATTATTTTTAGATGTCAGTACCTTGCAGTTTGTATAAACAGAGGTATTTGGTTTAAATTACCCTCAAGTATGTCTTAGTGTATCTCTTATAGAGCAACCTTGTGATATGTGTGCTATCCTCCACTGCCTCTTTATACAACGGCATTTTTGATCCTTGTAGGGAATGTCAATATTTTCCATGCCAGTGGCCCAGTAAGCAATACTCAGAACTCACAGAATAAGTAGATGCTTAATCAAATACTTCCATCCTCAAATGTTCTAATCACTAGCTCTTCCTGAATTTATTTACATGTTCCATATGTTACAAGTTAAAGCATTTCCCTAAAATTAGGCAATGAGTTAATTTTTGTGAATTTAAAATAAGCATTAAATTACATATGTAATTAAAAATTAGATACTCTGCTGAGGCTGTTCTGAAGTTTTCAAGAATTAAGCTTCAGTATTTATGGGAAAAGCAATGGAAAATTGGTTGATATCAACTGACGCAAACTTTTTTCTTTAAGAATATTAGGATTATTACTATGGATTTTATTCACAGGTCACTGAAAGAACTGGAAGGATGGAAAAGCATAATTTTATAGGCTTTGGCTCAGGCCCTGTCAAGTAACCCATGAATTCTGTATAGGTTATATTCTGACATAACCAAGCTTCCTTCTATATATTTTTTCTTTAATAATGCATTAAACACATTGGTGACTTTTTAATATAATCATCCTGGAAATATTGCAGGAGGCTAGGATTTTCAAGTGCATTTAAACTCATTTATAAGCATCTTCTGTAAAAGGTCAACTGCTTCTTTGGTGATATTTTTTCTTTAACTCCACCTCTCATAGTTGAAAATTTTGCATGTATTCTTTGCCATAATTTTTTGGGGGTTTATTTTATTTTATTTTATTTTTTTAACATTGATTTCTGCTGTAACCCCTTCTTAGGGCTTGATCCACAAAAGGATTTTTGCTTAGCAGTTACTAAGATCCCCACCTCGGTGTTTACATGTCTGAAATCGCTATAGGGCCAGGCAGCTGAAGATGGGATCTGTAAAAGCCAAGTCTCCTAAGCCAAGTGTTGGAATCATTAGGAGGAATTACTGTCTCCTTGTGGCATTTCTAGTTGCAGAAAAGCTTCTCTCACACACTTCTCAGGCTTTAGGCTTCCCACATGACTGTCTGGGGGCACTTTTCAATTTCCAGGATTCAGAGCCATGAACCTTCTCCTGAGGGTAAGGATGTCTCAGAGTCTTAATGGGAGGTTTCTGGTACTCCATGGGTTATGGCGTCACCTGAATCTGACCATAGAGTCCCTCTTTTGCCTGTGAGCATGTGGCCTGACATCCTTGAGGAGAAGGAGAGCAGCATGTGCCAACCAGGGGCATTAGGGCACACTGCAGGAATGAGCCAGTTGCTGAGCCGCCGTTATGTGCACAAACTCTTTCTGACCTAGAGCAAACAGGCAGTAATTCCATGGGAGGTGGAGAAGCTTCATTTGGGGTGATGAGGATTTTGGGGGTCTACAGATGTTAGTCTTGGGCACTGCTGGTCTTTTGTGAACTCACCCCTAAAAGCTTTAGATGAGGAGGACTATTTTCTTCCTGGGTGTGATTTTATTGCCTTCAGTAACAATGGGTCAGGGACAATTTGAGCTTTGCTAGTAAAAAACATGAAGTTACTGGGAAGAGAAGCCCTGATTGTAAGTCTCTGAAACCAAAAGAAAGCTTGAAAATGTGAGTCCTGATTAAGTGAAATAGCAGGATCAAAGCATTAGTAGTAACATCTCACCATACTCTAGCTCATGCCAAAAGAATCCTTTCATTCAAAAGGCTTTTAGCTTGATTATTTTCTTTTATGCAACAGCCTCTTAGACAGCAATTTTGTGCACATGCACATTTGCGTGTGTGTGCACATGTGTGACTTGGGTTGTTATTTTCTAGCCTGAATGTGCCAGTACTCTTTGACTGTGAGTAATAATTTTTGTGATTTCAGGTTCCTGCCACTGTGGAAAGTGCATCTGTTCACCCCAGGAATGGTACATTTCGGGTGATTTCTGTGAATGCGATGACAGAGACTGTGACAAACACGATGGTCTCATTTGCACAGGTGCAGTACAGGCTAACACTTAATTGCTTCAGGAAACAAACTGAGTTGATGAGAATTATGTTAGACAAAGCTCAGCTTCTTCTTTTCCCACTGACAGAGCAAGCGCATTTGCTGGTTATTCAAACCTGCTATAATTGTTTCTTCATGCAGCGCCATGATCAACTTAAGGTTTCAAAACAGCAGTTAAAAGCCTGAGTATGAATTTAAATAAGTAAGCCAGCTATGGAACCCATCAACAATTCTCACTCTAATAGACTACAAGTTACTGTTTTTTGGAAAAGGACACAGTGTCAGCATTACAATTATTAGTTTCCTTAGCCTTTGTTCTTTTACTGGACATTCCATGTGTGTAATGCATTTAAGTCACAGACAAAATTCACTTGTCTGATGATCCCTGGTGGGTTAGGGGCATAGTTGTGGGTTAACAGAGCTTCCTAGCAATCAGATAATTGTCGGTGGGAGGCTGGAATACCTGGTAGCTTTTCTTATGAAGTGATGGTAAATGATTCAAGCAGCTTCACCTTAACATTGTCTGAATATGCAGGTGGCAGATGTCGATAGAAATGGGCAGGCTGCCAACAAACCCTCATGACAAACATAGTGACAAGAAGCAGCATGGGAATTGCTAAATTAACTCACTGGCTGCTTCCTGTTACAAATCTTAATTTTAGAAAATCTTTGCTGAGCAATTATTAGATGTGGAAGCACTCTGCAAGCCGACTAGAGTGAGAGTGGGAAGGCTGACACTAGTAAATCGTGTCTTCCAGCTAGCCCTGTTCACAAGGGTCATTTTCTGGAGGCAAGTAGCCAGTATAGCAGCAACAGGAGCCTTATCTGCAGCTCTAATGGCTAATCATGGATCTTCATAAAGTCAGAAGGAAGAGGAGTTTACATAGGTACAAAGGCTGTAGAGGTCTCAAGCTCAGCATCTGAGAGTCATAAAAAATATTTAAATAAAGTTAATATATGGGTCTCAGTAGTAAATGTTTTCCTGCTTCAAAATAGGGCCAAGACATTTTTCACTTAATAGAGAGTTTGAGATAGGATTTATTTGTATAGAACTTCTGAGATTTTGGGTTTAAAGTTTTTAATGTTCAAAGTCATGGTTTTATTGCTATTCTGTTGGTAGCTTTTAATGACTTTTTCTTTATGAATAATAGTTAAAAGTAATATTGTTTTTCTTTGTACTTGGAGGCACAGTGTGAACACTTAAGCCTCACCAGCTGGGTACAAACACTGGTGTACACAATTACACTACACCATAGACAGTTACAATATTTGCAATACTGCTGATGGAATTATTGAGAACATGCTATTAATGCCTTGTAAGTATAGGTGTGGAGTGGCTTCTTAATGCAGTGGTACAGTAATTGCTTCCTTCCAAAGGAAGAAGGGGTAGGGGAGCAATAAAGGAACAATGCAACTACTTTAGCATAGCTTTTTACTTTCCATAAAACACATTTTAATGTAGTACATTTCAATTATGATAATTACTCTTCATTCATTCTATTCTAGGTAATGGTGTTTGTAACTGTGGAAACTGTGAGTGCTGGGAAGGATGGAATGGAAATGCTTGTGAAATCTGGCTGGGGAGAGAATACCCTTAATGAAGGACGTCAAAGATTGAGGAGTTTTTTTTTGTTTGTTTTTCTTTAGGCTGCTAGGACATTTAATTTCAGAAGTGTCTGGGTGTGGGTGTGCATGAATGCACACGTACATGGTTGTAAATACATTAGAACACATTTGAGTATCTGCTCCTTAAAGAAATGCATCAGAAAACTAAACAAGTGAGCAGGACAGCCCAAGCTCTAGAGGGTGAAGTCATAAAATACTGGCCCTATGGAACTTCTCCAGAGTTTTTTTGTAAATTCAGTGGAACGGGTATCATACCTATAATGACTATTTCTTTGAGCAACCTTAGGCAAAGGCATAAGAAAAACCTTTTTTTAACATTATTTACTTGGTTGTCACATCTCCTTATCAGTATGCAACAATACACCTGTAGAAGAGTAGCACTAGTTGAATATTTGTCCAATAATTAGTTTGATTTGTTTTATGGTGTTTGAAAAATACATTATTTGGTCCTTTTTTTTTCTTTCCAACAATCCTGATTATGCACCAGCTCATAAATTGAGGAAAACTGTAAAGAAGCCTATAAAAATATTAACTTTTTTTATTTGGTCAAATAATTGTGTAACTGAGGTCCAATTACGTGACACCCATAGACTGAAGACCCAAAATGTTTGAATGGAACCTTTTCCACAAGAGAACTTTTAGTTTCTGTGGTTGATATGTCAGTAAGTTGGTTATCTAATCTACATATTACAATACTTTCAAATACATAACCTATAGAAACATAAGGAATGAAACTAATAAAGATAGAAAAGTGTGATTGCCTATTCTGCATATGTATTCTGCAGCTCACATGTACTTCTATTGTACTGTTCTATGTATCCACAGTTGCCTCCTACATGTAAAGCAAATGAAAATTTTTTGTATTAGTAACTTTTAGGATGAAAATTCTATGTACTCTTAGAAATCACTGTTCAGGACAGATTGCCCTGTCACACATGGAATTCACTGAATTTAACTGCTTTTCTAGAAGTGGGGAACCTGAACGTCAACTGGCTTGAAAAATCATCTGTGCTATGCAGTAGCTTTGTCTCAGCCAAAGATGTTTGGACAATGTCAACAAAGTAATTAAAGTTTTAGTACAGTAAATACAAACAAAGCAGTGGTATGAACAAAAATTTTATTTTTATTTTCCAATGGTGAAATGCTGCTCAGTGTGAAATTCACATTGAGTTATGAACGATGCACAACTATTGGGACTTCCCTAACTTATTTACATATGAGTCTCTTATTTTTTTGTACATGTAGATTTGGCAGCCCTTGAATTCTTTAGAGCAAAAAAAGAAATACACATTTTAATTTCAAAAGTGTTTACATTTTGTGAAACCATGATTGAGCAAGAAATTGATTAAATGGCTCAAAAATACTTCTTTTAGATACCAAACTTTAACATTGTGGTTTAGGTGCCAAGGTCCTGATTTTTGAAGAGGTACATGACTCAGAAATAATGGAACTATGTATTAACAAAAAAAAAATTCCATTACTAGTCTAGAAATTAATTTTCTTTTAGAAAGGACAGTTTTGAAATAGGAAAATACAATGGTACAGAACATGTAATAGAATGCAAAGTTTCAAATTAATTTAACTGCTTTATTGTTCCCCCATCCCATACAGCTTGCTCTTTAACTACCACTTTTTTCCCCCCTTAACTTGGATTCTTTCTTTCTAAAAATGAAGCTTGTGAAGCCCATGTTCTCAGGGAGTATAATTACCAAACATCCAACTTATATATAAGCTATGCAGATAAATAACTAGACATACATCCCAAAGCTGCTAGCTACTCTCTTATCAGATAACCAAAATATCAGGCAGAGTTCTAAATTGTATTCATAACGTATAAAGAATCTTCAAAGTGAAATTCATCTTGAAATTTTATTTTATATTTTATATTTAAAACGCTTAAACTCCATGGAGCTCAACAGGAATATTTTCTTAAGTTTTAGCATATATGCATTTTGCCAACCTTAGTGTCTGGAGAGCACAAATTGTTGCTTTTATTTATATTTATGAATAAGGAATACCGCTGACCTGAATCATCTTATAATCACTGGGTTTTTTGCATATACATTCATCTGCTGAATCAGAGTGTAAACAATGAAGGATACAAAGTTCTCCTTGCTTTCCTTCCATTTGTACTTAGTACTGTATTAAGAAAACACTAGATAATCAAAACTCTTATCTGGTGTCAGTAGATGCTTTTGACTTGTTTCGTGGCATCATAACAGATTTATACATACTGTAGATCAGCTGTGGTATTTCAGGTACTCATTCATATATAAAAGAACAATTCTGTAGGTGGTTGCAGTGTCGTATTTGATGCATTTTACTTCGTCCATTGCTTTAATTATAAATTTATATACTTAAAGAGTATAAAGTAATTTTTATTTCTACTTTGATTTTTTTTTTTTAAAAACCCAATCAACTCCAGCCTTTTGACTACTGGATGGATTACGTAGCCATAGCATTTAAAAAAGTGTTATCCAAGTTGTTGGTTAACTTACATATGGAAAAAAATCAGAATATCTAAGACGGCTACTCTCAGTGGTTCATTAAAATGCAATTATCAAACAAAATGGTGCTATTACCATAAACCTTAAAATATTAACTAAGACTAGTAAAAATGTAATGTACACATTAATTCTTTTCCAATTTTTCTTCTGTTTCCTATAATGTTGCTTGAACATTTCCCCTGCTTTTCTTGCTGAGGTAACTGCTGATGTGACACCCAGCATATCTGTTTTGTGGCTCATTTCCTCTCCAGAAAAATGAAATCAGAAGGAATAAGATTATTATTCCACATATGTGAATATAATAGCTGTATTAATAAATTGTTATCTTACACCTCATTCCCTATGGTGGGAATTCCAGATACATAAACTGTAAATATAGGAAGAGGCATAAGGAAGTGAAGCTTACTGCTTGATTCTTCACAGCTAGTGACTGTAAAAACCTGCTTCCAGGCCTGTGGCAAAAGGCAAAACCAAATTGGATAAATGGGGACTTTTTACTGATTAGACTGATAAACCTTATAAACGAAAAGGTACTATAGCCTTGTTTTCTTCTTATGTGAGAAAGAACACAATCCAGAAGTGTGCCAATGCTTCTATAATAGACTTGCAGGATTATGCCTATTGTGTATAACATATCTGTAATATCACCTATAAAAAACCTGTGGATTGATTTTCTTCTATAAATTATTAACCTGCTTGTGATCCTTTTTTTCCCCATGGCTATACTCTTTCTTAGAAACACATAGATGCATTTAATCATGTACTTGCTCTCACTTTTCTGATGCATTGCCCTTGCTTCTTTGCAGAATGACATTTCACTTTGTAGCTAAATGATACAGCTAAATGATACTGGGATGAAGAAAGCTAAGTTGAATATTTCTGTGACTAAGTAATTGAACAAAAATTTTATTACATCTTTAAAAATAAGACATAGCATTTGCATTAGTCACCACTGCAAAAACCCCGTTATTAAACATTTTAGAATGCATTGCACGAAATATGAATTTATCTAAAGGGCCATTTAAAGGAAAGAGAACCTTCTTATTTAGCCTAATTTTGCTTCCATTCCCACTTGAATGTAGCTGAATAATGTCTTCTTTATACCAATAAACAGATGGATCATCACGATACACTTTTACTGCATGGACCAAACTGCCTGCTTTCATACGTCATTACTTAAACTAGTTTTAAACCAAGACAAAAAGTTTCCCCATATATATGTATATGTATATGTATGCCAGGGTTCTTATTATTGTTTCAGGTATATACCATAATCAAAGTGAATTGCTTTATATCTAGTGGAGGAGAGGGGCTGGGAGGGGTTTATTAAAAACCAACGTTAATGAAAATGACAGTATATTAAAAAATCAATTGAGAATGGCTAAAACCCTCAGAATATGAAGCAAAAGCTCTGTTATGTGAACTACAAAGCACTTAAAAGGAGCTAGAGGCCCTTCTATAGGCTCTATCATGTGAGCAATCTCATAAGGATTCTTGTGTATTTATAAAATTTTTGAAGTACAGCAAAATGGTGCTTTGTTGAAGTAGTTCATATCTCCTCAAAACTGGATCTCTAAAACTGTGCAGGTGTGACTGATTTTGCCAAATAGAACTGTAGCTGAAATACAGATTTAAAAAGAGAAAACGAGAGAATGACTTTGTGCAGTGTTAACATATAAAATGGTAAGATGAGGTTAGATTGCAGTGTGAACAGTCTCTCAGAGATTAGAGAAAACCCAGAAGAACAAAATACAAGGCAAGCATGCAAAAGACCTGGAACGCTGCAGATTCACAGACAGCTGCACATGTAAGTACAAAAACCCCAATCTGTAAATACAAATTGATTCCATCAGGTTTACTATACAGTACTTTAGTAGTAACAGACAGTTGAAAACAGCTTTCACTTAACAGCAAAATTAATTTTAGAGGGAAGAAAATGGTGAAGTCTCATCCTGGAGAACAGCAAGAGAGGTATTATATTAAGGAGCTGAAATTTTCTTTGGCATGGTAAAGGGGGAGAACTGAGTTTGCCAACCTATTTACATGAAGTTTCACCATCCTGTGGCCAGTGCAATGATGCTTTGCACAGTCTACTTCTTACATAAACTTTTTTGTTGGTTTCCAGTATGCCTTCATATAAATGTTTTATTCATCATGTTGAATCTGTGTATACAACAAATAAGAATAAACACAAACTGTACAATGCAGACAAACTCTTTGCATATATGTATGTAAATTTATAACACTGACCAACAGTTCTTTGACAGACACAACCTACAACATGCAGTTAGTTCATCCTTGCCATACTCTTCCCATGCAGCAGATGAGACAAGACAAAATTAAACGGAGGAAACAAAGCACAAGGATACCTTTGTTATGTTTAAACAGATTGTAGGAAAAAAAAAAAATAGGACATTGATTCATTGGATTAAACACTGATATGAATTTAGCCCACAAAAATAAAACCAGAAAACAATAATTAAAAAAAAAAGCTGTATTTCCAGTATGTACTAACTGCTTAATGAAATTAAATCTGGCCTTAATTATAGCCTCCCAAACTGGTTCACAGATCATAGTTACTCAGGACCAAAAGGTTAATGTTGAAAACAATGCTTATATAGGATCAGGCAATGAACCATATCCTCTCTGCATGGCTCAGCCAGGTCTCCAGCACTGTCTCTCCTCAGGCTCTTACACTGGATGAGTAAGAAGACAGCTGAATGGGACACGAACTCATGTATTCCCTCCTCATGAATCAGGTGAGAGAGAATGTAGCCTTCAGCTGTTTTATCTTACTTGAAATATTGTCAAGTTCTCCTCTTATAATTGTAGGAAGGCCTGGGGCCACGGCGGGACCCGGCCGACAGTACAGCGTCAAGGCTGCTGCCTCTCATGGGGCTTGCAGTGCAGAGCGAGCCCCCAGCTCACCATCTGAGTTGCTTTGGTTTGATTTTGTTTTCTCAGGGATGGTGCACAAATCCCACTGGACCAGATGGGACGAGAAGGGCACACCAATGTTTTTAATAAAGTGTTGTTTTCCCCACGCGCACAGATTTAGTGCTAGCAGGCAAGGGCACAGTCTTAAGTCAAAGTTTCTTTGCATTTTTATCACAGTTTTAGATTAGGTTTGTATTTTTTTTTTTCTCTACATGGATAGAGGGCTTCATGCTTAACTCATTCCCTCCCTAGAAAGACCCAACATGAAGCATTATCTTGCTGTTCTCATATCACATATACAAAAAGAAGTCTGACCTACAGAAAAAAAGAAAAAGTTTATCTAGAATTTAGCAGCTTTACAGTGGCCTCCTCAAAGAGTGCACTAAATGTTGCTTATAAAAACAGAACACATTTGAAAACTAGTATGAAGAGTTCATTCAGACTGAATCAGTTGTTCAGCTGAGCAGACAGGGAGTTTGAAATAATCAGCAGTCTCTGTTAGGGAATTCAGCACAAAGATGTGATAAAACAAATTGCCAGAAATACAGTGCTAAAAAAGGAATGGATGGTTTCCTCTTTTTGTCTTTAAATACCAAGGTAACAGCAAGAGGCCAAGAGAGTGTTGCCACACAGTTTTCCAGACTGAGATACAGTTTGATCTTTGCTGCCATTTCTAAGAAACAAATTCCTTCTTAAGCATACAGAGAGTGCCCATATTTTTAATCCTCTGAAAGCCTGTGACTAAGCGTGCAAAAACTTCAGTGGCATCTCTGTGACGTTCCCTAAATCTTCCCCCTGCCCTCCTGTCCTTCATCCCCCACAACATTGACTTAATTGTTCACAAGTGACAAACTCAAAGGGTTGATGTTGTTTCTGATAATATGACCCAAGGCTTCAATTTTATGATTTTTTGATTTCTTCTAGGTTCATGTAGGAGAAAGTACAGTATATAGAGATCAAGGCAAGGCACCTTCAATCTAGCAATTTGGTGGGCATGTTATCCTAGGAAGCTGGGTGGAGGTACATACTGGGATATCAGTGAAATACATAGGACTGGACTTTGCATGCTTAGCTAAAAATAAAAATAAAGTTTTGTAATATGTCCAGTTTTAAAACTTCTTTTTTAAAACACCAGAAATATTAAACTATAATTTGTAACTACCCTTTGCATTGGTGCTGCAAAAAAGAACACAACAACATCCTTGCCCATGCTTTGCTAAGTAGGTGTGGGATTCAGCCAAAAATAACAATGGCATTAAGTTCAGTTCCTTAAAAACAGGAAAGGATTATATTTGAAATGGATTTAGGTAGCGCAATTCTGATTAGTCTTACTTTTTTTTT
>VWZT01013955.1:13813-80757 GCA_013397055.1 Pachycephala philippinensis | reverse complement strand
TTTTAATTTGTGGTGGTTGTTTTTCAAACAATGAAGATTTAGTAGATGAAAAATGAGCCTTAATTCAGGCCTACAAGGCCTACAAAATTCTTTGGACCCACTTTTCCAAAAATGAGTGGGTCTTGCTCGCTGGGCAAGGCAAATGTTACCATTACCAGTAAGCCTGTGATATGTATAAAACACACACACAAAAAGAAACTATAGGGGGATGCCAAACACACATTTCAGAAAACTCCCCGTTGGTTGTGTTTGACACTCTTCCCTCCACTTCAATGCCAACCTCAGAAGCACAGTATCTGTTACTAAAGAGTATTCACATTTAATCAATATTTTAAGCCAGAGACAACGATCCTATTCTTTATAGATATAATTTGTAATAATAGATTTTTGAAGGCTTCCTGATTCCCTGATTGCTTTCAAAACTAAGCCACCGGCAACACTTAAGTTATAGAGAAACACAATCCCTGCAAAAGGTCACAAACAGTGGAGCGAGCAGCCTTATAAAAAAGGGAAGAAGAGAAATCCATAATAGCACAGGTTTACAGCATCTAACTAGAAATTACTTGATTATTTGTGTGCTACAAAATAGAACTTAAACACATGGATTTTGCTGAAACTGGACTCAAAAAGGGATTATGGGCAATTGTCAGCAGGCAAGGTATCAAGTGTACTTGTGAAGTATGTCATTCACATGAAGTGTCACAGTCACAGAAAAGATATTAAAAAGGCATTCCAATATCTGGTAGGGCATTCCATGGTCTTAGTTTAGCTGGTTCATCCAGGTGTCTTCTTGTTGTGGGTGGAGCTACATGTTGAGATTTATCCACTTGCAACAACTCAGTTCGGAAACGGCAACGGGCAAGGTGGTGACTTGCCTCAAGCTGATCCACAGACACGGCCGAGGGGAAGTCTGGCAAGGATAAATCGCTCAACTGTACTCAGGACTCAGTAAAGTCACAACACCTGTGAGGATCTGGCTATGTCGTCTTGCTCTTGTTCACTGGTTTGCCACCATTCATTATTGCAGATGCACTTGTGCTTTTACTTGGAGTTACCCCAGCCTTTGGCACTGTTTCTCCAATATCATGCAAAGATGGTTCTCGATACATGGCAACTGAGGAGAAAGAAGAGAAAAGGAGAGGCGTTTTTAACAATGTATCACATGTAGGAGTCCATCTCAAATAGGATTAATTTTCTATGTTTCTCTTGCATAGCAGGGAAACTATTTATTTTGACAGACACTGGTTTTGCACCACTGCTAGAATTGCTTGACCCTCCGTAATTCTCACACTTCTTTTGTATCTGACTTAAAAATGCAGTGGGAAACTACATTCTTGCTTGTTTAATGCATACTAGAGGTTCTTGGAAATGAAAAACAAGTATTCTGTCTTTGCATAAGGCACACAAAAATACACATGCATAAACAGCTATGTAGGCATATACAACCCTTAAATAACATGAAATAAACATGCAGGCCTTTGGAAGTAAAATGTGATAAGACAGACTGTAATTTAAAAATGAGATCATACAGTACAGTTGTCCAGACTTAAGTGTTCTTTCTTAATCATACACTGCAAGACTAGGCTAGGGTCCAGTTCTACAAAGTTACGTGTACATCAGTCTCCCAAATCTGAGGAATTTGGCCATGGTCTCCTCTTCAGGTGTGTCCTGAAGAAATGTCCAGGAGATGTGGAGAGTACAAGAGGTTTGGGGGTTTTCCTTCCTGATTTCCAAAAACATATGCAGTAGCCACTGATCTCCACTGAATGTAGAAGTGCAGAAACTCCAAATTAAGCTATTAATTGAATTCTTAGAGGAATTGGAAGTTTGTCCCTGGGGTTCAGTCCCTATCTAACCACTTCAAATCCTTTAAGGGAAATACATGTATTCAATTACACAGTTCCAGCATTAAGCTGCCTTAATGATTAATGCTCTTGGATAATTCAATTTCATTTTCCATGTCACTGAATCAGGTAATATTTCTACTTATACCTAACTTCAGTAGCATTTATTTATATCAGAGCAATGTTAAAAGAGGTGTCAAAGCAGTCAAAGGAATTAATCATCACACTGATTTCCAGACTGGGTGTGTGCTGCCATAGAGAGCACAATTCCTTCATCCCTTGGCTAATTAGAGTAGGAGGCTGGAGCATCTGAGTACTGACCTTGATCTTTAATGGTGTGAAGTTCCATAATAAATGTAAAGGGCCCTATAGCATCATTAACTAATCAAATACATGTTCTAACGTTTCCAGTGACATAATCTAAATCCTTTTATAGCTTCTGAAAGACTGAAATTAAATGTCTTCTCTAGAGTACATAAGGCTGGTTAAGATCTTTATCTTCAGAGGGGCCCATAAATGTGTTTAGGGCACTTTGCTGATTAATTAAAAGAGCTTGGTGAAATAACACTGTGACCTACAAAATTATTACATTGAACAACATGAAATGGAACTGTAAAGTAAGGAATTATATAGCAGAGCTGTCATATTTGATGATTCTCATAGTCAATGTAAATCAAGATATTTCTAAGCATTGTCTAAGCTGTTTTGATGGAGTCTGATCATCCAAACATTACTTTAAAAAAGTAACTTCTTTCCTAATCCATATGAATTTGCCTTGCTTTTAAAAATGCAGTGGCTTTCCCTCCCTATAATTCTTAATTTAATATAGAGGGATCGAGATATGAAGTGTTAATATTGTTGAGAGCTTATGAAACAAGTGTAAGCTTTCACAAGACAAGGTAAGCACAAAGGCATCAACCCGACTTCAAATAAATATATGATTATTCTGGTTCTTTCCTTATGATGAAACTAAAGTAGTTAAGAAACTGATCCTTCAATCAAAAATTTTAAGTTATAGTATCAAAAGAAATTGGACTGCTAACCAAAGCATTACTCAGGTATGTGTTTTCAGATGGTAAGTAATGAGATAATTTTCAGAATGACTGAGGCTACGTGTAGCAATTAGAACAATGAGTAGTGGCATCAGGACAAGAAGCAAAAGGCAGCATAGGTTTATAAAGACCTGCAGAATACATGGGGTAACACAAAAGTTCCAAGATATAAATGGATTTTTTGTTCCTATCTTGGTTTAAAGGCCAATGAGTTGTGTACATTACACCAATTGGCAAAGTAATACATCATGATTTATTTTATAGAGAGACCTTTGTGTTTTGTATTAGAAAGTTTTTACTTTGAAATGCTGACATTTCATCCATTCCCTTTATAACTCCCAGTCATCCTAGAATATCCATTATTTCATTCTGCCTAATGAAAGGACTGTTTTCTCACTGCAAGACTCACAACAGTTTTTGTCCCTAACAACAGAATATTTTAAGAGCAGCACAATGCTCTTCCAAGAAAGATTTCTTTTCTTGTAGAATGACCTCTTAGTCCCCAGAAAAATGTTTTTTACATATGCCCTTTGTAGCATCACTATACAGAAACACAAAACTGCTCCATGAAACTTTGGGAATGGCATTGGGATTGGCCCCTGTGTGGGGCATGCCCATTCAGGAAGGGCATTTTGGAAACCATTCCCTCTTCTTGTGAGATCTATAGGAGGGTCTGCCAGGCATGGACTGAGCCTCACCTTCCAATGGCTTGGGTAGAAAATGAGCTGCTGGTTTTGTTTTCTTCACTCTGTTTCCTTTCATGACCTGCCCTTCTTTGTTCAGCCCCAAGAACCAGGCCCTCCCGGACTCCTGTTGTCTGTAGAGCATGGATGAGTAGATTACATAATAATTTTCAAAAACAGACTCCTTGAATTTGCACTCTGGTGTAAAAAGTTCCTGTGGGAAGAAAAATAAATGTTACATGGTATCTCCAAAGTGCAGGATTTGTTTTTTAATTTACAAATACATAGTGATAATTTTTATAAATGACTTATGATAAGGTTCTGCTTTAAAACCAGGAGTACAGTCTTTCTTGGGAAGACCTCCAGTGAACTTACTTCACTTCCCATGCATGCCTTAGTTTACCCATCTGTCCAACAAAGATGTTATAGTTTTAAAGTAGAAAGAGAGCCACACGGGCAGAAAAGCACTATTTAAAATATGTGCATAATTATTGTTATTATGCTTATTTTTCTGATAGGATATCCTTATAAAGATTAAGAAAGTCTATGCTAAAATAGTATTAATGAGATAACATTTGTTCTGTTTTAACTGAATGCAGCAGACTCCTTCCGGTTAACAACAACTAATATTTGATGCTTAAAGTGCTGCTACCAACATATTGAAATACATAGCATTCCCTGTAGTCCAGGAAAATATCACCACAGGGAAATACTATTCTGATGTACGAACTTCTGGACAAAGAAAAGTAATTCTTACTGGCATCCTCAGCATTCATTCCAAAACTGGAATTTTTTTCAGAAGTCACATTCAGTAACAGCAGTTGTCCTAAACTCTATATAGGTTAATCTAAGCATAAACTTCTGTAGTCCAGGAGCCAAATAATAACATATATATATATATATATATATATATACGTATATAAAAATAACACAAGTAACTAACAAAATAAACAGTGTGAGCACACATAGAGATAGAGATTTCCAAGATTCTTTGAAGAAACCCAGCAAGTTAATAAGCAAAAAAATATACATTTAAAATATCACAAGAAAATAAGATTCTGTGTGAATGTGATTTTCCATCTGTGGACCCATCTACTGAAGCCTGTAGAAGAAATAAGACATAAAAGGAGGAGGTAGATGTGGGAAAGGCGAAAGTAGCTTGCTAAGATTTCAAAGCTCAAAGTCCTCAGCCCTGAATACTCTTTTTATATTTCTTTTAGTTATCTTTCCCAAGAAGTGAAAAATCTGGAAACATGATATTTTTTCACTTCTCCATTCACAGTATTTTTTTTCCATTTCTTTTTGTTCCTGGCCCCATGCAGTACTGAGTTAACACCCAGCAGGCAATGTATTTTCAGGGTCTCTATGCCATCCCCAGCTGCCTATATATTGTAAGAATTTCACAGTTGTTTCTGTCACAGATTTACTTTCTGGAAATCAAAGTCCTTAAAGACACAGTTCCCCATACCAAAAAGCACAGATTAAAGACTTTTCTGAATGTGCACTGAATGTCACTTGGTGCACAACCTAGTTCTCCTAATGTGGTGGGGTACATTATATTTGTCTTGCCATGGCTTAAGTTACCACCTGTAAGCAAAGCTGTCTTGATGAACACCAGGCACACTATTAGCATTCTCAACCTTTGAACTTCAGATTAAAAAAAAATAATGTATTTTGTGCAGCAAGAGGCTAAAAGCAGTTATGGGAACAGCTGAGAAATAATTTGTAAGCCTGCCATAAAATAGGTTGCTTTGGCTGTGTCAGCCAGTACACTTAGTGCCTATTGGTCGCACTCTTACAGAATGCAAAAAAATATTCTGAATTGTGCAGTGGGCATATTTTTGCACTACCACTTCTTTACCCCCTATGTGTACAACTGCATATATATAGACATGTATATATACACATACAAAAATGCAAACAGAGTCTGTACTAGACACACTGAATACTAATGACAGGAAAACACCTTAACTGCACCTTCTCCTTTGCCATGGGGCTTTTTCTCTCTCTGTTTGAAACTTTAAGACATCTGTTGTTTGTGTTACTCTCCTTTCTCCTCTGCTGATTTCAAGTCACAGTAGGGCTCAAGGAGACTCAAAATAAAACCAGAAGGCAGGGTGGCATGCTAGAGGGAATGCCTGTTAAAGCCTAGCACAAGCATTAACATGCGAGTCATGTTCCTTGGCTGTTGAAACAGCAGATGCTAATCAGGAAATGCCTACACAGCTCTCCTCATTGCCGACTTCACTGAAAATGCTACCCCCTGTGTTCCCCATGAAGTTTTACTTCCTTGTAAGGCTCAATTACCATAAACACTACTTCTTAGCCAATACTCACATTTTTTGTGCTGTAAACAAAAGCTGTTTGTCATTCTATGTTCCTCCGTACTAGAGCTGGTTGGCTGCCTCTAAACACTATTTGTATGTTTTCCCTAACAATATCCATTATGATACTTAAACAAGGTTCCCTCAATTCATATCCCTTCCCTGAATCAAACCAGTCTCTTTCCTCTCTCATTTCTTTGGCATTGCAGTAGTGTTTCTGGCAGTGCACAGTATATGAAGTGGTAGGCATTTACTTTACCAAGTAAAAAAAAAAAAAATATAGATTACGTCAACATAATTATTTGGCTACNNNTTTTTTTTTTTTTTGCATACAAGGAAGAGTCAAAGCTGAATACTGTATTCTACCTAAAAATACTGCAGCTATCCTACTCCAGATGGCTGGGTAGGGCAACAGCTTTGGACAGGGTTTTCATTCATCCAGTATATTAGGAAACCATTCTACCTGGGTTAGACTCTCAGTCAAAAAGTCCCTTAAATATATGTTGCTTTAAAGCAGACTAATAGTTCCAGCAGTGTGGGGAGTATTCATTAATGAAAATTAGGCACCTGACAATTACTATACTCAACTGCAGACACCAGTTCCTCTAAGGAAAGAGTTAATCAGAAGGATACTTCTGAAATGGCCACCTTCCCTGGGGCTCAGGTGAAATTGATTATTTCTAAGTTAAGAGTGGTGCCTAAAGTCTGGCCTCAGACACCATCTCAGCTGGCTGAAAAGCTGTACTGTATTTTCTTCAGTAAAGTAGCCATAACACCTAAGATGTTGTTTTTGCATATACCTAGGTCAAATCTAGATCTGTATATCTAAGACTTAACCCAGTAAGAATTCCCAGAAAATTACTAAAGTGCTAACAGCACTAACTTAAAAAAAAGAAAAATCCACGGGCGACTTTATTTAAACCTATTTTTGGGGGAAAGGTAGTACAATGGAGTTTTATAAGGGAAACTAAATAGTGAGGATACTCCCCTAGGCTACCTCCCTATCTGTGTCCAACCTGAAGGAATCCAAACCTGCATCCGTCTGACATGAATAACTTAGATCTTCCCTGCAAGAATGACTTTTTGGGTTTCGATCCCAGGACATTTTTTATTAGGAAGTGAATTAATAAATTGTAAACCCAGACGTGACTTGAAAACAAGAACTTTTGCTCAGGATTCCTCTTTCAAGGTCAGAGCCCAGATTTAACCTGTAGTTTTATACAAAAAATGGTTTTATCCTGTCAAAGCAACATTTGAAAAATAGTGTCTACCAGCTGCCAATTTCCAAAACCCCAGGAATGGATTTTGGCTGTGAACTGCAATCTGATACCGCTTCTTGGGTCCTGGAGTGATGCCTTAGGTTTTAACTTTTATATTTTTCAAATCCTGTGTAACTCTGAAACTTCATACAGCCTGTTAGCTGCTGTTCTCTCATGCTGGTTAGACATAACAAACCCTCTCTTGGCCTGAACTCAAGGACACTTTTTTGTCCCAGGCACCAAAATATGTAAACTAAAGTCTCTGACAGGAGAAGCAAACTTGGGGTAATTACATCACTATCTGAAATCATAATTGGAGAATTAACCCTGATAGGCAAATGGACCAAACTTATAAAAATGTGAAGAACCCGTGACCAGGGGTCTCTCTTGGGTGGAGCTCCTCGGAGGTTTTGACTGCCCAGGGTGTACCTTTGAAGGCCCTTCAAATAAATAACTACTTTTATTCTCTTAATCTTGTCTAGCCTCTGTTTTCAGGTAGCCACTTCAAGGCATCAGAGAAGTGAAGTATGTATTAAACTGTACTTTGCTGAGAAAATTTTCACTTGGATATTTTTTCTAGATTCTCACCAAATTTTTGCTAGATGTGAGTCCTATTTGGAGATATTTTAATTCTTCTAGTTGCAGTAGCATTAATTAATTCACAACACAAAGATTGTGAGTTCAAACCTGTGGAATCAAAAGTTCTGTCATTGTAGAGTTCTTAGTTTTGGGGCCCCCACCAGTGTTGCCAAATCTTAGCATTATAGTATTCAAAATGATGGGGTTTTACCTCATGGAATCATGTGATGGTATCAGAATCTACTTTCATATAAGAATAAAACACAAAAGAACTAAAATAAAAAAGAACCATTATCCACTTCTCAAATCTGAGAGTTTCTGAACAACAGAGCTCAGGTTACCTGTGGTGTCAACACAGAGATATAAGGGTTGTTGGAAAGTAATTCAGATGACAACTGAGATGAATTCCCTACCAAGTAATGTCTTTCTGCCAATCAAAAGCCGAAGTCTGACATGATGATGCTAAGCCTCAACACCAATCAATAATATGACACTGTAGCAAATAGCTGTCATTCAAAATCAAAGTACAGCAAACTTTATTGTCCCACAAGCCATTGAGTAATTGAAATTATTTGAATGGATTATCCGTGTAACTTCTAATTGCCTTGATTTCACAATTTAGTCTGTTCAAGTTCGCTAGCTTTAGTGAAGCTGCACATATCCATTCTTAGCCATGACTTTTCACTTAAAATAAACCCCACAAAGCACAGCGTTTTTCTAGTACAGCTCTCAGAAAGAAGAAATATGCTGTGAATCACAGAGTTACAAAGCAAAAACTAGCACAACACCACAACTAACCACATCGCTTCCAGATATTGTTTAAAAAATAAATGGGCACCTGCAGTTTTAAATTACATTTCTGTTCAGTAAATCAATTATGAGCTGTCAGGACTGAACAAAAAGTAACCTTCCATTGCACACCATGACGGACAAAGTAAGAACATGGCTCTACAATGGTCAGCTGTACCAACAATAAGGGCTCCCACAAAAGTTTCCTATCTTCTAGTCCTGAACCTTTAAGCCTCTTTAGATTTGTGTTTTATTCTGAAATATATGAAGGAAGGGCATTAGTTACAGCTCACAGAAGTGATAAAGCTAGCAGATATCCTCTTGAATTGTAGCCAGCAGCAAACAAAGAGGCAGTGGACTCCCCTGGAGATGGGCACTACAGGACTTGTTCATCAACCAGGCAGCAAAAGCGCAGCTGTAGGCTGGACTAGCTGCAGTTTCTCCTTGGTACCATGCAGAAAACACAATTGCAATACAAACTCAAAGAGATTGCCAGGTGAGGAACAGCCAGTCTAATCAAGCACTGTAAAAAACCCTGATACTATTCATTATTTGCACCTGAAAGTATAGATTATGGAACAGGACCTCAGTGCTTTTGAAGTACAGGCCAAGTGGGATCTGCCTGATGTGAACACCTCACATTTCAAAAAAAAACCAACACATCCAATCAATGATATCAACATGGGTAGGTGGTTATCAATTTTTTTTTTTTTTTGTAGAAATGATGACAAAGGATTGTTAAGAACAGACTGGAGAAAGGGCAACACTAGCTTTGTGGAGGCTTATGGTAAATTTCTGCAGAGAGAGAAAAGCAGCATAGAGTCAGCACAGAAGTGTTTTGAGAGTTAGAGGTAAGCAACACAGGAATAAAATGGAAATTACATTTTAATAGTGGATAGAAAGGTTGGAAATGACTCATGAAGACTGGTCTTAAAGTTGAAAAGAAGCCGTCTGCTTAATGAGGAAAATGCACTCGAAAGAGAAGAGAAATAAGTTAAAATAATGAAGGTGGGAAATGAACTTCGTGGCAGAGTTGTGAACGGAGATTGTGGGGGTAGCACTGTATTGCTCAGTGCAGGAGGGGAGGATGCTGCAGTCATCGAGGTGTGAAATGATGACATCCCAGCAAACAGCTGCAGTGCAGTGGAATGGCAAAAGGCCTTGTCATAGACGTATTTGTGCAACAAAACCTGTAAGATCTGGAGACTTCACCTGCACATGAGACTTGGAATACACCTAAATTGATATTCCAATGACTTGCTGCACATTGAATTAGGTGAGTTAGACTACCTTCTTACAGTAAACCTATTTGACAAATGCTGGTGCAGGAAACCAAAAAAATCACTGAATATTTCCTGTCCACAAGACCAAATTTTCTCAACACTTAAGATAGCTAAAAGTCTGCAGTTTAAAATTATCTTGTGCATGAGCTCCTCTTCGAATGGCAGAAAACACAGCAACACGTGGTTACATACCTTATGAATAGAGGAGAAATTTATATTCTATTTCCTGCAGGTTCACAAGACATTTAGTGTATCTGGGCCTAAAAACCCCTAATACAAACATAATTTCTAAACATTGGAACAAGAATGAGCAAAGCTGGCAAAATTTTCTCTGTGCAAACTGGACAAGTAAGATACCAAGGAACACAAGACAAGGTTTGCAGTCACTTTACTAACTAACTTAAAAATAAAAGGCAGTAATAGCTGAACCTGGAAATCCTATCGATGTCCTATGAAAGCAGCAAACACTCATAGCCCCTTTCACACACTTTCCACCACTTTCTGACAGAAAATTTCCTCAATAAATTACAACAGTCAGAGAACACCATTATTGTCTCTTCTAAGCTGTTATTTCTGTCCTCTGGAAGGTTACTAAATATGTGGTCTTTAAAAAAGAAGAAAATTATAAAAAGATGACTTCCTATTATGCAGGTAAAAATCAGGGATGATTCTTGCTGGTTAAAGAATCACTGAGAGTACATTAAAATGTGAAAGAAAACTTCTAGCTACAATTCCTGTATCTCACTTTCAACTTCTTTAAAGACTTGAAAATGCAACTATAACTGCTTGTAAAGAAATAAAACACAACTTTTGACTAAATTTAGGCAAAAGTTAATGTAAATTAATTCTATTGCAAATATTAGCACTTACTTAACTAGGATTCTAATTAGCAGGGATATGAATGGTAATATTGATCATGTAGCAATTCTTTTATTCATGTACATTCATAAGCACCTAAAATAAGGTCATGAATAAAATTCACATTAAGATAAGCTAACAAATATAGCTTGAACAGATTTCTGTGCGTTTAAGAGGATCACAGAATCATAGAAGAGTTAGGGTTGGAAGGCACCTCTGGAGATCATCTAGTTCAACACTCCTAACACTGACCAAAGCCCAAGTTTGGCTTAATTTTATGTCCAGATTGGAATCATAGAATCATTGAAGTTGGAAAAGGCCTCCAAGATCATCACCCTTTGACTGAACACCACCCTGTCAACGAAACCACAGCATTAAGTGCCATATCCAGTCATTTCTTGAACAATTCCAGGGATGGTGACTCCACCACTTCCCTGGGCAGCCCGTTCCAATGCTTAACCACTCTTTTAGTGAAGAAATTCTTCCTGATGTCCAACCTGATGCAGTTTAAGGCCATTTCCTCTCGTCCTGTGTCTGTTTACCTGGGAGAAGAGGCTGAGCCCCACCTGCCTACAACCTCCTTTCAGGTAGCTGTAGAGAGTGATAAGTCCGAAACAGAACATAGCATCTTGGTTTACAAAAATTTCCTTATTTCACAACAGATAGGTTGCCTTGCTTACAACTAGAAGCTATGGCCATATTAATATATAACTTATAAACGGCAATAATATTTTTTATGGAAGGCAGAGAACATTCTTTTTCATAAACTTACCATTTGAAAGACGAAACAATGATGTCAGAAAAAAGATTATTTTAAATAATAACGGCAAGAATATTCCCAAATTACTACTCATATACACTACCCAGGAGAAGTCATATATTTCTCTCTCCTACTTACATAGAAGCTAGTATTATGTTACAAGCAGTGCTCTGGTATTAATCTTCTTTTGACCACTATCTACAATTCATAGTCATCAACTCAGTGGGACACGGCTGAAATAGAAAAAGTTTCATTGATACGAGCATTTCTGATATATGTTATTTAAAGCTGGACAATTTGACTCAAGAAATGACCTAATGTTTGTGAAATGCAGCCCATCATGAAGATCAGCAACATAACCATCACACTGGGAATGAGTGAGTAGAGGTTGTTTAAACTCAAGAGAAAGTTTGGGGCAGCAGCCTGGAAAAGGTTACTAATTTTCAAAACTGTCTTTATGGCACTCATTCCAAAACTAGAATACTTCCCTAAATGCACAAGAGTAGAACCACTAAAAAAGTGCTGCTTCACCTGAATAAAAGAAGCAAAATTAATTTTACAAATATTATTGAGAAGCCAAATTTGTACCTATGGGTTTAGAATGGTCTACAGCCCACCAAGAACCATCACATGGTATAGTGTACGGTCAAGAATCCCCACAGACACATAAATGAGAGAGAAATTATTTTCTGCTTCATTTCGACTCTGAACTTTCACAGAAACGTGTAATTTTTGGCTTGGGTACATCTTTGGCTTTAAAGGAAACACAGCCAGAATCCTTGCATCACTGAAATGAGATATTCAGAGCATAATCTCCTCCCCACCTAATCCTCAGAATCTACCTTCCCTTAAGATTCAAATATGCAGTAAAAATTGCTGTAAGGCTTCAGCTTAAACACCAAAGATAACTCCTTGCTGTATCAACACAGAGAGACATCTTTTATCTCCTGTACAGCATCTGTGATTAAAGAAACCCAGTATCAATAAAGAAAGGCAGATGTCCCAAGGCATGACTAAGAGAAATTGTATGCATTGTAGGGAATATTTTCTTCCAGTGCTATTGAGGGCTTTTGAAGAAGAACATGAGTAAACCAGCCTATATTTGATGGTCACTTCCCCTCAGAACAGCCATAATTCATCAGCTTGTCAACAGCACCAGGTTCTCATCTAGAAAAGGTCAGTGCCAAGGGAAAAATGGGACAGCACTAAACTAAGAGACTGAAAGGAAGGATTTAACAACATAGCTGTTGAAACAAGCCACGATGGGCTAGGGAAGAAATTCTCATCTGGTTGCCCATCAATCCAGTGTTCTGTCCCTAGATGAATAATGCAGGAGGAATACAGAGACACTCAGTCATAGACCAAACCTTTCCAAATGACAGTGGAATTTTTTGACACAAGTTTATCCAGACACTTGCAGGCATTACTGCAGACAATCTTCTGCAATGCAAATGCTTCAAATAAAACCAATTATAAAGAAAAATGCAAAAAATAGTTATTGAAATGGCCAAGTACCCAAAAAGAACCAAGCAGGATTACTTTTTCTAGTTGTTTACCACAAGGAAATTTCTGCTCCTCTCTAATACACTGAAATATTGGATAAAGAAAAATGATTACTCTTTTTGCTACTGTTGTGCAACATCAGATGGGGTGGTATATTTTCATATATACGGTGTTTTTGTAGACCTCCCATAGTATGATAGTATGACCTGTCCGTAACTATGCACAAATGCAAAAGTAAACATAAATAAGTGTAAATTTAGAGGTGTCTTTTAAGGTATAATTTAGGCTCTTTCAGTTCTACGTGTTCCTTCCAAAAGATGTGCGAACTTATGAAAGTTCAAAACGGGTGTAATTTACAAGCTGAGAAGCTAGAAAAAGTTGCAGGAACACTCAAGCTATATGAAGTGCCCTACTTTAGTGTACTCTTTTCTATTTCTTTTTTCTTTACAGTTGTGAGCCTGTTTTTCTGCTTGCAGCCTTTCTTTATGACCTGTCAATGTATAAATTATCCTATCTAAAAATCAACTATTCTAAAAGACAGAGGCTGGAATAAATAAAAGTCAGGAGGGTAGGTGTATGAAATTTTAATTATATGATTATTATATGAAATTCTTGCTAATGTCTCTTTCTCATCCTTTTGCTATTTTACGCTCGGTGTTCATGAGAAGAACAGGAAAGGTAAATTCAGAGAAACCTTATACAAGGAGACTTGTATGAGGCAAAACCATTGTGTAAGGAATGTAATCAGATCTCTCAGAAAATGCATTAGCTAAGTCTGCTCTTAGTTTCACGACTCAATATAAGCTGCAGTTGATCACCGAATGCTGGGAAGCACAAGGAACAGAGACAACTTTCAGATGTTTGTTACTTAGCTCTTGTTATACAGCAAATATGTGTTTAGAAGCCACCAATTTCTTCCTTCTTTCACTGTGCATCTTTATGCCCATCTTTGTTCTACTTTGAAAACACAAGTAAATATTCAACAGGCTTTCCCCATTTCCTTCCAAAGCAGCTTTGCCCTATGAAGACAAAGAGCCCTAAATCTTTTGTCTCCTTTTGCAATGAGAGGATAGAAAATGATGGACATTAAACCAGAAGGACAGCCAAAACCTGACAGGCTGACAAGCTCTTAAATATTCTGTACTGTTTCCTGTTTTCTGTATTTTCATTCTTTCAGAGATAGATGCCTACAGCACTGTTCCACTTAAAAATAAAAAGTCAGTGCACATAGGATGGGGCACCCAACAAACTGCTGCCCGCCATGAAATATCTTTCCAGAAAATATAACACAAGAGCAAACTTGCCTGTCCTGAAATTAATAAATGTAAACACAAATCCCAAAAGTCTTTCTAGTTAGGAAATATTTTCATATATATAGATATAAATATATAAAATGCAAATAGCAATGTTCACTTAAAATATTTCAGTTCATCTAGAGATCTAAAAATATGTTCCTATTATTATTTAATTTTCACACATCTACATAATTTTTACTTCAAGTATCCATTATCAGAAGAAACTTGAAGTACAGAGACTCACCCAAACATTCAAAAACTGTATTGTGAATCAATATAAAATAAAATTCATTCTGTCTCCTGTTTTAACTAAACAATTAATGGTAAATAAAATGTCAGCCACTAAAAAGTATTTTTGTGGGATGCCATCACACCATTAACCAGTTGGAAATTGTGAAAAAAACAAGTCAGACAATTTTGGGTATATATTTATATTCTAAAACCCCAGAAATTTAATGTATCTCATTAGAAAGTAGATGATTACATGCAACTCTTAACACACTCAGCCATGATGCTTGTTTTTGTTATGGATGGGTAACACCAAGGTGGTTATAGCTACATCCTGATGCTCACGTAAAATTCCTCTTCCAGCAGCAAACTTGTAAGGGTTGATTATGAACAAGGTGAATATAGATGCCTGGCAAAACCCATAAAGGTACAAAAATCAGACTGGTAGCAAAGGATTATGGCTTTTTATTTGCCTCTGTTACAACATGCATTGCAGAACCAAAAAAACAAAATATATATACTTCGAAGTAGTTTTATCAAGTAGTTTTCATAACAATAAACAAAGCAAGATTTTTGTCCAGAGCTCCTGGCAACTGTGTTATAATCAATGCCACTACTTCCTCAAAGTGCTAGAAATCTGATCATTTCCTAAAAAATCCGTTGTATCAGGCCACTACTTAACTCATTGTCTATTATAAGATATTTCTATAGGTGTCCTGAGAAAGTCAGAGCTTAGTGTTGCATGGGCACAATGTATTTTTTCTAGAGCAGCTTCAATCTATTAATGAACTGTCCTGGTGAATAATGAGATGAAAATATCCATCTTTTAACCCTTTTAATGTACTCTTGAGGAAGGCAGACTGTAAAACATAATAGCTTCTTCCAAGAGGCTCAGCTGTTGTGAATATATTTCCAAGAAAGCAACGAGATTACGGTTGCTTTTACGGCTGCCTGGAATTTAATTTATATCAACTACATTCCTGAAAAATGGAGGACCTTTCTCTTTGTCAACACAGCAATAAAAAAGCATTATTGACAGACTTGAGTGGCTAATTGCAAAGATAAACTCAATTAGAAAACATATATTACTATTGAACTGTGCATAAAAACAGTGGGAGGATCAGGGTCAAAACTAGCCAATTCAAAACAGTAAGCTGATCTGTAACCTGCCCTCAGCTGGTAAAAGAGACACTATGGGTACACATATTAACATGTTCCCTGCTACATCATCCGTAAGAAGCAGGGGCAAACTGCTAAATGCAAAGAAAAGACTGGTTTAAGGTCTTAGAAACAGTCTTCTGATTTCTAAAGCAAAAAGCACGAAGGTGAAAATATCAGGTATTTTGATTTCAAAGTTCCTTGGAAGCACACTTTTTTACTGGTTCACCAAAGCTGAGCACAGTTTTCATATGTTCCTGTCACAAGAAAAGTGTGCATCAAGCCATACTACACACAAATTCTGAACTTCAAGGAATAATTCAGAAGAGCTGGGAAGTGGCTGAACTTTAGACAGTGAGTTGGTGAGCCCCAGCTGATGCCTGGTGATTCCTCTGTAGTTACCCTGATCTCAGTTGCCTCCTTGCAACAATATTTTAATATTTTTTGATCTACATTCCATTTTTCTTGTCCATTTCCTTCAAGTCTTTCAAGGACCTTTTGAATCTTTCTCCCTCAATAATCAAACCATTAGCATACGAAAATATTCCTACAGGCCAGAGGAACTCCTTGTTCTGAAAATGCCACGGTGATTGCACACCAGTTTCTACACCTATATATGCTGAGGAATGTAACTGTTTACCTTGACCGTAGGTTTAACTGCCTGCTTATACTTTCATGTTTAGAGCTATAAACATGCAATTTGCTTATCCTCAGCTTTATCTGGATTTCCAATTTCTCCCACTGTTGTAAATGACACACATTCATAAAATCTATCAAAGTTACATATATGTTCTGCTCTTATTCCCATTGGATTATCTCACTAAATTCTTAAAATTAAGCCAAAATGCAGATGAAGAACCTGTGTTTAGACTTAAACTCCTGTTCCATTTGTTTACATTTCTCTTAGCTTCTACCTTTTACATTGGTCCAGATAGATACAAGCAGTCCCATGTAATCTATGATAAGAGCCTATTTTTCAATACTTATCACAACTGAATTTCATCCTCATGCTTGTATTAGACAATTAGATATGGATGTGTTTTCTTTTCCCTGAAAATTCCCAGTACTGTTCCCTTTGTATAATCAACAGATTGTTTTTGCCTTGCTGCTCGTAATTCCTCACAAAACATGATTTTTTAGATGCACGAGCTCTACCGAAGAGGCAAGCAGATGTGACCTTTGGGCTGGGACTGGAGCAGTTGGTGTGACTCAGTGCCTGCCAGGGCTGATCTCACTGGTGCTAACTCACAGTGCCCCGAGGGACTGCCCCGAGCTGCCACCGCTCCAGCCCTGCCCTTGGCAGCACTGGCACATCCCGTACAAGGGGCCAGACTGCGGAAGGGGAATAACTCACAAGTGAGTAACACGCTGTCTGTGCCCATGAGCTACAAGGGCCAAGGTCAGAATGGAACACAGACACGGTGTTATACCTTTTATGTCATTTAAAATGAATAAAAACAATGGCTTGGGGAAGAACAAATGAAAGAGTGGACACGGAATGGGAGCTTTGACTGCAATAAATGAAAGATTTCCCAAACTATAAACTATTTTCTGTACTGTACTGCCCTGTTTTCTTTTCCCTATTTTTTTTTAGCTGTGAGTTTTAACCTATCATCAGCGGTATTTCCTCAGGACTTTGTTCATGCCACTTCCGTTCTTTTGCAAAGACTTCAGACAGCTGCTGAAAAAAACCTCACTGAAGTTTAGAGACTATTACCCATTATTGTTCTGTTCAAATACCTGATTTCTGTAATGGATAGGGTATAAAGTGTGTGAAAATAACACTAAGGAGACCAAGTATGCTCATAAAGGGTTGGAGCTGCTCTATTTCATGTAAAAAAATTGAGATTGCAGAGTCATTATAAGAGAAATCAACCAACAGAACATGCAATTGAGCATCTAAAACTTACAGCAGGTGGCAGCTCCTCTTCTTCTGCCTCTCTAGTTTGCCTGTCTGGTCTTTTTAATTGTACTTTTGATCTAAGTCAAAGCAAATAATCAAGAAAAAAACCCCAAGGAAGCCAAAACATCTAGATATTTTTGAAATGGGGGTAGTTTTCTACTGTAAAATTTACAACAGCTTGGTACAGATTTATCACTTGACTAATCCAGGGTTATTTCTTTATGCACTGAATGTCTCAAACAGCTGCAAAAAAAGACAATTCTTATACGTTAACTAAATAACAATTATTTGGCAGACCTACCAGTGCTTAAAACAAAATGGGAGCAGTAACTGGTTGGGTTTTTTTCCAAACAATAACACAGTCTTAATATTAAGTAAAAAGTAAACATTTCTTTTTAAATCCAAATTTAGAGATTGGTTCATGGCACAGTTTGTCTGGATCCCCGACACTGTAACATCTTTTTGGCATTTAGACCCGGTCCTCTGTACTGATACATCATCTTGCACATTCAGTATTTCACCAAGCATTCAGAGGTGTCAGCAGGAAGCACCAAGATATTTGGGAAATCTCAGGGTGTGAAGCAGGCTGCCAGTAACAGGCTGTGACATTCCAAATGAGACTGCTAAGAAAAAGAAGAAACCCTCTTCTTCAGGGTGTGCACTGACACGATGCTCTGTCAGTGATTAAGAGATGAGTGCTGCTGCAGGGAGCTGCCTCTGCAGTCGTGCTTACAGGTGTGTCTCCTCTGCTGCTTCTGGAAACCCATCTGCCTGGGAGTTGAACTCTTTCATGGAAAAAAAGCAGCAACTGAAACAACGCTGCCAGTAAACACACAATTGGAGGCATTGGATATACCTGCCTACACAAGTCACTAATTTCAGTGAATAAACTTTAATTCTCTTATGTACTTGCATGAGATCAATAATTGGAAAAGAGGGAGTCACCATGAATAGCACTCACAGTTTCTGCTGAGGCACTCAGTCCCCCGCAGTAACAAGAACATGTTGTTTACATTCTGGGTGATTTACATCAATAACAAAACTGGTATTTCACAAAAAGACAAACAGAAAACTTTTTATCTTTTTAACTTCTGTCAAGCTTTATGTCTTCAAAGGTCTGTTCTAATACTTCCACCCACCACTGCCAGCAAACAGAATCACAAAATCATAGAATGATTTGGGTTGGAAAAGACCTTAAAGATCATATAATTCCAACCCCTCTTGCAGGGACTCCTTCCATTCGATCACATTGCTCAGAGCCCCATCTAACCTGGTCTTGAACACATCCAGGGATGGAGCATCCACGACTTCTCTGGCCAACCTGTTTCTGTGCCTCACCACCCTGAGGGTAAATAATTTCTTCTGAATATCTGATCTAAATATACTCCTCTTTCATTTCAAATAAATAAGTTGGGAAAAAGCCTTTGTAGTATATCTAGAAAAACATGTAAAATTGAGATTAAAGCCAGCATTCTCATAGGTGATTTTTGATTTTGAGGTTACCTTTTAGCAGCAACACCTGGAGGCCAGACAGTCAGCTATGCAGTGCTGGGAAACCTCTGCTTTGCTCTCAGCTGCTCTGGTGCATCTGAAAATCAGGCCAGGAATTTTGGCGCCCCAAATATAGAACTGTGGAAATCTACTCAGAAACAATTGTCCCTAAACTCACAAAATCAGTCCCATTTTTCAATCCAGCTGAAGAGTTTTGCTTGCCAGTGTTAGGCCTCCTCAGGAAGCCCCAAGAATAGGCAGGAACCTCTTCACCACTGGTTGTCACTGTCATCCCTATGCTGTACAACACTCAACAAAGAGTTAGATATCTCACTATCAAACTTAAAAAAAACCAGTCCACGTCTAAACACATATGCAGATCAAATGCAATCCAGAGCTGTGGTTGCAAATCAATCCTCAAAACTATTTAGTGTGGGGGTGAATAGATTTTCTGTTGGTGTTTTATCAGTGTTAAGTGTTTAAGAAAAAGGAAATCCACTGAGTTCAGATAGATTAGGAGAAGTGCATGGGACAAAGTTGTGCTATAAGACAGAGAAAAATCAGTACAGATGTTCAAGGTCTCAGTCATATGAATCAAAAGCAGAGTGCATTTGGGCTGAGACACTGTGGGTAAATGAACAGGTACAAAAATATTGCTTATGGAAACCTCTCCTCCCATATATCCAGTGAAGTGATAGGGTTTGTTTGCAAAGCTTCTTGTAAATTTCATCACTGAAGAATGGTATTTTTCATCATTAAAAAAGTACCTGGGATCAGCTAAGGATATAAGACCTGGTGGTCCTCAGATGGGCCTGAGGACATCCTGATACTCAAATCTGGACATGCTACAGCTCTGCCTCATTTTTTGGCAGGAGGGGAACACTTCAGCTGTCAAATCTTCCTGCCACTCCTCCCTTTTTTAAAAATCACTCACCCAACTTTCTCCAGGAGATGCTATGAGAGACAGTGACCCCAGGATGGAAAGACAAGCAGATATTAAGAATCTCCCTGCTTTGCCAGCCTTCTTCCCAAGCTGAACCCATGCAGGACACTTACCCAGATCTGGAAAGTGAAATGTTCATAGGACAACTAAGTTGCCACAGGTTGCAGCCTGACAATGTAAAAGGAGGTAGAATTCTGTATAAAACACTTTATCAGAGCTCTGAAGTGAGCAGGAAGTACCTGCTGCTCTGAAGTGATATCCAGGGGAGTACCATCCACCCCCTGCCTCAGCCGATCAATTCCTGTTAGCCAAGCTTTTTCAGAAACTGAAATTAAGTAAATGGAGTCATGCTTACAAAGAAAAGGGGACAAAAACCCTCTCTGCTTTATTTTTCTAACCTATCACTGCCTCCGGAATGCTATTGTAGGTATTTAATTATCTACTCTTATCAATTATAACAAAGTGATGCAATATTTGAGAAAAAAAAATCTCCCTTCTCTACTCACATAGAATCTGTCTCTTGCCTGACACTACTCAGGCTCATGATTTGTACAACACCCACAGTCTGCATAACTTTTACCAAAAAGTTATCTGGTACCGCAGCTTGTGTATCTATCAGATATGACTGACTTAAACCTCATCTACATTGCGTTACAAAGCAGAGGTAAAATTTTGAAATATTAGACCCCTCAGAAAACGGATACAAAAATACTCACGATCCTCGTTGGGACATAAGAATTAATATTTTAAGTACTTGGCTCCACATCTCCGATAAAAGTATACTTGTTTTTAGTCCTGAAGGTGAGTTATTCTCTTTGGTTAAATGCTAAATTTTACATTGAGCTTGAAGGAAGAATTACACAGCTACCTCTTGCCAGAGATTTCACCAAGTAGCAACCAGTAAATACCTAACATTTCTGTCTGGGTGTTCACATCAGTGTCACTGCATGCCCATCATCACCTAAAAGTGATAGCCAGCCTGCAGAGTGAGCTTCAAAGGCCCTTAATTAAAGCCCTGATTTTAGGATAAACAGATCACACTGTGAGGACACTACAGGGATGTCATTAAAGGCAATTTGTCCAGGACCAGCCTGGCTCCTTCTGGGTTTACATGCTCCTAACATGGGGGAACAGGGAGTTGGTGCTGGGGCAGGGAGCAGCCTCTTTCCCTGGCACCTTCCCAGGGTGTGCACAGCCAGGCCAGAGGTATTGTGGTGTGCTTGGAACTGGCCACAGGGCACAGCAGCTGTAAACAGGGACCTGAGCCTCCCAGACAAATGATGGATTGAGCCATGACAGATGTTCAACATTGTTTCCTTTTGGATTCTTCCAGGAGGCCCATCACTCAGGGTGGGCAGGCAAAGGAATCCATTGCTGTATGGGTCATGGCTCAATTTATGAATATTAAAATAGGCCCTCTCTCCCTTCACTGAAACTCAGCAGATACCAGACTTCCATTACCTTGGCCATTTTTTTTATTATGCTTTTATTAGATTTCACTTCTAAATTCATGTCCTCGAGCAATTTAATTTTTACATCTTTTTAACTTTTGGGGAGTGTTTTTGTTCATAGGTCACTCCCTGTTTAATTCTCAGGATAAAGGCCTTCTGTAGTTATCACCATATTTAAAAGTAAATAAATTACCACTTGTATTTCATGAAATATATTCTTCTTCCCTTTATTCTAATTCACTGCTCCAAAAGGAAAACCCAAATAGAAAGTGGAAAAAAAGGGGGAAATCATTACTTAACAACATTCTGGTTTACATCTGTTGAAATGAAACGCTGAGCACTGTGCCAAAATTAAAATATCAGTATAATTTTATGCATTTTAATAGCTTGAGTATTTCCGTGACGTGCTGAAACCTCTACCAGAAGTCAGTCCTGAGGGCCAATGAGCAAAACGACAAATAGAGCTGAGTAAAAATACCCTGGAATAATTTATAGTCTTTAATGTGTTTATTTGTCTAAATGTAATGTTTATATGATTCTCATTTATGAAATTACTTAATGAAACATAAAATGTTATGAGCTGTAATTTTTTTTTATTAAAATAAAAATCAGGAACACATTACTCATATGGATAGTCTCATCTGAATTTAGTCCCTATTGTTGGGCACTCTGATTCTTTGTAAGGCTCAGAAGCCTCAGGTACACCACTTTCAGAACACTGTTCATCATGAAGAATAGAGAGGCCCTACAACACTCAGGGGAGTTCCTATTATGTTTATTTCCTATGGATTAAAACAGCAGCCTTAAAAACCTTCAAGTGCCTTTGATAATAAAGCCCCAACCTGCAAACATTTATAAATATAAATAACCTTAATTAGTATACCCGATGTTAGAAGGACACTCATATATATAAACTAAAATATATAAAAAACATCTTTATCTAAAGAGAGGTACTCTGAAAAGTATTCCATGTATTTATCAATGCTGGCTCCCTTAAGCAGACATGAAGGTGACCTCACCTATATCTGCCACTGAGAAAGTCACAGCTGAAATATGTGGGATTTGGCACCTAATCTATGGCAAAACACCTGGATTGGGATTCATTTCTCTCCTATCCTTTCATAACTAAGATATTTATTCTAAAGTGAAAACTGCTCTCGCAAAATACTACTGTGCATGAGTAAGTAAGCTGCACATGATGTGGATGTGAATGACAGTGAAGGGAACTAGGTCAGCTGTGCTGTTAAAAATAAGCAAAAAAAAAGAAAAAGCGAGAGAATACAGCAGCTAATCTAAAACCAGAACACAAATAAAAAAGTTTAAAAAAGGTCCTATATTGTTTAAAATTTTTCAAAGTCCTTTCCTTTTGTTTTATTAAATTTGTATTTTTTTCTGTGTTTCTGTTTTCCTCATACTAAAAGATGATCCAAATTTTTTCTTGTGAAAGGTCAGATCTCCATTTCCTCAATGGCAAAAAAAATTCTCACATTTGAAACAGAGAAAGCATTATAATTTTATTCCATAAGTCAATACATTTAAACATCTGTTTTGGCACACTAATAAGCCCTTTTTCCATTCTAAAAATTACATATTTTCTCAAATACAATCCTTGCTAAAATATTCCCTTTCACTGCCTCTCTTTTTAACTATTGCAGATGCCAGTCTAGACATAACTGAACTGTCATTCTGAGCTCATCTGGAACCTGAATTAAATGAGGTTCTTCCTGCAGACATGTGTATGTGCCTTGCTTCTTGTGTACTTCCTTACAAACCCACTGAGAGGTATTTGAATTGGGGCACAGCTTATCAGGATACAAATCTAAATATATGAGATATTGTATGAGACCAAAACTAAGGATACTAGGCAGTAAATTAAGAAATAATTGATTTTAAGTTCCAGTTCATTAAACTGATTTACAAGAACTTTTTGAAAGTTATTAAAAATTAAAAAATATTTAATAGAAATTAAACTCCTGAAGTGGAATGGGCAGTAACTAACCCACAGAACCCACAAAATTATTTCCTGTTGTAGCATTAAGTGTTTTAGATGCCCTGAGCAATGCTCTGTTTGGATTTTGAATGCCTCAGCGCTTAAACACATCAGTGACACAAAGTCAGTCAGAGCTGATGTATTAGCAGGAGAAAGAGATGCTATCACTTGAATATCAGAACATGGCACTCAATTGCCAAAGGTAAGCCCAGGCTTCACAGACAAGCTATAAGCACCATGCTGTTACTCAGTCACTTGGTGCCCCTTCTTCCAAGTGAGCATCCAACCCCACAGGGATCTCTGCCTCTAGATGGACACAGTACAGCATTTAAAGACATCATTAAGTTCTTTTATATTTTCCCTTTGTGTTTTGATGTCCTTATTAACTAAGAACAGGTTTCAGGTGTCGCTTTATAGCTGCAGAGAAAAGCTGCAGCACCTCATGGGATTTCTACTGATAAGCAAATGAGACCTGAGTACACAGAGAAGTGATGACCTCTTTGGAAAGGTGAGCTGAACCATTTTACTGCAATGTACTGCTGAGAGCTACTCCTTCAGAAAAGCCCTGCAACAGAAGGGGCTGTGTGGAGCAAGAATAAGAAGGATGAAGGTATGTCCTCTCCCAGCCAAACCTGGATGCTTAATACAGCTACAAGGGTAAGAGTGAAATAATGGGTTTCCCCCTTCTTCTCTGGAGGTGAAGGAGACCCTGCTGTGATTCCAGAAGTGGAGTCAAGTAAGGGTGGTCACATTGCTTCCATCAGGCCACCAGCTGGGTGTTGGGCTGGTGGGCAGTACTGATGGCTTGTCAGGCTCTATTTGGGCTTGTCCTGGCCTGCTTGGAGCTTTGCTAGAGCTTTTTTAGCGGTAGCAGCAGACTTCCAGCATAACTCAGGTTAAAAGAGGCTTCAGAAGATCCAACCAGTACTTGAAGCAGAGTCAAATATGAGAGGATGCTGCTAATGCATTTTTTCTGCTATTAGTTTATTTTCTACACTGGTGACAAGGAAGGAAAGAAAAAAATTGTATTAAACTTGATACTTGCTCTCTGTTTCCAGATCTCATAACTTTTAAGTCAATGTTTTCCAGTTACTTGCGAGGAACAGTACAGTGCTGTAACAACAACGAAGTGGAATAACAACTTTATAAGGCATTTCTAACTCAGGTCATATTTAAATCAGCTTTTATGAGATGATAATTAATGTACTGTAAACCCAAACTCTTCAAATCCCAAGTGTTCATTTTAAAACATGTGAAATTTCCTCCAAAATAAGTATCCCCTCTTAACTGAATTACTAAGAAAAAAAGGAAATCTAGAAAGATCAAGAGTGATCTAAAAATCACAGAGATCCAATATTAATAAAAGAGTAAGAATGCTCAGTGAAGTCATTGCCAAACAACAGTAGTTATTCATGTAATTTAAAATTACATATTTTAGTGGCAATCCCTACACTCTACATATCTGTTGACATGCCTTCAGTCTGTTTCTGAAGAAAACCAGAAGCAAAATTTTCAACCAAAAAAGAGACATGCCACCATTTTTTGTTCACATTGTTTTCCCGATTAATTTTATAGCCTTAGAAAGAAATTATTATTTTAAACAGTATTTCATTTGTGGAAATAATAATAAATAATTAATTATCTGTACATTGCACTTTTTTTTATTTGTGATGAACTTCTGCAGTGCATCAGCCTTAATATTCCTATTCACCATATTGTTATTACCCTTTATATTACCATAAGAAATATAAGTAACATACTGTTCCACTTCTAATCATTTACCACTTTTAAAACAACATATGGCTGAGGTTGAATACATGTTTGAGAATGCTGTTTGTTTGGCAAAATTTAGTATCAGCTTAAAATACTCCTTCCTTTAAACTCTTTTAAGCTTACACTTAAATATATAGGTAGCATTCTAATGTATTTCAATCAAAAATTAGTAAGACCAAGGCAAATTTTTGTGTTATATGTTTTTAGGTACTTCACAGAACTGAGTAAATGCTGCTATTCCCATCTTCCTGCTGCAACACAAGCAAAGACAGATCCTGAGATTAACAACCCTGTGAAGTAAAAGCAAAGGCATATTTGCATCTTCCAAAATACCCACTCAGATAAAATCTTTCTAAGCCTGCTTAACACTCTGGGCTTACCTTATCTTATTTACTTTTTTCTGTACCACTCTTGCTTCATCTAAGTGCCTGCAGCACCTCCCCACCTGTGCTCATGGAATCCCTCAACCTCACTTCCAATGTCCTGCACCACTCCAGATCCGGGTGAGGGCATCACCAGGGCCTGGGTTATGGGGAAACACACAGCCTCTGAAAGCACCCATTCCAAGTGGGCCCTGGACTCATCACCTACATGAAAATCTGATTCCAAGATGTTCAGAAAAATTACTTTATTATTAAATAACAGCTTTTTACCCATAGCAATAGTTAAGAATAAAATGGATGGGAAAACACTGACTTGCCTATCCATCACTTTCTCCAGACAGTGGCAGAGAAATGGAAACAATAGGATGGAAAAGTGCAGGACCCTTCCTGACCTCTCTTCCACAGCCAAAAAACTAAATGTTTACTGTGATATTTTTTGTGCCTAGGATATGAAGCCTGTCAAGGATTTTGCAGCATATGTGCAGCAGTACATAGAGAAATAAGCTTTGCACTGACTTACAGTCAGAGACTAGGACTGTAGCCAATCTTTATTGTAATTTTTCAGTGCAGAAAAATTACTTTTTTGGAGACAATCATCTCATAATGCTTGAGAGCAGATTAAGCTAACAAAAAGCCCCACCAAGAACAGGACAAAGTGGCAAAGTTGTTATTCTGAAAGTGTGGGAGGGAGCAAATGAGCATCTTTTCGTGAAGCACATAAGGAGAAAATTCTCAGATCAGAAGCAAATCAGAGTGCAGGTGTGTACAATTTACAGTTAAAGAAATAAAAGAACAGCAGGCTGTTGCAAAAATGGAGCCACTCTTAGACAAAGTACATAAGCAGCAAAGTGAGGTTTTTGTCCTGCAAATTTCTGAGCTCTCCTGCCTAATCTATAATAAATATAAGTGGATAATATGCTATTAACTCTATGAAGACAAAAAAATTTGTCTCTTTTGGCGTGTTTGGAAAGTTTCAGAGTGCATTTTGTAACAATAACAATCCTGTGTCTCATTCATTGTGTTAAAGATAATTTTGATCCCACTCCTGGCAGACTAGGGTAAATAAATGAAATGAAAATTATTGTTCACACCCTAAGAGTGACAAACTAACTGCTGTACTACCCAGCAGGCTTACTGCTGGTCTTAATTAAATACTTTCACAAATTCAGAATCCTGGCTTTGATAAGGATCAGCATCTTCTCCCTGGAACCTCCATCACGGGGCAGATTTGTCCGGCCCTCAGAGGAGATGCTGAGCTGAGCGCCTGTGTGGCCGCTTGCCAAGCGATACTTTCGTGGAACTCCTGGAGCAAAGCATCGCACTCTGACACATTTTGCCAGCTGTCCTATATTCTCCAGCACAGTGACAAAATGAAACCATCTCATTATTTGACTATTTCCCATGCTAATCCACGCTGCTTGGCCAACCAGTGTGAAACTAAATAGCTGATGGCATTTTTTAGGGGGAAAAAAGCCCAAATCTAGGGGTTCGCAGGACTGTGGAATTACTCCAAGCAGCTTTCTGATGAGTCATTATCCAGCTGTCTGAAGCTTTTGGCAGCAAAGACATTAAAAACATATTATGACTGCACAGCTTTCGCTCCAGTTCCTTGCTCCAGATGATTTTTTTTTTTTTTTGCATCTATGTACTGCTATCTACATTCTTTGCAGGATATTTATTCATGTAGTGCTAACTACAATCATTGCAGAATATTTATTCACTCAGAATTCTGCTTATACCTCAATATTAAACAGCTGTTGGGTGGCCTTGGATGGTGCTGTTTAAAACAGTGGTTGTAAATCTATTATTTCCTCAGACTACATCTGCATCGGCCAAATTAGATGACCTGTCTCTTTTTCCACAGATACCCTGAGGAAGAGTTTCATTCTAGGCAACGACCTACATTAGGGCAGGCTTGCTGCTGCAGCCCCGGGGAGCACCTTTCAGTGCTGTTCTGCCTCCCCACTGGGGAGCTCCAACTCCGACTTGTTTTTCATGCAAAGTCTCTTGCTCAGCTTCAGTCTTCCAGGAAATAACCCGAACAACTTAAGAAAAATGATCCACAGGAACTATTCAGAAAGGATTTAATTACTTGATACTAGTTGTCACTGAAAAATGCTCCGCTCATGCCAGAGAGAGAAAAAAACACCAGGTGAGAGTAGGAACACTGAAAGCATCAGGAGAGGTGATTCTTCTCCTCCACTCCACTCTTGTGCTTGAGTACTGTGCACAGCTTTGGGGTCCCCAGCATAAGAAGCACATGGACCGCTTAGAGCAAGTTCAGATCAGAGAGCTGAAGCACCTCTCCTATGAAGACAGGAGACCAAAAGAGTTGGGGTTGTTCAGCCTGGAGAAGAGAAAGCTGCAGGGAGACCTTCCAGAGGCCTTCCAGTACCTAAGGGGGACTATGAGAGATGTGGAGACTGGCTTTTTACAAGAGCTTTTAGTGACAGGACAAGGGGGAATGGCTTCAAACTGAAAGAGGGTAGGTTTAGATTAAACATTAGGGAGATATTCTTTACTGTGAGAGGGGTGAGGTACAAGAAGATGTTGCCCAGAGAAATTGTGGATGCCTCATCCCTTAAAGCATTCAAGGCCAGGCTGGGCAGAGCTCTGAACAACCCGGTCAAGTGGAAGATGTCCCTGCCTGTGGCAAAGGGGTTGGAATTACATAAAGTCTCTTCCGACCCAAACCATTCTATGATTCTATGTCCTGATCTGTTTAGGGTATAACTACTATGACTACACGCTCCTAGAAGATAGGAAAAACCTCTACACTAGAGTATATATATCTAGTAGCAGTGGATATAAAGCATCTCTTCTGCACAACTTTAACTATGAAGTCTTACGTAGCCTATTGAGAGATAGATATACCTTCACAGGCCGACCCTTTGCAACCTATGATGTTGAAGGAAAGTAAGACTAGTTCTCCTATACTGGTAATAAAGAACACATGGTACAATGTCATAGGACAATCATCTCATGCTAATTGCCGAAGTTCAGAAAAAACCCCAAAGCCCAAAGGTGTGGAAAAAATACTGAATAGTAAATATGTGACCAAGTGTTATAACTGTAAGCAGCATGTCCTTTAATAACTTATACAAATGAACGTACAATTTCTCTTATTTTGTGTTTAGTATCACAGGGATCTATACTGACAGCAATCCGTCAGTATCTAGCACAGATACTTCTCTAGAAATAAAAATGCTGGGTGAGCACTTAAAAACAATTGGCATCAAGGAATCTCGAGGCTTGAAGTGGTGCTAGTGTTTACTACTCAACTTCATTGAGTGCACACTGCAACAGAGGATAACCCAGAAATATCCATATATGTTAGAACAAACTAATTATCAAAAAAGTATCTTTTACTATTTAAAAAGTATATTAAACAATCATTGGCTCATGCTCCAAGTTGTATTCAGATAGAGAAACCATAGGGTCCAGACAATAGGATTGCCACTCAAGCCCTATGAATACAGCCCACAAGGCTTCATTTATAGGATCCAGCATAATAGTTTGTGAGAGAGAGAAAAAAAAAAGCCAACAAATGACAGTTGTATGGCTTGTGGTAAGTGAAGTTTAAAGATGATTGGCTAGTATTGCTCAGGCAATCTATCTACATCTCCATACTACATCTATCACCATAGCAACTGCAGCCTTGGAAGTGTTTCCAAGACTCTAAGAGCAATTAATTTTACAGGAGATGTAAAACTGTATCCCTATTCTCTTATAAAGGAGTTAGATGGATCACGCCAATTACCCCAACAGCCTAAATACAACAGTTATCACAATTTACTTTGTAGGATCATTTACTCACGGTTTAGATCGTTATTCAATAGAGCATTACATGCATGCAATTTTAGGAAGGTGGAGAAGAAGAACAGGCTCAGTCCACAAGGACTGGAAACCTGTGAGCTAGTCCAAGGCATATAAGAAGTCCTGGGCAGCAGTCTGGTCACTGCTTGTGAGTGACAGGGAATCCAGACAGCAGACAGTCTGCTCCCAGCAGGACATGCAGCAGCACATGGCCTGGGAGAGGTCTGTGCTAACCCATCTCTCCTCATCTTCCGAACTTGTGGCACACAGGCTATCTAAAGAAACCATAATTCCATGTAAACAAAAGCTTGTTCCACAACTGTATGGCATCACTAATACTTCCTCTTATGTGCAGCAATCAAACAGGAACTGACACCAGTGTTTGTGCTCTGGTCACTGACTTTAATATCAACCAGAACTGTCTCTGCAAAAAATCATACTGCCGGAACAAAACATCCTATTAATCATCACCCCACAGGGCTCAGTATTTCAGAAACCAACACACACAGACAAGTGCGTTGAGAGAGACATGAGATACTGTGATTGCATTGGAAGATAGAAATTCTTTCTGGATAGAGAGTTAATCTTCTAGATAGAAGATTGAGTAACACAATGGTTATAAATGTATTTTATTAAGTACATTTTAAAAGATGTGGTTTTCTAGAGACTGAGATGTCATGAATACTCAGGTTCAGAGGAACTCCCCCCTGCTCATCAGTCCCCCTTTGCTTATGGTGCTCTCTGTGTCCCACCTGTGTGCTTATGCGTTTTATCAAAACATGCACGCTCTTCAGCTCCAGCTTGTTTCTGGTTCACAACCACCTAGCTTGGAAACCAGTGTTACCAGTGAAACTTCAGGCAGAATATTGCACTTAAACATCCATTTCCTGCAGTAAAACACAGAGAAAAAGGGCAATGTACTTAAGGTCAACTCGTGCATGTTTGGGAAGAAGGACAGCTCCTAAAGGTCATGTCACTGGCTGGTCCTGGTAGCATCTGAGCTGGCACCAGCATAAAAAACTGCTGCTTTTTCCTCAAACTGCCACTCCAACAACAGTCTTCCTGCAACCAGGATTTCACCTGATAGCTCATCATCATTAGTAGCCTTACTTCATTGCTTTCATTACTAGTGACTCCTTTTTCTTCTCTGCCTTGTAGTTTTCAGAGCCAAATACTTGGAGAGCTTCTAATTATCATTATTTCCTCTTCACGGACTGGTCCTAAATTTATCATGGTGTTCCTCAGTTGGTATTCATTCACCCTTTTAACCTCTTGGGCAGTTATCACCACATACCTACAAATTACCACTGTCAGCAATCTTTTCTTAAATGTTATGCATAAATATGAAAGTATTGGAAAGGTCATAGCGAGTATAAGAAGCAGAGTGGTGGGACTACACTGAAGTAGCAATTGAGAAGCCCACTTAATTGACTACTTATATTTGAAAAATATTCCTGTTCACCTCAGCTTTTCATCAAGGAGGGATGAGGCTGGATAAAGACTTTGAACCCAATCCTATGGAAAAGTGTCTGAAGCAGCTTCTCAGACCACAGGGTGGTCAAGGCAGCCCAGATACGAAAGTCCTCCTGGTCATGGTGCAAAACTGTCCCAGCCTTACCTGACTAATTTCACTACTAATCTCACCATGGGTTTAGCCAGAAACTGTATCCCTCTTCTGAAACTTTAATGAGCATGTGCTGGATTAATTACTTGTAAGAGGTTTTCCCAGAAGCAGAGAATGCCCCAGTGACCCCAGATCAGCTTAGCAATGCTGTTTACATTCATACCAGACAAATCATATCTGCTTTGGGTGCTCTTGCATATACTGCTCAGGCATACTGACAAACAGGGGACAATAGACTCTACAGCAATGCAGTATCAAATTATAAAGCCATTTATCCTGATTTAAATCATTTACAGGTTTGTCATATTAGATTTTTCTACAGTCAAAAGATTTGTTAGGTCAGAGTTGTTTGCTTGCACTAATTTTCATTTCAGAACAGCACAGTCAAAGTTAGCTACTTATTTAAAATAGTTTGATAATTAAACATCTCTATTCAACCAACAAAACAATCAATAAATAAATCCCCCTAAAATTCAGAAGACAGAAGAAACTTAGAACTCTTGTGTCACTACAAACCCCACACTCAACAGAAGACCTGAATGAGGACTTTAGTTATCTGGATTTGGAGACTTTCTAAAGAACAGTTTAGTTTAAACTAACCTAAATGTTGTCCAGCAGCTCCTGAGCTCACCATGTCACCATAGTATCTCCTAAAGCCCATATGGCCCAGTGACAGAAATGAGAGGCAGGCAGCTGAATCCCAGCTTGATGACAATAAGGGTTGCTCTTAAGCAGAGAAACACCCAGTTAAATACGAATGAAGTTAATTAGCAGATACTGTTTGTCATTACAGAAGGGCAAAAGAGCTTGAGCAGGAGCCAGTAAAACTTTTCTTGTAAGTGAAATGCCGTGTAATTATTTGAACTAAATTACATTATCATAGTCTGGGACATGCAGTCACTTCCACTCTTTTTTCAGAGCAAGAACTTTGTCTTCCCGCTTCATCCCTCTCACAAATACAATGTAATCCAATTAACACTTTATCTAACCCTTATCAGCACCTTCTTCAAACAAGTTCTGAAAAGGAAATGAAAAAATATGTTCAGCTGTGTATAATGAGGAATTCAAATAGTCCAAAGTACTTTTCTATAATTAGTGGGAAATAATTGAGAGTTTTAAAAGACTATTTCTCTCCAGATACATGCAGATATGTACACCGAAGAGAAAAATTTGTGTCAACAATATATGCTCATCTCTATACAAATAGAAAAATAGTTCTCGTGGTACAACTCTGTATTAAAGAACATACTATATTTTTAAACATAAGTGTATTGCTCTTCACTTTGCACGGGCTCTAAAGAATTCATCCAGAAAACCCAAAAAATTTAGCTCTCGATTATAATTATCAAATGTATGCTGTACAGAAATGGGATCTTTGGCACTAAGTTTTACAGTGATTATCCAAACTTCTGCTGTTCTAAGCTTTAGAAATGAATGGAATATGCACTGCACGGGAACAAGACTACCAAAATTTTAAAAAACCCTCTTAATTTCATGCTTAGGAATCTTTTTATCACCAGAAATTATTGCAGCTACTTCTCAGTACTGTTTTTGGTCTAGTGGGTGGCATCCCTGCCCATGGCAGGCGGGGTGGAACTGGATGATCTCAAAGATCCCTTCCAACTTATGATTCTATGATTCTATTTATGTAGCTAAACACTCTCTGCTTTAGATTTTTTGCTGACTGACTTTGCAGTTTGCAATAAGGCTTCATAGGTATCCTTGCTTCCAAAGGTGCAGTTCAGGGTACCATGTCAGGCTGATTTTACTCTTGTGCCTTCAGCCGTAGTTTTGCTTCAGCAATGGTAGCTTTTAAATATTTCAGTCATGTTACTGTTGTGATCCTCGAACTGCACCAAGAATTCAAATTAAAAAATCTTTTTGTCTTGGTCAAGTGAAAGGGACACTGGTGGAAAATGTAAAACACCTAATTGCCTCTTGGCTCTGAATACAAAAATTTAAAATTGCCTGTAATTGGAAATTACATATTTTCCTCTGTGAATTTCTGCTGCTGAATGAAAACTTCTGTTTTCCAAAGTAAAAACTCTCAAATATGGAGAATAATGTTATAGAAAGCATCTATCACTAAGCTAAAAGAGTTTGCTAAATGCAAGAGTAAACAGACCACTCAATAACCCAGAAAGGAAAGCTACACATTTTTCTCCCTGGAATAATATTGTTATTTCCAGCTGAATTGAACTGTCATTCTTTTATTTTACTCAAACTATTCAAACAATTAAATATGAAAGATTCCACGACACCACACCAATGCCAACTTGACAATTTTTTCCCCCTTGTCTGGAAATCATGATGGTACTCCTTTTTTTTCCATCACTGTTCAAAAGTCTGAGAAACATTTGTCTTGATAAATTGAGGACTCTACAGATGAAACTGGAATCTGTGAATAGCCAGGAGGTGAAATAAAAAAAAAACTAATAAAAAGAAAGTATACACTCAAACATTAACATGCTCTCCAAAAAGAACTGCCCAAAGGGTGAGCTTGTGGTCTTGAGCAGGATACATAGAGGATACAGCTGGAGGAGCTGGAAGATCTCTAAGGCATCTTTACCCTGTGTTTACCCTCTCCAGAATGCCATTTCCATGATTTAAAGACATGGTGAAAAGAACTGTCTGTCCTTCTTCTGAAGAGAAGAGTCTGTTTACTCATTAGACTTCTGGTTGATGAGCAAACAAACCTTTCATGTTCACAGCTTGAAGCACACAGGGCCTGTGCACAAACCTTTACCTGTAGGCTCTCACTTCACTTTCAGATATCATGGGTTACCAAAGTGAAGCTGAAATCACCAGGATGCTTCAAATACCACCGATTTGTAGTTGTAGGTCTGTAATTAAAAGCCATGTTTGACATCTGAATTTAACTGACACCCGCATACATGGCTTTAGGCTGGTTTCCACTCTCATTGCGGCTTGTATAACATTAATTGAAATGCTTCCCTTGAAGGGAAACTTTCTGACGGCCAACCGAGTAAACAGCTTGGGTTCCAATTCCCTTCAATCATCCCACCCATGTGATCCAGTAGGAAGTGATTTTAAATCTGAACTGTCACTAAAGATCAAAGCTCAAGGTTAAAAGAAGAAAGAAACAGATATCCAAAGTTTTACACGACAAAAAAAAGATTCAGACAGAATTGTGTTTTAGTTATGCCAACTTGGATACAGACCAAATGAATAACAGTCCGTATGCTACAGAGATGCAAAGAAGTCAGGAAAACCCAGTTAAATACACTGAAGCAACCTAAAAATCTCTATAAAATGCTCTTCCGACTGACGTTTATTAAATTATGACTTGTGCTAGGAATGCTGGATTGAAACTGCTGTAGATTTGGATAAGAGAGTTTTGGTATGAAACAGATTAGCAAGAGCTCTTGCTTATTAAGTCAGAATTGTACCTACATGTTGAAATCCAGTTGACCCTTTTGGCAGTCATTGTTAACTAAGGACAATTCACAAGATGTTTTCTTAGTACATAACAGCCTTTTGTATTTCAGTGCTTTCACTTTTTACTAAGCAAGAAGTGAAAAGAATTGGAGTGCTCTAACTGGTTTCCAAATCAGAAGATAAGGTAGTATTTTGAGTAGAAGAAAATTTTAGCTAGCCATAGATGAAATGCAAGTGGAAAATCCCTTTTAGTCAAAGTATTACTTTCACTGTAATTGAGAAAAATGCTTTTTCAGAGTATACATCCTGTGCATGATATGCTGTGAAGTAGTTTTTAAAGAACCATACACTTCATGTTAAAAAGAAAGATACACTTCATTTTAAAAAAATGTCATTAGACAGATGTCTCCATCTACACCCATAGTACTGGAGCAAGCCAACCACTTCTCTTCTTTTTCACACATCAGCAAATCAGCCCTGAAGTGCATCTCCCCAGAAGCACACCTACCTGAGTGCTCTGAAGGATTTACATCCTAATGACAGCTGAAGCCAAGAACAGCAAACATCACTTTTTCCTTAAATTTTGAATTGAAAAATATCTATAAAATTAAACTAAGTATCCAATTGCACCAATGAAGGGCTAAAATAAACTTTTTTTTTTTTTAAGATCAGCTTGCACATGTACAAAGGCTTGGACAGACACAAGATTTTCCCCAAACAACTGCTGACATGTCTCCTCAGACACCTCCACAGTAAATGTTTCACTGCACACATGGCTGAAAACACCATTTCCAGCCTAGGGGGACTTCGCAGTAAATCTTGCAGTTCTCAGCCTTTAACTGAAAAGTATTGTTCATTTTAACCCTGGAAGAGATTGGTCACAAATCACCAGATTTTGAAAAGTCTACAAGGGCTTTTTTTGTTCAAAGTTTTCCTTTGTAACCTATAACAAGATACTTCATCAAGAACTACTGGAACTACAGGGCACTTAGGGAAGCAGGAAAATACACAAACATGAGAGAACGGAAACATACTGCTACTTTCTCAAAATTAAATCAATGTTTCTTATTTACTTAACTGGTAATAAAATTCACAGGCTTCCCAGTATTTGGCTTAAAATTATGGGGACATTGCCTGTTTTGATTTGCAACGTGTTGACTTCTTCAGTCACACCACCAAGGGGAACCATAAAGAAGCACTTCTTTATTACTCTGTAGGCATTGCCATCTATCTTATCTTAATCACTTTGAGCACTGTTTCAGGAATGATCCCTGCCATAACTCAGAAGCCATGCACCAGCACTTCAACCTTTTCAAAGCTTAGACATGATTTCAAATGCTTTTGCAGTTCAGAACAAAGATTTCTTACTGGGTGGACCAAAAATCCTTTATCATTCAGCAAGGGAGGTGCAGAGGTACCATCACCGTTCCTTCTCCTTACTGCCCAAGGAAATAATTACTACTGAGAGCTTATGAAGAGACTATTACAGAATGTGAGACAATAGTGAAAATAAGTGATTTTTATATATATATATTTGTATATATATATAAAAAAAGCTATTTGGGCTTACATTTCTAGTTGATAGATCATCTGTTTAGAATGGAAGCAAATAAGGCCTACAAGAAAAAAATTGCACAGTAACACACAGTGAAGAATTTGTGTTCGGATGCCTTTCAACATGACNAGTATACATCCTGTGCATGATATGCTGTGAAGTAGTTTTTAAAGAACCATACACTTCATGTTAAAAAGAAAGATACACTTCATTTTAAAAAAATGTCATTAGACAGATGTCTCCATCTACACCCATAGTACTGGAGCAAGCCAACCACTTCTCTTCTTTTTCACACATCAGCAAATCAGCCCTGAAGTGCATCTCCCCAGAAGCACACCTACCTGAGTGCTCTGAAGGATTTACATCCTAATGACAGCTGAAGCCAAGAACAGCAAACATCACTTTTTCCTTAAATTTTGAATTGAAAAATATCTATAAAATTAAACTAAGCATCCAATTGCACCAATGAAGGGCTAAAATAAACTTTTTTTTTTTTTAAGATCAGCTTGCACATGTACAAAGGCTTGGACAGACACAAGATTTTCCCCAAACAACTGCTGACATGTCTCCTCAGACACCTCCACAGTAAATGTTTCACTGCACACATGGCTGAAAACACCATTTCCAGCCTAGGGGGACTTCACAGTAAATCTTGCAGTTCTCAGCCTTTAACTGAAAAGTATTGTTCATTTTAACCCTGGATGAGATTGGTCACAAATCACCAGATTTTGAAAAGTCTACAAGGGCTTTTTTTGTTCAAAGTTTTCCTTTGTAACCTATAACAAGATACTTCATCAAGAACTACTGGAACTACAGGGCACTTAGGGAAGCAGGAAAATACACAAACATGAGAGAACGGAAACATACTGCTACTTTCTCAAAATTAAATCAATGTTTCTTATTTACTTAACTGGTAATAAAATTCACAGGCTTCCCAGTATTTGGCTTAAAATTATGGGGACATTGCCTGTTTTGATTTGCAACGTGTTGACTTCTTCAGTCACACCACCAAGGGGAACCATAAAGAAGCACTTCTTTATTACTCTGTAGGCATTGCCATCTATCTTATCTTAATCACTTTGAGCACTGTTTCAGGAATGATCCCTGCCATAACTCAGAAGCCATGCACCAGCACTTCAACCTTTTCAAAGCTTAGACATGATTTCAAATGCTTTTGCAGTTCAGAACAAAGATTTCTTACTGGGTGGACCAAAAATCCTTTATCATTCAGCAAGGGAGGTGCAGAGGTACCATCACCGTTCCTTTTCCTTACTGCCCAAGGAAATAATTACTACTGAGAGCTTATGAAGAGACTATTACAGAATGTGAGACAATAGTGAAAATAAGTGATTTTTATATATATATATTTGTATATATATATAAAAAAAGCTATTTGGGCTTACATTTCTAGTTGATAGATCATCTGTTTAGAANAGTATAGAATGAATGCAGTTACTGGGATGCTTATTTTATATATAATAACAGACCCTTTAGTTTAACAAGTCATTAGAATAAACATATGTCATACCACAAAGAAAAGAGTTGAAAAATTCTTCCCATTATCTTCTCTCTCTCTCCCCTATTCAACTGCAAGATTATTAATTGCAGATGGCAAAGGAAAATGTCTTCTTTTATGTGCACATCTGCATAGTTCTGTGGTGGAGATATTCTATGAACTTTCAGATACAAAGTAAAATTCAAAATGTCATGAAACAACCTTCCAGTGTTGCATGAACTGATTTTAAACCACAGAAATGAACACCAAAAAAAAAAAAAAAAGTTTTAAATTTAAAATCATAAATAATTTTCTCTCACTTCAGCACAACACTTGCTGAAACTCCCAGAGTAAATCTCTTGCACTATAAATTTTATTTCTCTTTCCCCTCATCTCCCACCCAAGGGAACCCGTAGAAGGGAAACACTGGCAGGAGTGCACTCACTGCAGTACTGCCTGGAATAATGATGTGTACATCTGGCTGAAATAGCCAACCACTGGATGTCACTGTTACTCCACATGAAGTAAGCAAATACCACCATGAGATTACCACCACCATAGAATAGCTGTCTACTGTTAGATACTTCAGAAAAAAAACCCAACTACAACAACAAAAGCCCTTTGAAAAATGCGGTGAACTTAAAATTTAGGAGGAGTTCAAGGGAAAACCATGCTTGGAAAACAAAGGCTTAGGGAAACTTCAGTGCAAAGGGTGGTCAATGGTGGCCTATGTAACTGTGCCAAATTTTTGGCTTTGAAAGAAACTAAAGGAAAAGTTGGCTTTTCCTTCAGAATGGGAGAGCAGTTTCTCCTTCAAGTCCTTTGTATTTCTGGCTTTTGGGACTCCAGGCTGTTTCCAATTGCTGCCAATTATATGTAGCCATTGTTCTGCAAGTATTTTTCTAGTTGAAAGAAGACTGTCTGACATGATTTATTTAGGTAGCACCACAAAGACATATATGCACATGTTAAAAAAATTCCTGTCAGTCCTCAGCTGAGTATCCTTACAGAGAATGGCTTTCAGTTCCATTAGTTTTCCCATGAGCAAATTGGTTTTTTGGTGTAAAAATGTTATAAGCTGCTTCACATTGGATTGTAAACAGAAATTTCAATATTCTTACAAGGAAAAAAGAAAAAAAAAGATGCTTATCTTCTCCCTAGATTGCAAAGACTCCCTTCTTGATCCCAAGTGATTTTCTCTGTGCCAGCTTTCAACATGAAACTGCTTCAATCTACTGGATAAGGCAAAAACCTATTTCTTTTTCTTTTGTGTATCATGCTTCACCAAGCAATTGTTTTATCGTTATTTTAACCTCCTCACCTGGCTGTCTCTACTATTTCCAGTAGCCCTTGAAAATACAGAAATAACTCAGCTTGCTATTGCCAACATCACCTCCAAGAAGCAAAATGAATCCGAGGCCACAGAATCTGAAAGGCGACCTTACTTCAATTTAATGTGTAACTAATTGGGCTTAACCAAAAAGTATGCTCCTAGGAAAAGTGAACTCCACATAAAAACAAAATTAGCCCTCATTTGTAAGGGGTTATGATTTGTTATTAATACATTCATGTTATTTTTTTAGAATTGCTTAAGCTTCCATTAGAAATGTCATCTGATGATATTTCTTAGATACTTTCTTCTTTTGAATTAAAAGTAAGTGTTAGGAATGAAAATAAAATCAAAAGTTCATTATGAGAGTTTGAAAGGTGTCTAAAATATGCAATTGTAAATAAGGAAATACGGTCCTTTAGTATCTTTAATTAAAATGCCTAATTTCACCTCATGTATGTGATAACAGAAAGAGAATTTTTAAAAGTCATCTACACATTTTTTAATTTTTCTTTTCAGCTAAATATATACAATATTACTGAACTTATTTAGCCTTGTTAAAACAGGATCTCTATGCTATCAACATTAACTATGGGGAAAGTACAACTCCACTGAGATACAAATTCAAACTCAACACAGTGCCTGCATTTCCAGATAATATTTCAATCTGTTGTTCTAGTTAGATGTCATATGTTTTTATGGGGTTTCTGGTCACGTACTGTATTTTTTTATGCTTCTAATTAAACTTAAAGCTGTAGAGAAGCATAGAAATATATAATCTGTACAATCAAGAAGATGAAAGCATCTGGGACTCAAATATAGAAAAAGCACATAGAATGCCTTAAAAACGATCTACCCATTTATGAAAATGCAGTGGGAAATGCTGTTTTAATGATACAATGCAAGGGATTTCCCAACAACTAAAAAAAGAGTTCATACAGCTTTTTCACTATAAAATGCAGCACCAATTACATATTTTTATGTGAGAGAAAAAGAAACAAAAGAAGTATGGGTCAGAAATTAAAGAAGATTGGACAGTCATGTAAATTCTTTGTGAGTTAAAGATGCAGGAAATAAATAGCCACAGTAAAGATATTTCAATCAAATGTAGTTTTTAAACCATTTTTCTAGCTCCACATGAGAGCAGATGAGAGCTGACCTTTGCTGAATGGCACATCAGACCTGGCTTGTCATTGAAACTGTCAGGACACATGGCCCCAGCACTTCACAACATGTAGATGGAGCCCTACATGTGATGGCCACAGACTCCGGCCACCCGTTCTTGTGACCAGGATATTGACCACCGTTTAGTAATGAAATTGAATTTCGTGGAACCGTTTGTATTGATGGAAATCATTCACTGGAATAATGGAGCATAACAGGCAGGCAACAATATGGCACATCACATGTTCCCTGGCCATAGAATAGATTTTTGGCTATAGTTTACACTTGTTTGACTTCCCTTTGCACTTACTGACTAGCCAAAGAATATGTGGGTCTTTCAAAACCACAGTCAGCAATACAAATTCTGCCACCAACCGCACTTTTAACTTCAATAGAAAGGCAGAAATTGGTCAGAGAAGTTTCATGAAAGCAGAAAAAATCTCTCAAAATGTCTGTCTATTGTTTTTTACACTGTCATGATGATGAAGCCTAGGCAATAGGGAAAGGGGGTGAGGGTACCAGGGGAGGAGAAGCCCTGATTACTGGAAGACCTCATACAGCATATTACCAGACAGTGCAAAATACTGAAATTCCACAGAAAGTACCTTGAGGCATTTCCTGGCCTTAGATAAGTTCCAGTTTGAAATTTTCTCCCTTTAATCTTTTCGCACTGACTTTAAACGATTCCCTCTTCCATGGTGGGTAGTTACAGCTCCTGGTGCTGCCTGTCACAGAGGAGCTCTGACATTGCAAGAGGATTTTCTTTGATGAACTGTAACAAAACCCGCATGTGAGGCTGCACTGCCTTTACCCTTCATAAAGGGATTGCTCATTAAATGGAAGGTAAACATATTAAGAATGACAATTTCCATCCAATCATTCAATTTAGGAAAGGACAGACGCTCCTTGCAAAGTCAAATAGTATGGCAAGGTTATCCATAATAGGGATTTTACAGTACAGCTGTCAGCATTCAGAGATCATCTGTTTACCAACAGGTATCACTGTCACTGTCCTTGGGCTTTTCCTGAAGCTGGGGAGAAAACTGACAAACGACAGCAACATGCACAGGATCTATGGCCTTGCACATTCAAGAGATGTTGATCCTGCAGAGGTGACCACTGCTTTGAGACTCACTTGCAGCTGCATCCTTTGTTTATGCAAGAATAAAAGAGAAAAGCTCAGTGGCAAAGATGCCAGAACTGCACAAACATTTAAATACTGTAGGGGCTGATCTTGATTTGCTTCTGAGCTTGGTGCTTATTACTGTGAATCGTCTTACTAAAATTAATGGAAGTACTCAAGCAAATAGAGCTTCTAATGCCTTAAATTGCCTGAGTCTTGAGGTCCACAGGTGCATAAATGTAGATCATTACACCCACATGGAGTCCCCTGACTTCCCCCAAAAAACCTTTATTTAGGTGAAATCATCTGCCCACACTGTTCTTTTTTTAAGGATTAGAGATGCAGTTTGTGGCATAACATACCAGGCAATTCTTCTGAACTTCAACAAGAAATTAATTGCTTCTTGTTCAGACAGACAAAGGAGAAGCTATTGTAAAGATACAATTTGAGTGCCAAAACAGAATTAGGATTCAAAAAAAGGTGAATATAGAGACCATCCAGAAAACTTTTTGCAGCCATAAAGAATATCTGCTTTTATATGGTCATAAAATCCTCAACTAGAATTTGCGAACAATATTTTTTTTTTTATTTTTACGGTTTTCCTGCTTTTCATTTGGAAGCTACAGAGCCTTTTGGACATGTTGATGATCACTCGCCAATATTTGTTTCCAGCTTCCACTTTACAGAGACAGCAAGCACTGAAAGACTAAAGACCACGGAATTCATACCGGTGTCTCAACGTGACACTGTTTCGTACACATGTCCCTGCCCCTTCTTCTACCTTCCTCCTCTTTCAGGTTTTATCCAAAGCTTACAGAAGTTTCAAAGTAACTAAAAACATGAAAGCTCAGAGAGATGGTAACATGCTAGATACAATCTTTCTGTTTGAATAGTTCCTAGGCAACATGCAAGTAGAGAGGACATCAAACAAATTCTAAGACTCAGTTCCACTATAAACACAGTCCTTAAAATTCACCATATGATATTCTGATTAATTGCAACATAAATTATTATGGATACTGTATTTGGTTAATGGTTTTGTATCCATTTATTTTAAGAATTTTTCATTTTATCAATTAAGTTAGAACTACTTTGAAGACTGCACGCAATATTGGATCTGGTAATAGTTCCTCATCTGGGAAGCTAATTATACTTCCCTACTGCTTACTGGATATTTAATTCTGCTTTTACATTATATAGATTTTATGGGTACATTGGATTCACTCTGAATCCAAATTTTCTGCTGATTTCTGTAATGTGTGCCAGGCCAATCCGTGAATGGGCTAACGGCACCAAACTCCACATGATAAAATGCAAAGGTAAAGCTTTCTGGCAATTGCTGAAAGGCCTCCTTTTCTCAAAAAACACAACTGCAAAAGGAATGCAACCTGTCATACCAAATTAAGCGTGTAATAAATGCATAAGAAGCCTGCTTTCATCTACACATAAAATATACATGCTCCCAATGGACTGCTGAGTCTCTGCTGACTTGCAGCTAGGGAGCAAGTGTGGGTCCATCGAAGTTCTAACTCCAGTGACACAGAAACCAGCCAGCAGCTCTGGAAACTAAGCTACCCTGTAGACTACAAAATACTAAAACCTAGACAATTTCCTCAGGGCACAAAAACATGGGGATCATTCCAGGTTTGTTGAAATGGTGCTCACCATGCAATTTACTTAACGAGCAGGAGACTTCTGTTGTCAGTCCCTTTTTTATCTCTGGTGAGGGAGAGAATGTAAAATCACTATTCCTCCCCACAGAGAAGGGATATGTTTGTAGGTATGTGCGAATATGCATGACTAGCAAGTAATGTATCTTGTAAAATCTTTGAGGCAAGAACCATATCCTCTATATTTTGTACCACTTTACAGTATCAAAGCATCACAGAAATCTTTACAAACACCTGGCTGCTTTTTTTGCAGAAAAGAACTGAACATACAGTATTTTTCTAAAAAGTGAAAGAGCTGACTAAGATGAATCTCCAGCAACCATGCTCATTTTTAATACAAATAGGTATTAGTAGGGAAATTCTCATTCTAAAGCTGTGCCAATATTTGAAAAGGGCAAATGGACTGACTGCATGTCAGTTAACACAGCAACAATCAGGTGCATCAATCACCAGGCAAGAAAACAACCAATCAGAACAAAAATTGTATTGGATTTAATTACTAATTAAAACTTAGGTATTTAAGTGGTCAATACAACATTATACTATGGAAAATGTTTGGGGATTTTTTCTGAGAAATACCAATTTATTCATTGCTTTAAGTTTGGTAGCTGACAAAGCAAAATAAACTGTTCATACATACCATATTTCAACTTGTAAAAGCATCTTACTTGATACTTTACAGAATTTTGACTGAAAAAATTGACATGTCTCAACCATATCTCTCTGGGAAAACACCCTAAATGAGAAAGACAGGTACGGGGTGAACTGCTTGTAAGAGGGGCACACTGAGACAAAATACCTTAATATAGCCACATGGAGACTCAGATATTTAGGGTCAAAATGCAAATAAAAATTCTAAAACAAGGATTAAGGATCATGAAAAATGCAAACTTTAAACAGGACAGAAGGTCAGTGGAGATGAATTTAGCATGAATTCTCAGTGCATAGTGCTTTGGCAAATAGGGCTTACAGTAGTCTGGACTTAACAAACCAAAACCAAGTGGAGGTGGCTTTATCTGTCTACACAACACGATCAGGTCAGTGATGGAATAGTCTTCTCATTTCTGATGCCCATTCTTTTACATTTGGAAGCATGGGAATAAGCAGCTGTGGAGCTGGGCAGGATTGCATTTATCTATTCTTTCATCACAGTCCTTTTTGGAAGATGTGTATCACATTTTTGACAACAGATTCAATGTTCACTGGTCAAAATGGTGGGATGTCTAGTCATAAATGTACAAGCCTTGAAAGATGGTAACCAAACTAGTCATCTTAAACTGGCTACTTTTGTATCTTAGTGACTATTGGGCTGCCTCTGCAAAAAAATACTTCTCCTCAAATAATCTCAGGTGTATGGTGTCCATCATTTAAATTTACAGGAGGTTTTCCAAGGGAGACTGGAATGAAAATTTAGGTGCACCAAAATGTAGTTTGCATGAATAACAGATAACCAAAATACCTATTTAAGAGAGCCATACTAACATTCCTCGCTTTGGGACACTTGGGAACATGGAAGCATAGCCAAGGTAATTTCTAGCATCATGATCATACTTTTGCACCCATACTAGTTGCACCCATACTAATGAGAAATTAATTAGAATGGACATAGTGAAGAAATGGTGCAGGTACAAAGCTGCTAGCTGTGCTAGAGGCAGCTCCTTTGCAACAAGCTTGGCTGCCTGAATGGGGCTGCATTATTTGTCACTGGCTGTGCCCTACACTTGGAGGAAATGTTACTGATCTTCCTTTTGCCCTCCCTTAATACCCACGGTGTTATCACCCTATCATAAAAAGGAGGAACTAATACAAAGCTGATACGTGGGCATCCCCTTAACATTTACCAGATAACTAGAAAATGTTAAGGGGATGCCTACATAATAGACCGAATAATTTGTAGCAAGTTTTGCCTTGTGCTCTGGGACACAAGGCAGCTGCAGTCTATAACCACTGTGATAACAGAGTTCTGGGATCAGGCTCAAAGTTTTGTTGAGAAACTGAGTATACTGACTACACACGTCAGAGTACTAATGCAGATATGTGAGTTCTGAATTAGATGTAGCTCATAATCTCTTCTGTTGAGATATAGGTCAAATTTGACTACTCACCATCCACCTTATAGACAAATGCACAGTATACCACTGGCAGTTCCAAGGACAGAGGTTCTTTATTTAGTATTCCATACCTGGATAAAACTAGTACTCATTGCATAGAATAGCTTACAGTTCAATTAGTGTATCTTTTGGTAATCATATCCCATTTTCCAAAGAAGTTTGCTGTATGTGGGTAAGGAAATAAATATTCCTAGGAAAAACACTGAATAACTTTAAAACCAATTCTTCCTTACTTATATTATTATTTTATACAAGATCTGAATGTTAAAAATAAAAACACTTTTTATATTCCATTGTTGTATATTTATGAATCCACCTTTGGCTTCCAGGATAGGAGTGTAAAGCATTTAGAAGTGAAAAAAATATTTTTGCAACTTATATTAACATGACTTATCATCACAGGTTATGCCACGAACTCAGAAAATGTTTCTATAATTTATTGCATGCCCACAGAGAAATACTCTCTGACTAAAACTGTTCAAGCAAACAGCAGTATCTGCTCAACCAGGAAAAGAGTCCACATCACAGCTTTGCAAGAAATAACTTGATATGACAGAGTATCTGATAAAAATATATTTCTGCAAAAATTCAACAAAATGCTTCAATTTTACTAAATCCCAAAAGGTTGCAAAACCACCAGAAATTGGCTATTATTTCTGGTTATCTTATGAGAGGAAAAAGAAAATTGCAGTTGGGATATAACCTCTCCATTCTAACAGAGAGAAGCTTTTCAAGATAGATTTTATGCTCCAGAGGATGCAGAAGTCTGGGGAGTGAAAAGAAGGAGCACTATTGTAGATCATTTCTAAACCATTCTGAATTCAGGGGGAAATGCAGCCCAAACTTCACAAAATCAAAAACTCAGGCTCCCCAATCCATTTCCATCCTAAAGCAAGCATCAATCTCATCAAATCTTGGGATGTCCTTATCATTTGCATTTATCTCCTTTGCATCTTTCTATAACTTTGTTCATGAATTTTACATTATTTCTGAATTTGCATCACCCTGTCTAGTTTTACACTGAAAATATCATCCAAGGTATCCTTTCTATCACCACAGAGAAAGTCAGAAAAAAAATTCAATAAAAAATACAAAAAAGAGTTCAGATGTCATTGTTCAAAAAGTTTTAAAAGAAAACCAGGTAATTTTGGTCATTCATACAGGTCATTCACAGTAGTAAAAATATAAAATTTTAGTGCTCAGTTATTTCACACATTCCTAGTTAACATTAGGTTTTTTTCAGTAGGGAAGTACAGACAACACTGCTAATTCAAATTTTAATTAGCAATGTCAGAAGTAATCTAACAGGATAACAATGCTAATTAAATTCCCAGTTAATACTAAATTGAAAGTTTCTGTAAGTCTTCATTGGATTGAGAATATAATACAAAAGAACAATAATTTACCAAAAGGAAGTTACCAACTCTTCCCCAGACCTGAGGATTGTCCTATATTAGTATCCACTATTAACAGCTAATTGAAAGTTAAGGTTTTAAGTTCTCAGTAACACACACTGTATTTTATTAAAATGTGCTCACTCTGATTTAAAAAAAATAATATTAAAGATAATACACTGAAAGAAACCCTGTCTTACATGGAGTAAATGTGAACTAAAAGCATGTGCTTTGGAGAAAGCATCCTGGAACACAAAAAGTAGGAGATTTTGATGGCATTTTCCCAGTGTAAGTCTCAGAGAGACTTGGTTTGTTGGAATGTACGGTACATCCTAGAGAGGCATGCATAGCACAACTTTTTATTAAGAATTTGAGCTTTTGGTTCTATATTGCTGTACTCATAGAATTGATTACCTAAACCATATGACTTTGCTGATTACACACTGGGAGTATCCTATGCAGCTTGAAGCTGCTCCATGCTGCTAAATGGGAGCAATTTTGGAAGAAATGCACAGCAGTGGTTGAAAGGGTTCATTCATTCATTCATACCTTTTTAAAAAAATAGAAAAGTTGATGAAGAGAGAACAAAATCAAAAATTACACATCCAAAGATTTATGTAGAAAAAGGGGTGCTCAAGGAGATAGAAACACATAATTGAAAATAACAGGATTCACATTTCTAAAATTAAAACCAGATATTGATAAACTAGCTGGACTAATGCCTTTTCAACCATTAAATTCCTCTTTATTGTCCCACATTTAATCGGACACATTGTCTGAGAATTAATATTAGCTAATAGACTTGTTATCTTCTTTATTAGTGCTCATTACGCTAAGCTACAGTGCTGTATTGGACAGCTGCCATTCCTATTTTATTTAAATTTTGTACACTAAATATATTTAAGCCGTTAACTGCTGCCAAACACTAGAAATAAAGGAAAGAACTCTGGGAAAGAAAAACAGAGTTTATATATCTAAATGAACACAATCCATTTAATAAAGCATTATCAAGTAACCAAGAATAAGAATAATCCTATTTGACAAAGGAAAATAGCAGGTGGGATAGCTCTTTATATCATAAATATCTATCAAACTGAGATGATGCTAAATCCATTTTAAAAGGATTTATCCTTTAGAGGGCTTTAGAGGATAAAGTTTAAAACGTGTCCCATATCACTAGATGCTTAAATGTTTATATCAAGAAAGCGCTGCAATTATGGCAAGACTGAGGTGTAATTATAGAGGTATTTTGAAATGGGACTGACAACTAGCTAGAAGACAATGTAGATCTTGCTATTTTGACATAAATTTTCTTGTAAATTTTCTATTAGTTCATCAGAAGCATGAATTTTTATGCAATTAATACATTTGATTATATATATTTTTTTAATTACTTTGTGTATTCTGCCTGATGACTTGCAGGTTGTTTTGCCATTGCCAATATCCGGTCATAACTTCTGTCTCATGCTTATGTTGAAAATGTACATTTTTATGAATTTTTTAATCCTCATATTGAGACAGTCTGAACAAGTGGAGAAAGCTTGAACATCAATGTGTGAGTAATTGAACAACACTCACTGCTGAGGGTGCTACACAGTCACCCGGGGGATGCCTCTACTAAGGGAGGCAATAGAGGGATGGCAACCTACGGCTTCAGCTGTTCAGAAGCTTTTGACCCTGTCAAACCAAATGCCACACAAAGGACTGACTGCAATTTTTTTCAGTACACAAGAGGAACAAGAGTGTCAACGATGAAGCACTAGAAGCCAAGAGTATATCTCTTTTGTATATCTCTTTGTGTGTGTAACTTATTGAAACTGATAACTGAAGAAAAGAAAAAATACATATTTGAGATTTAAAAGTGCCTTTTAAAATTTTTTTGGAAACTAAGTATAATTAATGCTAAATCTTTTGTAGAAGAAATGGATTTGTCTCAAAAAAATTTTAGTTAAATTCAGGTTTTACTTTTGGTTAAATAAATAGTGGTTTTAATTTAGAAATTGCAAAGAAATCACAACCATTTCAAGTGCATTATTATCCAAATGGATGGTGAAAAAGATGAGCTAGTTGAGTGTGTGTACCTCATCATCTCAGCACTGATGTCCTGCCCTAGTAAAAAGATTGATTATGACAGAATTCATTGTACCAATGACATCCAAGTTGGACCCGTAGTTTGAAGGTTCAGAAAACAAATTCAGCCTAAGTGACTTTCTAGTCACCCCTCTATCCTCTGTCTCACTGCATAGGGTGATAGAAGGACTGAATTGTGCGTTAAGCATGCCAGTGAGATATCTAAAGCCTGGGGCAAACCTGGCCTGTTTTGGTGTAATAAGGCATGACACCCTGATTTGTACAACCACAGGTAAAAATTAACACACTTTGCTCACCACTGGCTTTGATCTGAAATCAGACATTATGGTACCGATACAAGGGGGATGGCAGATTTGAGTTCAGATAATGCCCTACAGGGTATTATTTCGCAACTAACCCTTTCTGTCCAGTTCCCATACACAAGGTTTCCCTGCAGTTCTCTTGCACAGCTAGAGCCCAGCTTTAACATCTTAGCAATTAAACAGATGAAGAGACATAGACAATTGGCATTGGCCCTCTACGGCTTTTATAGCACTCTGAAGGTAAATACAGCTGCTGGTCCTTCCTCAGTCCACAAGCTTGTAGAAATGCTTCAGGTTTTCTCTTTAAACCATTTTCCATCCATTACTCCAGGTTCAAGTTGTCTAAACTGCACTGTCAAAATTCTATGAACAGGAAGCTCGGTCAAAAGGTATCTCTGAAACAGCAACAGAATCAGTTACTGGTTTCCTCTGGGAGTCCAAGTTCCCCAAGCACAAAAACAGTCAACCAGAAACCAAGGAAAAGATTCCCTAATTTTATCGGCAGGACTGGTAATGAATCNGCAGTGAAATGGCAAGAGTTATGGCAAGAGTTTATGTATCAGTCCATACACAGATTCCTTCAGCATGCTGATTCACAAGAAGTAGCTGAGGGCCACAGGATGTCAGATTCTGAATACTCCTGGGCAGACCCTTCAGAATATGCAGCTACATTTACAAAACTGTTTATCCCTTTTACAATCAGTTATGTTTACTCTTAATTCTAGCAAAATCATTCACTGCTGAAACTCTTCAGGCTCCTTTTTTCTTCCTAATTTCACCTGCAGTTTTCAAAACCACAGAATACCCTCTGAACCATGAGAACCTCTGCTTCCCACTCAGTGGTGTGAGGACAGACCTGTCTAGGAGAAATAGCAAAAAAGAAGGAGAGGGAAAGAAGAAAACATTTCTTAAATTGGTATTTTTGCTTCCTGCTCTTCTCTAATACTTTTAGGGATGCATGAGCACAGCCTAATCCCCTCAGATCACCTCTTTTTCACAGAATTCGATATTGCCCAAGTAAGCTGGGTTATTTTGAAATATCACCACTCCCTTCACAGCTCTACTGCAAGGCATGTCACAGTAAGCAGCATTCAAATAAGTAAAACATGACTACCCAAATGTTTAAATTATGTAAAATGCTAACAATATTCTAAATACAGGAAAAGTGTTTCTTTAATGCTCTTTTCTGACAGTTCACCACAACTCCATCCATTTCAAAGGCTTCTGCTCCCCACACAGAATTAAATAGCTGCTACAAATGTCCTTTGAACAAGAGCTACCATCAGTGGGATAGGAACACAAGCAGCCTGGGGACTGGTATCAAACAGTCCCCCAAAAGAAAGATTATGAAGCAACCAAGGACATCTAAAGAGAGAAATCTAGGCTGAAAACTATTTGAGGAATTATCTTGAGACAGATTTCTTCCAGAAAATATATCAGATATGGTTTATGCTATAAAGTGTCTTCTATCAGCATGGTCCAGGGTATACTTGTATTCTAGTCTAGTTTCAGTCCTGACAGCTGAACTCTGACCTTCTGCAAGTAAAGTAACAGCAATCCTTGGAGTGATGTGACCCTTTGATTGACACTTGTTCATTGTGACAGTCTGTGTAGGTGTCTGGCAGCACAAACAGCTCTAATGCCAACGCGGCTGTGCCATTGTGTCCAGAACACTGGCACTGCTGTCTGGATTTTCTAACGCTGCTACCCAAGGATTAAATGACTACACATTCACAAGCTTTAAGATGTCACTGTGTCCTGGAAATGCCCCTTTGCCTAGGTCATCACGGGGATAACCACAAGTGGATGTTACTGCCCTAGATAAGGAAAGGTATCCCGCCTATTTTTTCAGTCTGAGGATATAATAACACAGTACAGAAGGTCAGCTGCCAGAAATCAGAGTGAGTATGGATGTTCCTTTGGACATTTAAAAAAGACACAAAAACTAATGGAAGCTGCTCTTCACCACATGGGGAAAGTTGAGATCTGAAACAAGAAAACAAAGGACATGAACAAAGCAGTGCTGCCACAATGCTGTGTGGCACTTTGTACAGGGATCAGTGCCACTTTGTACAGGGATCAGTGCCATTCCAGGAACACAGAATACTCTTGCAATACCCAGGGAAAGGCTACCCAGTATTGAAAGGCGAGGAAGAGTTCACAGACAAAGCAAACACAGAAGATGTAGAGCCCATAAGGAACCATGAGTTCTTTCAGACTCAACAAAACTATGGAGAAAGATGGAAAAGGAAACCAGTGGCTTAAAACTCTCAGTACCATAAGCATTAAAAAAAAAAAAGAAAGATAAAACATCATTCTTTATTGCATAAGCATTTGCTTCCCCATGTCCCATCACAATCTCAAAACCCTTCTCTCTCCACTGTAAATGTCAGGAACAAAGAGTTTTTATTTCAAGGTAGCCAGTTTTTTTCTTAGGCACGTAGGTGGTAAAAGAAGGTACACAGGGTGAAAAATTGTTAATCAATCTCAACGTACAAAGAGGAGCATGCCAAAAACATCATATCCCCAACAAGTCGTTCCCTGAAATCTAGTGTGTGGTAGTGTTTGTTAAAGGCTATGGTTTTATTGTTAGGTCTTACTAAAAAAAAAAAAAAAAAAGTCAACCAAAAAAAGTCTGGATTCAGAAAGGAAACGTTTTATCAGAGGCTTCTAATGTAGTCAAAAGTAAACATGCTCACAAAGGAAACAAATAGAAATGGAACATTACTGATTTAAGATAATTTAAATGTGGTGAAGATATCAAAGTTTATCTGTAAAGAATTCAGCAACTGGATACTTGCACTATACAACATTGCAAACATACTAATAAGAACTCCTCAAAGTAGTGTTTCTACATAAAAATACATGTGGTTTTTTGTATTTGAGACCACAAGGTCAAGTGCAAAGAAAACTACTAGCATGTTGCACTTCGGTTCAATAATCAGACAAATTACAGAATGTTGTAAGAACAAAACAGTAGCAACAGTTCCTCTGAGATTCATTTTAGATTTCTTATACCAGTGCACAGTTATTTAAATTTTTCTGGAGTAATGACTGATTTGTTCTCTCTGATTTGTTTTCTTCTAAAAAGAAAGTAAATTTTGTCTTACTATGGGGGAGGAAGGAAAACAAACACTCTTGTCGTGTTCAGATGGTGGTGGAGGAGGTGCTGGCCCAGACCACTGGCCCACATCGTTATGCAACGTGCTCATGCTGCAGCGAGGAAAGATGTGTGCCACAGTCAGTGTGAATCTGCCTTTCTTTGTTGCTCTGCTCCAGCAGGTCACCTCTGAGAAGAAGTAGCACGTGTAGGCATTGTTAGTTCTACGATTTCTTGCAGCAACAGCAGCAATATTTGGTGAGTAAGGATCTGGCTTTGTCCTGTGATACTTCTGCTGCCAACCCAGCTTGTGCCTGCTCCAACAGTAAATAATTCTGTGTCGTCTCTGTTAGTTTCATGAAGTAAAGACCAGCCTGGGCTTGAAAGAGTTGCTGTTGGGATAGTAATGGCACTGAATTATTCCTGTTTGGCCTTGAAATTTGCTGTCTATGGATGACAAACTCGCTTATCCTTGATTTTCTGACACCAAAATAATTACTGTTGTCTAAATCTAGGCAGGACAGCAAGCTGTATTTCCATCATCAAGTCAGCTTTTGCTTGTCTCATAGCTGATGGCATTGCAGGGGTAGGAAGAGCATGATGCACACTTTCAGGAATTATATTCCCCTGTATGAAAGTTTTGCAACAGCCAACAAGTAGCTGCATTTTCCCACGCTTGCTACTGAGTATTTAATGGGCTCACAACTACTACTCCACTGTAAGCAATTGGCATGTAAATGCCTTTGTCATGTGGTGACTTTCATTTACTGTCTTCATCATGCATTTCTCAAATGATCTAATTTCCAACATAGCATGATTGACTGCTCTAGCAGTTGCTTTGAATGAAGGAAAATAAAAAAATTGGTTACACATACTTTAAAATGAAGTATCTTAGCTCATTTGTCCAAAACAGAAGCTTCTGATGAGGAAGTTGTGAAGAGAGTGAAAGTCAGTTTGAGAAACGGTGGTCAGGAAAAAAGCTGGAGATAGTGGCTGGACACTTAAAAAAATCCACATAATGGAGAAGATGAAAAAATGAAATTTTAGGGAGTTTGATCCTCATCACCTACCACACCCTGAGAGCAGCTCTTTTACAGCACAGCACAATGCTGCCTGGAATTATTAGGACAGTAGGGGCGCATAGTGCTGCAATTAATTTCTGCCACTGCAAAACACTGTTGTGAGAAAGGGGTGCCTTAGAAAAAGATTAAAACATGAAACACAGAACCATAAGAAAGTTAGAAGTTATGTGCTACCAGATATTTTACTAGCACAATGTTTTAGTGCACTGATGAGTACTTTCAAGTGGCAGCAGTTGGATTTGGATCCACACAGGATTAAAAAATAAATTTAAAAAATGCAAGCTGTGTCTTTTGAAATCCTAGAAGAATGATTGTGAACTATCCCCCTTATTATGTAAAAAGATGCAATAAATAACCTAAAGTAGCATGGAAATGCTTATCACAAAATAAAATATTTTTAAAACATATATTAGCATGTTTGACTCCTACTGATTTAAAAGTCTATTGACTTACTGACTGTTTAGGGATATGAATCAAGACTTTAACACAGACTAATTACTAGGGAATGCTATGATATCCTCTACTGAGTGTACTAAAATATCACAGTGTCAGTAACATATGAAGGTAAATCCTACATCTGCAATGGCAGTTTCAAAACACATTGATGCACTTGTCACTCAAAAGATTGTACAATCTCCAAATTTAAAGTAATTGAGAAATAATTCTGGATTACAGCTTTCACGCAGTTACTTTGTGCACAGGGAAATCCCTGGGGTTACAAGGTTCCTTTCATAAACATGTACAGAATAAATAGCACTATATTAAGCTGTAGTACAAATATTTGGCTCATTGCTTCATGGTTCATGGATATTTTACTGATGGAAAATAGGATGCTTTTATGTTTCATTAACCTTTTCATTATCTTGCACATAAGTCAATGCTGCTCCTTTAAGAATAAAGGGATAGAAAACTGTGAGGCGGAAAAAAAATGAAATTCAATGATATCCACAATTTAGTCACATATCCATATCAAATTCAGGACTGATGAACAAATGCTGGTCATATATGTTACATTACACAGGTATTAATCAAAATATTTATACCTTGCAATTGTATGAACTGGTGTGCATAAATTTTGTTTTGAGGAAGAATATATCAAGAATGTACTAGGGATGGTAAAATGATAATATTAAAAGAGTGCTTCTCATCCTTCTGAAAGATGTCTAAATTATTGGTAGAAAAAGGTTAAGCAGGAACCCCAACACTCTTTTTCTTCTGAAAACAGTGTGATATTGAATGCCTGTAGGAACTAAATTCAGTGCTGTGAGCCAGTGAGAATCTGGAAACCCTCCAATCCCACTCCTCAAAGGTAGTAAGATACAATATTTAGAAGCAATGACATTTTAATGCACAGAAAAGCTTCTATTGACCCTAAAGTCATTACTGATTGCCCCAAGGTACAAGCAAACCTAAATCCATATTTTGGGATATGAGCAGAAAATGCTTCTCTGACAGAATCAAACAGCAAAATCAAAGTGTGCTTGTTCTGCATCCTCTCAAGAGATTCCAAATAAATCCACCCAGATCATAATGACAGAAAATAAGTAATGTGTATCTCTCTAGTCTGCCACAGTTTTGTTCCAGATGGATGGAGGGAGGAAAGAGAGGAGGAGACTTTATTAATCATCATTCTCTATATAGCTTTAGCTATCTTCTTAGAGAGCTCATTTCAAAGGGCTTTTATGCTGGAGATCTGTGTACCAGAAAAGTTATGTAACAAAGATTCATCAAGACTAGGCAGCCACACCCAAATCTGGATGGATTTATGTGTGTTAATTCTTCCCCAAACTGATCTAAAAATTCTAAGTATTTTATCAGCCTAAACCAACTTTCTAGACGAAGAATTCCTGTACTGCTGGGTTGGAGACAATTCATAACAGAGTGTGACGGCTTAATTATGAAAAGATGGGCATCAGGGAACTGCACAAGAGTTGTTCAGATGGAACTCCTCAGCTGAGGATTCCAACGTGCTTTTTCAGAGAGCATTGCCATAGCCAGTATCTGAGTAAGCTGCCACTAAACAGATGCAGCTCTGCTCAGGGTGAGTGCAACCAGGAGGCAAAGTTCTGTGACTGGTCTCCACCACCACTCCACCAGGCGGTGCTGCAATAATGCTGTGGGTGCCCGATAGCAAAAAACAGCATGTATAGGCAGGTTGGAGTATAAAGATAAAGAGCAGAAAGTGGTGTTGGATATGCCAAGTAATAAATGTGTTGAACCATTAACCTTTCTTTTTTTTTTTTCCTCCTCTTCTTTTTGATTGCCAGGCACATGAACAGACTAGATTTTGTCCTATATTACATCTATAGAATAGCAGAGAACAGCGAGGTTCGATGCACAGGAGGTGTTAAAAGTGTCTCTAACCTGGACTAGGATGCCATATTCCCTATGAAGGGAATACCCCTTCTCTCTCTTGGGCTCCTGTCACAGAGATATCAGTCACCTGTGCAGGCAACAGTTAAGGACGAGCTCTCAGGATTTTTCCAGTTAGCTGTAGAGGTTGGTTACTGCAGTTTGCAGGGTCTTGCTGGGTCTGCTTGACTTTCCCTTACTTCAGGGAACGTCCTGTTCCTGATAGTGATGCTTCAATTAGGAACAAATGGAAACAAAGATACTTCTTATTCCTTAACCTTTTCACCCATAATTTTGCCCTCAAGACTTCATTCAGACCTTTGGCACACCTGCTCCATCTAACTACTTCCCTACAGAACAGCAAGTGAAGGGATTTGGGTTGTGAATTAATTCTGCCGATACAAAGCCACCAGGGAATATGCCAGTGCAGATTAGTCATTTGCCTCATGGGATGATATGTCAGAAAGAAAATGGCAGAAATATATCAGGCAACTTAATGTGTCTGATGCTTTACGCAACACATTACAAGGATGAAAGATATTAAGCTTTGATACAGTCACAAAGCAAAGAAAAAATTCACGTCACTTTAAAGAGAGATTTACATAGAAGCCCAGTTGCATTTGTGGATAATGAGACTCTACTGCAGCTTTGTCTTCTGTACTGATTTCTCCTTCACATTAAAAAATCTGTACAGAAGACAGACATGTTTAAACAACTTTAAGACTGTAAATATCACCTGTGATGTGCAGGAAAAGTGTAGGTTAGTGGTGACAATTTCAACTTCAGATTGTCTATTTTGGCCTAGATCTCAAGAGAAAAAATCTATTTGAAGCCTTTTCGGTGCACAGAGAATAGCTGAAACAAGGACCATTTTTAACTTCTGTTTTAATTTTGCTCACTTGCCTACTTTGCCTCCGATTTTTGCCTCTAGTCTTCATTACTGAGTTTTGATAACAGCTCCCAGCCCACCACTTCCCAAGCATATAAAAGGAGTCATAATGAAAATTATCACAAATGTAAAAGAACTTTTAAACAGCAATTTAAACAAACAGACATGTAACCAGTTTTCTTTTGTGGTACATTTTTGTTAGGACAAAATGTGTGTTGGACTCCTCCAGGCTCCAAGACTAAATTACCTCGTTTTTCACCAGCCTGAATAAAATCACATAATCATAGAATCGCAGAATATGCTGAGTTGCAAGGGACCCACAAGGATCATGGTGCCCGATTCCTGGCCCTGCACAGCACCATCCCCAAGAAACACACCATGTGCCCAAGAGCATTGTCCAAATGCTGCTTGAACTCTGTCAGGGTTGGTGCTGTGATCACTTCCCTGGGGAGAAATGTTGTCTCCTTCACATTTACACTGTTTACATGAATTGCTAAGCTAACACTTTTCAGTTACTGCTATTTTAAACTAAGAAATTGTCAGTTTTCCTTGTTCATGAAAGATCCAAGTACGATTTCTTTAATCCACATCACTTACCAATGATCTGCAAAACTGGAATTTAAAAAAACAATATGCAAGCCAAACCAGAAAATTTAGGGAAGCATTAAATAAGACAGAAAAATCTATGAGAAAAGGAGAAAAGCACCTTATGCTTTCATATCTCAGAATTTCTTATGGTTGTGTTTTTCATTAGTCTCTCTGATGATAAGAAAATTATATTATCAAACCTGGGCTTGAACTGTGTGCATTGATCACCTGATCTGGATGTAGCACAGAGCACCTCAGTTAAGCAGGAGACAGATGAGAAATTCCAAGATTGAAACACGTCTGAGGGCTCCTCACAGTCCCAGGCACGAGGGAGAGAAAAAGGCACGCAGCCATGTGCAGTAAATGTCCCTGCTGACACCCCTCAAGCCCCAAATGCCAGCATGCCTATTCTTCTTCAGTGGCTGCTGTTATACTACCTGGCACTGAATCACTGGGAGTCCTGCTGAGGAAGCATGACAGTTTAAAAAAAAGGGCTACAAAAAATGTTTTGTGAAAAGATGTCCCAGTGTGTTATAATCCAACACCCGGCCAAGAGCAGATGCCTCCCCAGCATGGCTGGAGTGCTGCTGCTCACGCCAGCCCTGCTGGTACCTCACAGCAGGCAGCACAGTCAGGCAGCAGAGTAGTCTGACACACTAAGACTCAACAGATTTGTTATTTCTTACATCTGAAGGGTAAGAAAGACAACTAATAAACACTGTATAATGATCACTAGTGGCAAACTGTAAAAAGATTTATTGATTTTTAGCTGCTTATTTCTTCCTCTGAAGCAAGCTGTGTTTTGACATGTACAATACAGTATGGCATGGAAAACTCTAAACACATGGAAAAAATATATAATTTCATCAAGCTCCAGAGAGACAATGATTTGGTTTACAGGAAAGTCCTATGACATGGTTTAAGGACCAAGATTTAACACTCTTGAAGAGAATACGGAAAATGTAAAGTTAGCTGAACCTGAAGCAGGAGCAAAGGACGCTGAGAGGGAATGGTAAGTGTGATCCAGGGAAGGAAGTTTCCCAATCAGGCATGGCCTTGCCATAAGCTGATATTTGGTACCATTGTTCTGACTGAGCAATGACTAGGACATGTCAACTGGCTTGGGCTTCACAAATTAAGTCTGCTCCTTGTAGCTGCAATTCTGTTAAGTGCATATTACTAAACAAACAGAAATTCAAGGCACAAAATTGTAGTTTAACTGGTCATTGGGAAAATGTATTTTTTTTCTATTCACATTTCTCTACTTACATTCAATCATTTCAAAAATTATGCCACAGAAAGACAAAACATTAACAAAGAGATGAACTCAAGCTTGTCCATACCCAGGTTGAAGTACAGCCCTGAACTCATCTCAGTTCAGCCCTAAAGATGACCGCTAGACTAGAGATTTGGTGACTAAAAAAATCCTATCGCTGAATTCAAATACTTGAGGCAGCATGTCTCACTTAGAGCTGTGAAGAAGAATGTTTAACTTAGATTTGAAATACTTACGCACAAGAGTGTGATAGTGAAATTCAGTGTATGCTTCTACAGATATCTCTGGAGTGCAACTGTTCTGTGAAGCCTCAGCCTAACAGATCCCCGACCAAACACAGGAGTTCTCTGTAATGTTTTTCTTGATATAAAGATTAACGGCTATTTAAGAACTTTTTAAAAGGCATTTATAAACTAAAATATGAAATTTTACATAAAGATTTCAGTGTGGCTTTTTTAATTAATTTCAAAATTTGTGCACAGAAATCCTAAAATTTTCTTAGAAATTATAAACCACCTAAGTACACTATAGAGATTTTCACACCATTAAGTCAATAAAGTTCTGTCCTGTTTTCTCATCGAAGGTACTGTATGTGGAAGCAAAATTATTACAAAGATACTACTCTTACTGTTCAGAGGAGCCCTTTGCAGAAGGACAGATAATGTAACAGTGCAGCTTTATACTGTGACAAAAACTGCAGGAGCTATTAAGAAACATACTGGTGAAACCAAGTCTTGTTTTTCCTCCATTTGCAATTCTTAATTAAAAATTGCAGCTGTTTCTAATGGTATGTGAAACCTGGGAAATAAGGTTGGGCTTGAATTCTATTTTGAATGGAATACAGAAAGAAGTAAAAAACTGTAAGAGAATTTGCATCTGGTCTGTTTTGCCAAGGAGGGTCTTAAGATCAAATAGGAAGTCGGAGGCAAGGACTATAACACCACAAAAGCTGAGACATGTGGAGGTCAAATGCCACGATGTCAGCTGTATTAAAAATTGCTTAAAATTGGATCAACTTTGATCACATGAATGAGAACCAACCTCCTTTCTCCTCCAGCCTAAAACCATCTTCCAGATGAATTTCTTTTGTAGGCTGTTCACAAGGAGAAATGGAATATCTTGCCTGAACACAATTTTTGGAAGAAGCTTGTACAGCTGTGCAATACAGAAGAGCTGAGCGCATCCTACATCACAGCACCTGAGGCTGTGTGGAGACCTCTCCCTTCTCTGCTATGCTCCACTATGACAGCTCTGTAATCTGCAATCTCACCAGGTCTGGAATCTCAGACCACGAGGATTCTATTTACAGTACTTGCTAAACAATGAAGGTGGTGATACCAATGCTGGAATTGACCAATTCATGTTTGCAAAGCACACTGGAGAAGGAAAGTAAGAGTTTTGTTTTGAATTCTGAAGGATATCCAGTTCACTAAAAGCCATAGCTGATGACAAAAATAGATGCTTTGAAAATCCACAAATCCATGGATTTGTAGAGATTTGAATAAAACGTCAAATAAAAAGAAAAGGACTGCTTTGAACGGGATTGGTTGGCAGGGGTTTTTAAATTTCTTCTTCTCGCTACTTCAAATCTTCAAATTTAGTAGTTCATAAAATTAATAAACAAACCATTACAAATGAATTTGACTTAAATGTCAGTCATGGGACAAGTAGATGCTTTTCCAGAACAAAAGCAAACACTGAAACTTTCTCCTATATAGAAAAAAGTGAAAAAGATACTATCTATCAGCTTAGTAAAGGCAAATCTGAACAATCACAGAGTCTGCAAAATCAAAAGCTAAAATTTTATCAGACTTGCCAGTCTTCCTTCTGAAAAGGCACTTGTTTACTTATTGCAGCGAAAACTCAAGAGCAAAAAAAAGGAAATGCAAAAAGTACATAACCTAGTACGGTTATATGTGAAAACAGGAGATTTAAATCAGATGCCAAGGTAAGGTATGAAGAAAATGCAGAACAATTGACTTGGGTGTCCTCAAATACACCAAATAATTAAGATTGTCAGTTTTACACCTGTGCATTCTTCTAAAATATGAAAAATCAGTTGTGTCACTACTGTCTAACACTTACTGTTATTGAAATGTCACATCAATCTGTTGCTTTACCTTAAGTTAAGTCTGTTCTGTCTGAAATATTAAAGCATTAATGGAAAAATACCCTTACGGGTACTGTCTTTATTACATAAAACACAGATCCATCATTGACAGGTCCCGAAAAAAAATTTATGCAAGAAAATACCCCATCTATTTCTATTTACTATATATCCATTTGCACATCATTGCACTATGTACTATATCTCAGTTTTATAGGCAACAGACACATCAGCTGTTCAACTCAAGCAAAACAAATCGTTTTTACAGCATTGATTTGCAAATTTTGCTCACTGAATTGCATTGCTTCAGCCATTTGAAATGAATGAGATTGTTACAAGTAATAATGGTTTCCTTTACCACCACAACACCCTCATTAAACCACAAACAAATCATGAAACTGCCCCAGATTCTATAAAATAAATCCGTCCTTTTATCAGAAATGAAGTATTGCTGAGTCCCTTTAAAGTTAGCTGCATCTGAAAATTTTAAACCGAGAGGCAGAAGGACTTTTCTTTATGAAAGACTCACTCTAGTACATTGATTTCTGTGTGCATTAAAAGTAAAAATTGATTTTTCATATGTACAAAAAGCCAACATGATTTTTATTAGATCCATAATAGTAACTGTGCTGTTGTTTGTTCTGAGCCAATGACTTCCTTTTCTTTTTATTGTTTAAGTCATGTCCTCATAAATTGTTATACGTATTATTTACATCTACTCTTGTCCCAATTGTTTTTGCTATTTAAGAGAGAATATTTCACACCAATAAAGGAGAATATATTTTAGGATTATATATATTATATAAATTATAATAAATAAAATATATATTTTTTATTGCAGAATTTTTTCTATTTTTGTATCTGAAAAAAAATTATAAGCAAAGTTCCACATCAAATCTTCTATCCCTGTTTTACATTTCTAAAAAAAAAAAAAAAAAATGGTTCAGAAAGAATTATATGAATCAGTGATTAAGAACTGAACAAAACTTAACTTTTGATTTTCACATGTGTCTAGACTCCCTTATGGTCTGACTTTTAACAAGGAGCTCTAGTTAAAAAGAAATTAAAATACAATCATAGCCACTGTCAGTGCTACATCAGGAGCACTCTTCAGTTATGTTTTGAGCTAAAACTGCAGCACTCTTAGAAATAAATTATTGTGTCTCTGTTGCATGTACAAAACCAGGTGTGTCACTCTTAAAATCATGCTAATTAAAACACAGACATAAAATTTGATAATACTAGCAGAATTTCCTAGAGCTAGTGCAGAAAGCTCTAAGTATCTGATATGTGCCATCTATCTTAAGGTAGCACTGTCAGCCCTGTCTTTGGAAGGGGAGTAAAAAGAAAAATGAGCTGTTTGCAGCCTCTGTGGCTGGTTACAGACAGTGGGCACTTGTGTACCCATCCTCTCAGAAACAGCTTGAGCAACAAGGACCCACAACCTGTGACCTCAAAGCCTGGAAAAGAACCACAGCAGGTACCCCACGGGACAGCACAGAGGCAGAAGTAACCTGTCTGCACATCCCCCTGTGCCTCCTGTCCTCTGTTACCTTCCTGGATCAAGGTCTCAGCAGAACAGGTGCTCTGCAGAAGTGATCACAGATTCCTTACAGGTTAGTTAGGTTAACCCCTGTGCCCACACCTAGGCCCCACATGCTGACTCTCTTTTGCAGCAGTAATGAGTATTGGCACATCCTAATAAGAGGCAGAAATCTCCCAGGCATCTACCCCTTTCTCCTGAGATTTCTCTGACAAGGAGAAACACCAGGATCAGAAAGCTCAGGAAACAACCGAGGTGGCATCACCTTGACGCAGGAGATCTTAAATTATACACTAATACAACTCTTGGCTAATTACTATAGAATAAATAAATAACAGGAGTGATGTTTCCTTTCAAGAGCAAAAAGCACAGGAAGCTGTTGCTCTGTTGAGCAACATTTTTAGAAACCCACCTTTTGAAGTTACAATTTAAATCTTTATATTGAATTCTGTACCTACAAAGTATGATAAATATATTTGCACCATCAAGGAGTACTGTCTACCATGATGCCAGCAGTTGGCTGCTACCAAAGATACAGAATACTGTTGTTGCTGAGATTACAATTTGGGGGGACGTAAAAATAGAAAAACTTCATAGAGGTACAGCAGACATGGATGTGGCCTCCAAAAATCTTTAAATACTGCCTTTACTCTGCCTGCTTCATGCTGTGTAGTTAGTAAGCACACAGCACACAGCAGAATTGCAGCAGTATAAACCCAGCTGCAATCCCATTGAATACATCTCCAAAGAGAAGGGTTGTTTCAGAACAAAGTCCATCTAGCCCTGTAACACAGGACAGCAGCCAAAAATATATTCATGTAGAAAGAGCAAAAAAAAAAAAAAAAAAAACCCAAACCTACGACAGAAACACAGAAAACACACGGTACATAGAAAATTGGTATGACTACTTTCTTTAAAAATGAGGGAAAAAAAAGCCCAAACCTTTAAGTCATATTCAGGTATGTTTCTAGTCTGCTGGTGGCCTATATAAAATGAAATGCTTGTGCCCACTGCATCCCCTCCTTTCCTATACGAGCAATAACAACAATGTTTGCATGTAGTACAAGACAGATGGAGCAGGGTGGAGGCAGATCTCTTTCAGTGAAGAAGAGCAATGTTTTAACATGAATACATTTCTTTACAGAAGTCTTAGAAGATATTGGGCACTATCTTTATTTGTGACTTGCATAAACTAGATTACTAGTTCTGGATGAAGGATACAGGTCTATTATAATTTGGTTCTGGACTTTTAATTGTGGAATTTTCATGTTTTCAATTAAATGCTTAAGCCAGTTTGCTATACACCAACAGAGAAAGAGTTTTGGGAATTTAGCATGCTGAACTACACAGACAGCTACAATCTCTATATAATTTGTTTCTTTCATGGTGACACCAATTACAATGTAGTGGTCTGCCAAAAAACCACCCCAAAACCTTCAAAACAATTAGCTATTGCTGTAGTTTATGGCTTAATTAAAACCTTACATTTATCACTTAACACACTGAACATGCAGTCCTTATGAACTGACTTTACAAGCCTATCAAGAAAGCACTGCCACCATGACACTGAGTAATTTTGTGTGACAAGAACCACACTTTAGCCTATAAGGAATTTGTATTCCAAATGAAAAGAAAAGTGACACCAGATTTTACTCAAAAAAGACTCGATTACAGTGTAGAAAGAACTACCTGGCCTAGGATACATCATTCAAATTAAGTATATTTTAGAGAGTTTAATTATCTAGACGATAGCCTCTGAATAATTAAGCACTAATTCAGCTTAGTTATCTTCAGTAACATGTCTTCTAATCTATGTCTGTATCAGAGAACAACCAAATCAGTAGTAATTCTACACCCCAAAAATACTGGGGTCTAGAACTTTCCCTACAGAGAACTGAATCAAGGTAACCTTGTGGTCTACAATTCAGTTGCAGGGAAGCCACCACACTCATTTAAATACTCTTTCAGTCATAAATTCTTGGACCTGGTCCAGGAAAACTACTGAATATTATTCTTGTATTTTGAAGGAAGTAAGGTTAGAGATGAGTGTCTCATTGCCAGTCTCTATTAGTCAGAGGATGCAGACTTGTCTTCCAATGGTAATAGTTATATTCCATGCCAATGCCTACATAATTTCACTTCTCGAACCTTTTATACTTACACACCACTAAAGCAATCTAAAAACATCAAGAAAACTCATAGCATTGGATTACCTCAAATATTTTCTAAGCCCCCTGTGGTAACTGAGAAAATTGGTGCAGTAGGCTTACATGGCTCCAAAACATTTGACCGAACATGAACTTTTGCTATTTATGTTTTATTGCATACATCCAAAATTCAAGCATCTCCTTTGCACAACACTATTTTGTTCTGAAACATTTTGGTCAACTTAAAAAAAAGGTCAAACACTCATGCTTTTATTTCTTATGTTGTGGAGGCTTTTTAAGTCTTGAAGTCTTAACCATCTATCTGATTGCTTCCTAATCTCTGTAATATTTCTAAAGTATACTTTACCTTCACAGCAGGCCCACAGGTTGTGCCCTACTGCACAGTCACGTCATATTAAACTGCCTTCAAAAGAATTTATAGGCATTAAAACTATTTGTAGCTTTTGCTAGAAAATAAGTAAGAGGGGAATGAAGAAGTGGTGCACAATAAAAGCTTGAATGGAAGCTTCTTAGGAAAGCACATTTTAGAATGCAATAAAAAGTCACATGAGAGTTTGCAGAATTAAGTTCCTCAAGGAATTTATACTTCAGTTATTACCATTATAGAGTATGCTAGAGGAATCTCCTGGAACTTAGTTTACTTCTTACTTGTGATAAAACTTCCTTTATTGACAATTAATTTTTTTGGTTTGGTTTTTTTGAAGAAGTGAAAAAATAAAAGAGTATGCAGAATTTAAATTTCATCCATGACTTAAGTGAAATATTACTCTACACTTAACACAGCTTATCAAAATTGTTTTTCTGTGGTTTTCTAACTTTTTTCCCCTTTCAGTAGCCTGAAATATTGTAGTAGTGGCAGGATTATTATGCCATTTCTGAACTGTCATCTGGTCATCATGCCATTCCCTTACTGAACATTATTTGCTCCTTACAGTGAAAAGCATCTCAAACTAAAATGCGCTCAGCACAACATAGAGCAAAGCTTCTGGAAGTCTTGAAAAAATATAAACAATCCCTAAACACAGAAGGTTAAACTAAAATATAAATTTATTCTTAAACAGCTTGCTGAACTAATCAAGTGTTGTTGTTATTGTCTCTCCCTTCATAAAAACATCACCTCTCAAGAATATATTAAAGATTCTCAGACCTCACAATCAAACTAATGCCAGGAAAACTGAACTGTAAATCACAGCAATAAATGCATTTTTTTTTCACAGTGTTAGAAGTTCAACTATTTTTAAGTCCTTTTATGTGGTGCCTCATTTTCTGTGATAACCTCATTACAGCAGAAAATAGGCAACTGTTTCATCATTCCATTTAATGAAATAGGAAGCGGAATTTTCAAAAGTATTCACTCTTATCTGGGCTTTGCTCCAGTTGAATTTAGTGGGAGTTTTATCTAAAATGAACATATTTATGTTTGGGCCATTGGAGCTGCTGAAGGAGGGTATGAGGTACCTACATTTTAGCTACAAACCTGTGCTGCTGATCCATGAGACTTCAACCAGGCGCAACAGCCACACATTACCTTTTCTTTGAGCTCTGCTGGACATCAAATGAAGGCCATTGCATGTATTGTTTTCTGAGAAATAATTTGGACTAGATAGTTTCATTTCATTTTGTTCTCTCAAGGATAAAAATGAAGGTCTAGACTTCCATGGGAAAAAGGACAGCACTGAAGACTCTTTAAAAACTATTTAGAACATTTGAGGGTAAAGATTTTTCTGTGCTCATTTTTAGCTTTGCACACAAATAAAAATGAAAGTCTACTATGACTCTAGTATTGGACAAGAAACTAGCAAAACAACCAGTAGGAAACACTGAGAAAAGCAAATAAAAGCAAGGAAGTGAACAAAATATTATTAGAAGGATTTTCTATGCTCTGTGCTGCTAACTGGATTTAATTTCTATTTTGAATCATTCCTATTTCCCTTCCTATATTCTTCTTTTTGTGTGTGATGATTCAAAATAAAGCTCTAAGATGTATTTTGTAAGGATCAGGATAAGAAATTTGGGGATTGATACTAGTGCTGTGACTACCTCTCTGCAGATCTCCAGAGCACTAGGTTTTGTTTGTTGACTGAATTCAACAGTTTCCCTTTCATGTAGCAAATGACTCCTTTTAAAAAAAGACTGTATAAATATTACCAATATATTGGGTTGTAATGAAAATATTTTAGGATGATAAAATGGGGGATAGAGAGGGAAGGAGAAGAGGATCAGGGGAGGAGGGGACATGAGCCTTACAGACCAGGAGGCCAAAAGGAGTACAAGGGGGGCGAGTTCTACATTTTGGAGCATGAGGTAACTTTCCTCTCTGACAGATCAGTTCACCACGAGCCCGCACAGAATCAGAGAACCAGAGAAAATCCTGAGATAGAAAAGACCCACACGGATCGTCAGAGTTTAACTCCTGGTGCTTCACAGCACCATCCCCAAGAGCCACACTGTGTGCCTTCGAGTTCAAATGCTTCTTCATATCCTTGTTTCCATTTGTTCTACAATTTGTAACAGTTATTAACTTATTAGCATGTGTCACATGGAAATGGAAGTATTAAAGGAAATTAACCCAAACTTTATGGTACCAAAAATTCTCAAAAGATTCTACTAAGTTTTTTCAATGCTCTGAAGCACACCTTTAAACCCCGTGAATACATGACAAAACTTTTTTCTAAGGATTTACATTAAAAAAAACCATTTACTTACTGAATAATTTCTACATGAAAAAAAGGCTAAGTTGAAAGCAAACCTAAGAAAGCAATACCATGGAAAAGATTTTTCAATAGTGTGTAAGGAAAAAGGGAGAAACAAAGGAAAAGCTACATTACAGACTGATAAGACTTCTATTTATGCTACAGGTAGCATTTAAGTTTACATAATAAACCTCTACCCTGCAGTTAAAATTTACAAATTACCTTTCAGATCTCAACAGGAAGAAGTATAGTATATATTTATTCACATATTTTCACATAGTTTTCCTCCAGTAACATTTTATTTATGATCTTTTTATTCATGGGTCATTCTCATTTCAAAGCAATCTCTGCAGCAATTTCTATTTTGTATATATGGGCTTTCAGGTGCACTTGTCTGTTTCCTACCTCCTCCTGGTAATTGTCTTGAAGAACCACTCTGAGTTGGGCGTTAGAAAAATGCATTCTCATTACCATCTTACATTTCCAACTGAAAAATGTTATAGCAGTTTTTGTTTTTTTTTTT